>WEIU01006568.1:0-69413 GCA_013389925.1 Aegithalos caudatus | reverse complement strand
CAGGACAGAGCCTCCCGGGGCGGGTGTGCGGCCCTGCGCCCGCCGCGGGCCCGGCCCCAGGGCCTCGCTCACCTCCCTCGTTGTCCTTGCTGTCGGCACAGGCGGTTTCCATGGCCACGCTGCATCCCGGGCCCCTCCAGCCGCTCTGGCAGACGCACTGCCAGCTGTTCTGGCCCAGCGTGCACCTCCCGTTGCCGTTGCACAGGTCCGGGCAGCCATCTGCGAGGACAAAGCGACAAGGTGAGCCCGGGGCGCTCCCTCCCCGCCGCCTCAGGCCGTGTTACTGTGCAGACAAAAAGGCTCCGTCCTGCCGCTGGCAGGAGCGCTCGCTGAAGGAAGGGGACACCCTGGAGAAATGGGGATCTAGCTCAAGCCGAAGGGAGGAGGAGCCCTACCTGCTCTAACACATGTTTTTAAGAGCCCTCTAAAAGTCCAGGCCTTGGGCTGATAGAAATGACAGTCTGCTGACAGAAGGTCTGTCTCTTATTTTTCCCACTGTGTGTGTCTATATGTTCAACAAGCTCGTCAATGCTCAGAGGACTTTTTGTACTGGGTGTTGCATCATTCTCCAGAAATTGTCTAAACACAAAGTTTAAATAAATACTTTTGAAAATGTTTTCCTTCATTGACAGTAATGTCAGAATACCTACTTATTTAACACTAAGTTTACTTATATTTTGGCGTCGCATCTTATACTATCTAAAAAACATATTAGAAGAGATATCCCCCCAAAGATGTGTGTTTTGAATTGACTATGAATATGACATGACTTATTGTATAGCAAGAGCCAAATTAGGAACAAAAATATTAATTAGCTAAGCTGCTTACATGTTCTAACAAATGTCCATAGGTGATAGAATACCTCAACTCCTTTTTCCTGGAAGTAAATGAGTCTCAGGAGACACAACTGTATCTTACTGAATATTCATTAGGAAAAAAAATGGGTAAGAAAACCAAACTGCAGCCTTGGTATATACAACCACATCCATCAACCCCCAGTCCACACAAGCATGAGTATTTGTCTGTGGGTAACAGAAGATTTGAGGCCTGCAGCCAACCTCTCACAGCATCTCTTCAGGAGTCTGAGCAGGAGGAGAAGGCTGTGCTGCCTGACAGCAGCTGTGTGCTTTTACAAACCTGTTCAGAAAGCCACAGCTCTGAGTTTGTCTCTTCCTGCTCCTCCCAGCTGCCTTGGCTGTAGCCAGGTGAAGTCAGAGAGCAGTTTCTCTGACCCCAGACTCATTATCACAATGCTGCAGGAGTTTCCCATACAACAAAGTGATATCCCTGGAAGTCACGCAGCTGGTATCACAACAGGTCAAAGACTATTCAGCTCATGTTACACAGAAAGCTGTCAGAAAACAGAAACAAGTTTTATTTCAATGTTGCTATGTATTAAAAAAAAGCCCCTTTCACTTAAATTCAGGGTTATTTTGCCACTACATGTCTTAGCTTAAAAAAAATTAAAAAAAAAATCAGTTACTTTTGCAGCACAGGTAATAGATTTTCAAGACATTTAGTTTATCTCTTTCATTTGTCAGGTTGTTTGAACGACCAAAATGATAATGTCTGGGGGGAGGCATCACGGTGCAGGACAAATTATTTGTTTTAAATGAAAAACAAATAGTAATTGTGACTATACCCATGCGGTTGGTTTTAAACTGAGGCACCGACGAGAATTAAATCACTGAAGCAGTTTGCCTTGCAGCGTATGAGCAAGATGAAAACATGAACAGTAGGGAGCTAGCAAAATCCCTGAAAAGTTTTAAGTGCAGCTGGGGATTAATGGACATGACTTTGCGTTTAGAGAAGAGAGGGAAGGCAGCATCACTGCCACAGACATGGTGTTGCTAGGAAACACGATGCTACCTCCACAGAGCTCATTTAACTGCAGCCTTCCAAAGACAGACCTGGTGTTTGAATAGCATAAATATCAGAAGGAAGGGAATGAACAGCAGTGCACTACAATAACATCCAAGTGCTTGGACAATAATGTCTTCCTTAAAAGATCTATGAAGTTAATAATGAATTAGCTTTGAAACAGCTTTAAGTAATGGACAACTAATTAGGTATTTTACATGGTCTTATCTCTGTACATGCCCATGTGCATATATAGATTTCTGGTTTTGCCTTTCTTCAAGCAAGTATCTATATAGCATTCTAGTCTTTTAGACCAACCAGAGAACAGAGCTCTGTTATGATGTAGTAATAACAGTTTTCTGCTAAAAAAGGCTTATATTTAGGAATTTCACTGGCTATCTCTATGTAAATCTTCCTACTGGTGCATGTGAGCAGTGATTATTACTGATAAACATCTGCACACACAATTTCCACATCTCATGGGCTTGGTGGCCATCAAGGGGTTTGGAAGAGTGGACAAAATGACAAAGTGCCTGCTTTAGGAGCCTTCAGACCTCAGCCAAGGCTCAGTGGCCCAGCTGGACAGATGGGCTTTGCTGGCCAGGCTCACTGCAGGAAGCACACCCAGCACTCGGTGCTTTGGCAGAGCCTGCCTTCATTCTGCAGCCACACTCAGCAGTGTGCTGCCTCCTGGGGAATTCTCCCAGAGCCAGGCAGCCACAGCCACTCAGGGAAGGGCTATCAGCATCTCATCTCAAGGAGCAATCCAGCGTGGGATGGAGCTCTCAGTCACTGCACAGAAAAGGGCCCTTCGTGCTAAGCAGACAGGTTGCTATTCCTGGTGTGTAGAGAAATTCTCCTCATCTTTTCCATTACAGTATGCTTAATGGAAAATGTCAAGAAGCAAGGTTAAAAAAGAAGAAAGTGCTTGCTTAAAGTGCTAGATTGACAACCTATTTATTCACAGAACAGGCAGAGTACAGGCAACAGCAGTTTGAGTGTCTCACACTTTTCTAGCTGCTGCTAAAGGTGAAACACTAATGCAGCCTCCCTCCTCTCTATCTCCAGCTTGCTGTGGAATTGGAAGTTGGGAGCTTTACAGGTACATATGAATTCACAATTAAAACAGCAAGGAAGATTTCAGAACATTTTCCAGTGTTGCATCAGGAATCTGTAACAAGCATATGAGAGATATCAGAATCACTATGAAAGCAAAACCCTTATATGGACTGTGCTTGGCTCAAAAATGGATGGTGCTGGATATATTTACAAGAGAATACTCCCAGGTTTCATCTACAGTGAAATTATTCTGAGATTAAATTGTAAGGGCATTAGTTCATTCTTGAACTCAGCAAATTCATTTCCAGTATCTAGGCAATACACTGAGAATTCTAATCCAATTTTGGATAAATTCTGCACAGAGTTCCTTTTTACTCTGGCATTCCCAAACTTTAGGCATACAAGTACACATCCAGCTTCCCACACATATATAGATATTCCATTGCATAAACTACTTTAAACTCCAAAACATTTTAAGTAAATTAAAACATAATGTCTGCCCAACCAATTTGTGGTTCCAGTCAGAATCATCAGAACTCCCATTTATGGTGGGGGAAATCTTTCTAAAACAAAGAAAAAAGAAAAAAAAAAAAAAAGAAAAAAAAAAAAAAGGAAGGGGAAGGGCAGCCAGGGAAAGAGAAGTTAGAGAAACCTTGCTCTTTTTAAAGTTTCCAAATTCTGATGGAAGAGGTAGCCTCTTAGTATAATTAAAAGAAAAAAGAGAATAGGAGAGATGAAGGGAAAAAAAATCTATGTGGTATCTCAGAGCCACTTAAAAAAAAAGTATTATGCTTTTAGCCTCTGCTCAGTCTGTACACAGAGAAACAGAAGTAAATCAAGATCTTGTGTCTTTCAAGTCCTTCTGATCCTATGCCATTTATTCTGATCAGCCATTTATTCTCCAAACAGCATCTTCCAGCAGGGTGGCTTCCCAGCAGCTCTCCCCATTTAGTGCACATGTGCACAGCTACAGTCTGGAATATGATACCTCGTGTTTATCTTTCCACATGACCTCATTTCACACATCCTGATCCAAAGCCTGCTGGCAGTCACTGGAGCCTTTCCAGGGACTTCAGCTGAGGCTGGACCAGGTGGTCCTGTGGGTGAAGCAGCCCTGCAGTGAAGAGTATGTCCTACAGCAGCGTTTCCTCACTCACAGGATACACACGAGTTTCAAGGGGAATATTTAAATTACATTTCAATCCTTTTCTTCTCATTACAGCTGTTAATTACAGAACTGCAGCAAATAAAAGTAGTCTGGGATATGATGGCACCTAAAGAATTTAGAGAAATGACATAAAAGCAGTAATGACAATAGCCTGTTTAATTTGGATTTTAGAGGATAATCACTGTTTTCATATTTTCTGTTCCTTCCTTCGGTGAGCTGCTTGGTATGCCTACAGCTATCTAGCAAATAATAAATGAGGTACATAGAATGAGGTACCTAGCAACATTGAAAATAAATTTATGCTTTTTATTTTCTATTGTTATTTTTTAATCCTTCAATTCCAAAGCCTGCAGGGCTTAGTTAAAGCCAAAGAAAGGGCACACAAATAAAAATGACACAGTGTTATGGTAGGCACATGCACAAGTCATTTTCTACAGAGTAATACTTCAACTGAAATAAACCCCAAACACAGAACAAAACACATGTCAGTGAAATAGAGTGCTGGTTGAGTGAGAGGTGAGGCCCCTGTGAGTGAGTTTCGACAGTTCCAGAACAGGCTGGAGCCATGCAGAGGCTCCAGCCCAGGGCTCTGAAGCAGGACAGTGACACTGATTGACAAATTGCTGAGAATGAACCCAGGCTCTCCGTGCAGCACAAAGCCCAGTGTCACTGCTCACATAGCACAGCAGAGCTGCTGCTTTCCAGAGAGGGCTCAGAGAGGGCAGGAGCTTCTCTGTGGCACTCAAGTGTTTGTCACCAGCAAGTGTTTGTCTCAACACCCTAAACATTTCTTTAAGCTACACATCAAACAAAGAAGTAAAGAATAAATATCTACTTGCAGATGTGCTCTGCAGATGAATACATGCCTGAGTTAGAAATACATACTGGCCCAGCTAAAATTGTATTTCTTGAACAGGTTGAAAAAAAAAAAGCCAAAAAGTATGTTTGAAGAGCCCTGAAATCCTCCACTCGAGTACCCTTGTGCAGACAAACTGTAGGAGAAGGGAATACAGGTGACCTCACCCCTGATAAGAAACAGTTGCGTTAATTAACAATACAGCCTCACCCCTGGTAAGTAACAGCTGTATCCAGTAAGGATGAGTGAGATGAAAGGGGGGGTGAGCTGAGAAAGGGAGGATCAGCATGGAGGAGGAACCTTGAGAAGCATGAAGGAGAGAATTATGCAGCAGGATCCTGGAGAGAGAGAGAATCCCTGGTGCAAAGTGCCTGGGTGTGCAGTCAGAGCTGCTGTTGGGACCTGCAGTCACAGCCTGGCTGGGTAAAAGCTGCACTCAGAGGCTGCAAACTGATCCCTGCAGGCAGAGCTCAGCAGGAATTAACCAGAATTAAGCTGCAGTCAGAGGCTGCCAGGGAAACCTCCAGCAGGAGCTGCTGCAGCCAGGGTCAGGGAATGGTTGGGGTTAAGGTGACTCAGCTGTGAAGAGGAATAAACCAGGACCATTTTTATGCTGTGTTTAACAAGAAGACTGTGCCTTGGCTCATTTTTACTCTTTAATAAGAGGGATGCTGCAACAATAAACAATTAGGAATTTTAAGTAGAATTTCTTAAATTGCCTGGGATATATATATCATAATCCATGCCATGGTTTAGTTGGGATATTAGGGCATAGTTTAGACTTGATGATCTTGAAGATCTCTTCCAATCTAGTGATTCTGTGATAACAGAATTTCCCCCTAATCTGTCTATCTAGCTCTGCATTTCCAATCTTTTACACTTAAGGGAAGGAGCTCAGGGAACATCCAGCTCTCCAAACGAAACAGAAATAGGGGAAAAAATGTGTGACTTTTTAGAAGGGAAGTCATGATCACACAAAAGGGAATTGCTGGTATGAAAAAGTAAATCTCAAGTAAAGTAACTTGCATCTTTCTGAAGAAAATAAAAATAAGATACAGAGACACAAAGACACTAACAAAAAGAGAGGGAAGCTCATGTTGCAGTATAGGTCAAAAAAATCTGAGATTTAAGAAAATCCTGGGGGTGTAAGGCTTCACACCTTGTTAACAAGGGATTGCTCCCAGAACATTCCATGTTCTCCAACTTCATGTTAAGTGACTCAAGCAAGAAGGGCTTCTGTGACTTGAGGGGAGACACCCTTGAGGTCTCCCTCTTGTGCACAACCACCAGAGTGCTCTGCCACCAGCTTTTGGTGTGACCCCCTCCGAGCTGCCAACAGCTGGGCAGGGAAAAGAGGGGCACAGTTTGTGCTACATTGTCCTGAGACTTGAGGAAACCAAACACATCGATAATCAAATCTCTACATCTGCTCAGAATGTTGAGTATGCACACAGAGCTTCAGCTGAGCCCAGAATTTAGGCTCCTTATACATAGAAAAGACAGTTTCCAGAAGGAAGGGAGACTGCCCTTTGGGAAGGTCAGTCATCAGCCTGAGAAGCCTCTGCAAAGTCCAGGTGCTCAGTGACAGCCAGGCAGGGCTCTCCCTGCACCTCAAAATTGTAAATGTGAGCACAAAGATCTCTCTCCTCCTGCACAGAACCCAGTGCTGTGCCCCATGGCTTTACCAGGATCAGGTGACGAGTTTCAATGGAGCACCAGCATGAGCAAAGAAATTATGTGAAATATAAGTTAAGGAACTGCTACAGCCCAAAAGCTGCAGCAGAGCCACGCAGTTCCTTCCAGAGGACAAGCAGGTTATTTGCTGAAATTCTGAGCAGGAGCTAAAATTTGACCCTAGTAGCACATCTGAGTTACACAGTGTATTCTTTTCAAACAAGACTCATATCCAACTCCTATTCATATACCCAATAAAAAGATACATAAAAGATCCAGTAAAATTTGTATTTAAGATAGCTGGGTCTTTCAAATTAATCTTACTGTAACAAAATCCATTTAGAATATAATTTCAGGTGAAATTGCATTCATAAAACTACTACCACAACCATAATCTTTTATTGTATTAATGTTTCTGATATCACATACAAGCACTGGCATCATCCTTTGTAATATGTAATATCCTTTCTGAGAAAGAAGCCTTCTCAAGCTGGATTTATCTCTAAAATAACATCTATTTAAATAGTTTTGTGGCAGCGTAATGATAAAGTGACCATTCAGACAGGATGTGTAAATTCAGTCAATTGAAGGGCAACAAGCAAAACACTGAATTCATGTTTGGAAGAATATCTAACCTAATTACAATGTAATCTAGACTTGCTGCAATCTAGGATTTTTGTAGAAAGACATTCTCAGTTCAGTAATTAGCTTCAAAGTACCTTTTTCACTTCACAAATCCTCCACATATTACGTAGAGGAGGAATGAGCTCCTTTCCTCCTTAGATGAGAACCTTCACGTAAGATAAAAAATAAAAATCACGTGTTACACACATTTTTCTACAAATGCTAATTGCATTTCTTTGACCATAACTCCTTTAATACACAAAAAGCTTTACCAAATCGAGGAGTCAATCAAAATGGCCAGTAAGCCAAGTTAGCATTTAGAGTGGCCAAACAGGACTGCTCCCCTTCTGCCAGTGCTACTTAATAGTTTTCATCAGTATTTCAAATTCAGTTTGAATTCAGTAATGTGAGGGAATGGGATTTGAGCACACACAGAGGAATACACAAGTAAGGAGTATTGCAGTGATGAACAAGCAGATGTTATAAACTGCTTAAGCAGCTCAATCCACTGCAGAGGATGCACAGCAAGGGCACTGAGAGGTAACAGCTGGAGGGGGCTCTAGGGGGTCTGCCCTAAAATCTGTGGGCCTGAGTCTGGTGTCTGACCTCAAAACCACCCTACTTTGAAGGAGAGATTGGACCAGTTGACCTGCTGACATCCCTTCTAAACTGAATTATCTATGGAACCTTCGGTTTAAGAGCTTTGTATTTCATCATTTTAGGGCAGGGAATCCCAGTTTTCTCAGGCATTATTAAAATAGAATTGCTTGCTATTCATTAGATATTAATGCCTGCATAGAATTTATAATTTAGCAATTAACTTTCAGGTATGCAAATGCTGATCCTGTGTAAGTGTGCAGGTTATCTCTAACAGAAGAATAAATATGAGCCTTAACAGAAGTAGGCAGTTTCCTCTATTACTGTGTGGCAGATTAGTACATTCTGTCCCTCAAATTTGGTACAGAACTTTGGAATCCCTTCAGGATGAAAAGCACTATTTAGATGTGCTTTATATTTTGCAGCTGATCTTCTTAAAGTATTAATCACATTGATTCCATTAAATAGCTGCACACTACATGAGTTTGGACTTCAGAGTTCCAACTGTCCAAAAGAAAAACCCAAAGAAAGTGCCGGAGAAAAAAACAGAAGTTTTTATGAAGTATCTTGGAATAGTTTGGAATGAAAAATAGTAGCAATGTACTAAATGCTTCTCATATGCCTTCTGGCTTGCAGCAATCCTAAATCTTCATGACATTAAAATATGATTACAAGTGACCAAAAATAATGGGTATTTGAATATTAAAATAAATATATCTCACATGTTTGTTAAGGCTAGGATTTATGGAGTTTGAATATACACAAATATAAAGTATGAAATAATGCTCATGACCTACGAGCAGTATTCCACCACATGGGTAATGCATGCAAAACAAATTAAAATAGATAAGCAATGTATTCTGAGTTATGTATTTGTGTATGCTGAGTTGTTTGGCAGATATAGGATAGAGGATGAATATTTCAGTACGTAAAATATACTTTATAAACATCCCTTTAATTCTAAAGTGCAAGGCACCATTCTGCATCCCTTGTCAATATCCATAAGCCTCATGAATATCATTCCATTTTCCAGTTTTTTAATCTACCCACTGCACAAATAACTAATAAAAGCTACGGAAATAAAAATGTAGTGTTCACAAATGAACTGGTTTAAATCCTGCATGCATAAAACAGCTCTCTTTTTGTTCCTTTTTTTATCTATGTGGTGAAGGAAGAAACTTCATAATCCTTCAGATATAGCCAGTTGCTTTGATATTTATATACTAAATAAATCTGTGAAAGTGATTTTGATCTACAAGGGAGATCATCTTCTCCATCTCACCCCCAAGAAAGCCAAGAGTATTTAATCTGCACTTGGAAGAAATCTGGAAGAGAAATGAGCTCTTTAAGCTCTGCTTGCTTTACATTAAACATATTTACTACCAGGCAACTGAGGGCTCTGCTCCTCCCCTCGCCTCACTAGAAGTGTCCTTAATTCTCTGGAACGAATACTTAAGTCTTTCTGCTGCTGGGCAGAGCATTTATTTTCCATTTCTCTGTAGAAGCCAGCAGAAGCACCAATGAGACTTTTAACTTGATTGCCTTGCATCTCTATTTGACAGATTTTAAGCCATCCCGGGGCAGGCAAGTTGTCACTTCTTACACTGGGACTGTTTTCCAGAAGCACTTAGGAAGAGAAACACAAGGTAAGGGAGTGGGACATGCAGCCAAGAAATCTGGAGACCACTCTGCCTCAGCTGCAATAGGATTGTGTGACCAGGACAATCAATATATTGAATTAATAAACTTCATTCACTGATCCAGGTCAAGCAAAAAAGTACAGAACTATGTATTGTTAGGATATTTGCATTAGTTTAAAAAAACCCAACAGAACAAGGAAAAGCAGAAACAAAGATGGTTTAAAAGGACTTGCCAGTAAAAACTACTACTAATAATAATAATGAAGAAAATCTATGGTCTATGGAGGGGACATCTAAAAGACAACTTGCTACAGCTTTGTGTAATTAACTCTTTCTTTGCAGTGCTGAAAATACAATGTGAGTATCTTACAGTATCTCTAAACATAAGAAACAGATGTCAAAGAAATTTTTCTTTTCTATCCAGGTTATTAGTTTTTTAGAAAAGTTCCATTGTGAGACTGCCCTGAAGGCCAGCATTATTGATCCTCAGCATTCAAATAAAATCATAATTTAGGTTACCTCACTCTGCTTGTTTCCCATAATTTCAAAGGGGTATGGTGTCATTGTCCATTGCTTATTAGCTCACCTGCCACCAGGTTTCAAGCAGCATGTTAGAAACATACTAATTAGGCTTTCCTTAAGCTAATGACCATTTGTTCAGAGCTGTGAACCTGAGCAGTGTGCAGCCCTTTTCCAGTGCTCAGCACCAAGTCCATCCTGCCTGATTCCCAGCATGTTCCACTGGTGTGCCAGGAGCAGCTGACCAGGGATTGCCTTACAGCACCAGAATGTTCCCCGAGGCTGGATGCAGTTTGACTCTCTGAGATCTCATGGATCACAACCAAGCAAAGTGAACTTGGGGACAGCTCTTCGTGGTAAACACGTCTGTGGGAATATGCTTAATCAGGCACAGTGCAGATCCAATTTACTCTAATAACTGCTGGAAGCACTCAGGAAGTTTCTGCAAAAATCCCTTTTAACAGTGTCACTCACTAGAAAAGCTCTCCTGCAGTTTAGTGACACAGCCTTGCTCCTCAAGGTACAAATCTGTCAACACAAGACTTTTTTGTGGGTTCTCCAGCGTGCTCACCTGCTTCTCACTCTGAAGGAAACCACTTACCAGTTGTAATTATTTCCTAGGATGGGCTGAAGTTACCTAATTCAAGTAAGGGATCGGGAGCAGTAGCCCTGTGGAAGTTCATCTTTAATAAAACTATAATCTTTAGTCACAGGAAAAAAATTCAGAAGCAATACTGATGAGAACTGACATTTTCCTTTTCACTTCACTGTCATTTGTTCACTTTTGAGTGACATCCCTCTTCACATTTCATTACATTTTTATCTCAAGCATTAAAATACAGAAAATAAATAACTAAGATCTGGGGACATATTCTGCAAATAACTTCATTATATCTCCCATTTAGTATCAATAGGTATTCTCACTTCAGAAATCAAAAATATTATATACAACTTGCCAGGAATTTTTAAAACTGCATTGTTTAATCTCAGAAATTCTGACAAAAATGCTTAATAAGTAGGGGAAACTGTAATTATAAAAGTTGAATAAATAGATGCAGTCTTCAATGGAAGGCACACATGTTAAATCCCCCCAGTTCTGCTGAATAAATATTTCCCTTTACAAAGCATCTCATACTTTAAAATTTCCATGCAGTAGATGCTTTTAAATTAGTTAATGAGGCTCTTAGGAATTTCATGGTAACTAGAATCACAAATACTGGTCAAAGATTTTACTTAACATATTCTTTGTGTATGGAAGATTGAAAGACTAAAAGGAATGGGGATATAATTAGATTGTAATAAGCATTGTCTTAAATGTATTTTTAAAAAGCCTTTTATGTAGAATGAAAATATTAGCAATTCTAGGAGACATTTCAGTGTATCCAAAAAGTCTGCTGAGTGATATTTTATTGCTAATTAACCCTTTTCATTAAGTATGTGAACTACTGTTTGTAATTAAGGTAGGTCTGAGTTATTTTAATTCACTTTTTTACTCAGCATACAAGCAATCAAAATTGTTTTGGAATAAGCCACAAGATTCCAATGAAAAATCAGCCAATGTCCATTCAGCCTTCACAAACAGGGTGACCTTGGCTTTGACACCCTGTTCTCTAAATATGGCAGGCTTTCTCCATTCTAAATCAATATTTCTGAACTTATTTTGGAGAAAAAAAAAGTTTCAAACATTCACAGGACACAATGAAGATATATATGGATTGGTTTCATGATAAAGAATCAATTAATAATGATCCAATGGAGACAGTAACAAAAAAAAAAAAAGCAGTTTTACCCCTATTCCAAAGCCAATAAAAAGATGAATAGCATCTAAAAATCTGTGTCACTCTACTCCCCCCACCCTTATTCAGCTATTAGCAATGTCACACGGCAGCAATGTTAACCTTCATTTCAGAATCCTAACAAACTCCTATGCAGTGATTTTCTGTCTTAAATCTAAAACATCTTTTCAATTGTTTTTGAAACAAGAAAAGGCACATTGCTACTGCTTTTCCTGTGCTCTTACAAAACTACTCTTTAAAAAAATAAGGATTAATCAGAAACTGCAAATATTTTAACAAATTCATTCATTTTTCAACAACAAATAAAGATTCATGGCTTCCTGCTCACAATATAACCTTTATGGTCCAAATGCAAGGGATTTACAATTTAAAAACAAAATACAGAAGGGGAAGAGAAACACCTTCTTTTTATAGAACTACTTAATTCTGAGCACACTATCTTCCATTGTAGGACTGAATGCAATAATGCTAATTCCTCTTAGTTTGGGAGATAAGTGATCTGTAACCCAGCACACACACATCTTGCCTTGCTTTATGAAACGGAAAGCAGTCAGATCAGTTTAGATTTAAACTGTGCTGAAATGTGGATGGCAACATGCTACATTAGGGACTGAGTTCTACTCTCTGGAATTCCCAGTGGTTAAAACAAAAAGTCAGTTCTCTCATCTGTACTAATGTGTCTCTGTTTTTAGGAGAATCAGCATCTTCTGGGACATTTAGGGGTTTGTGTTTGTACATGCTGAATTTACGGAAATAGCTTCAGTGCTATTCTTGAGGAGCTCTTTCCACAAGGAACTCAGCAGTGCCTTTTGATTCCTAACAATTGGAAAATCACAGTATTTGAAGCAGCACCACTTTCAAAATCAATAAACCACCATGATCCAGGCAAAAAATGCTATTCCTAAACAGATTTTTTTTTTGGTTAATTTATGCTTTTGGATAATTGTCCTCTTATTATTGCTTCTAACCTAAAATCACAACCTAGGAACCTAGTAATACTTTCCACTACAAACTGATTTAGTTTTTAATTAAAAAGAATGGTTTTAATAGCAATTACACCATTACATTTACTTCTTAGATACCAAAGTTATTATCCCTACTAATTCTCTTCAGAACAGTGACTGCACCTTGATGCACCATGGTTCTTTAGCTCAGTTGTTCAATGCTATGAAAAACTATTTGAAGAAAAATGAAAACATATATGATTAGATGAATTATGAATATTCTTTTTCAAACTCTTGAATAACTTTAGTCTTCCAACATCTACCTAAAAAAATACTCATCTGAAACTTTATAATTAAACAGAAGAAATTCATCCTTATATGGGCTTATGTAAAAATATACTGAGATGTTAGAAGTGTTTATACTTTTCAAATATATGAACAATTAACTATTAGCTCATGTAGTTTAATCTACCCTAATCAAGCTGGAACATTTAAAAGGAAATATCTAAACCTTTTCTTGCAGCTATTTTGATGGTATCTTGTTTTACTGCATTTTAAAAGCAGGCTACAGTCTATTGATGCTGAGTTTGACCAACCTGCTTTGCACTCAACTGTTAAAAACTGCAAACAGAAACTAAAAATACAGTGGGATTAGGAAAAAAACCCCAATAAACTTAGATGGTTGTTTGTGAAAATTATGGCTCCCTAGTTGCAGAGTGCAGGACACCCATGGCCTTTGAGGAGGCACTGTGGAACAGAGGAGGTGCAGGTGAGGTGGGAGGACTTGGGGGCTGCTTTGCAAACCACGTTTGAGGGAACCCAGAGCCTCTTTGACACTTTAACATCTGGGACTCAGCTTGCTCAGCTCCCAAAAACCAGAGATCCACCACAAGAAAATCCATCCTAGGTGTCAGACACCACTCATGGCCCACACAACTTGCTGAGCATAGTAAGGCAGGAATAAAAATATCTTTTAAATGCAGTAGAGCAAGAGGGAGAAAATCTTTAGTGGATAAGCAGACAGCCACGTCTTTCCTGCCTAAATTTTCATTAAGGATAATGTTTTGATCCGTGTCACAGCAAAGCCTTTGTGAAAGCAAACTTGCTACTTTTCCATGAAAACTGCTTAACTGTTTGAGAGAGGTACTTTTTTTTTGAGTGAAATATTTCAGGGTGCAGTGCTCAGGGTCAGCTCTCAGAGTTGAAAATCCTCAGGGAACAGCTGGGCCATGAATCCTTCCTGCTCTAATCCTGTTAGTGAATGGAGAGGGGATGACGACAAACACAGCAACCTTAATATATCATGTCCTGCTTTTCCTTTGGCTTTCAGCAGCATGGCTCTGGACTGCTGATTAATGAGACACCAGCACTGCCTTGTCTCCATCTATCCCAGCATGGATGTGTTTTGAAGACAGCTGACAGCCTGAGATGGACAGTAATATGTCAATCAACACTACATCACTGAAAACAAGACAGTAGAATGTGCTGGAAATTATAGAAATCTACTCAGTTGGTCACAATTTCTTGGAAGCTGTAAATCAGGTAATAGCTACCTTAGGATTATTCCAATTATTTTCACTTTCAACATAAAGAGATAAAGATGGACAAAAACATGAGACCGAATGTTTTTAAGAATACTCACATTTATATTCAGCTCTTACATTTCAGTAACCAAAATTATGTTTGTAATTTCTTTGGGCAATGAGATACATTACATGATGATTTCTGTTGGACAGCAAATTTTGGTTCTTTTTATATGTCTAGAAA
Source organism: Aegithalos caudatus (assembly GCA_013389925.1). NCBI lineage: Eukaryota > Metazoa > Chordata > Aves > Passeriformes > Aegithalidae > Aegithalos > Aegithalos caudatus. The sequence continues at coordinate 54,909 of WEIU01006568.1, read as the reverse complement.
AGCTATATGTAAAATGAAATAGGCTGAGGCTACACACAGGAATAATCTCCAGAAGCATCATTATCCTATTGAACATTTCATAAGCAGGTCAGAACAGGGATGGAAAGAAAGAAGGAACAAGAGAAAAGAGCTGGATAACATAAATTTTGTAAAAACTTTCTTCAATAAAAATGGCTCATGATACCTCGTAACTTATGCTCTGAACAAGTCCCCATATTCATTCCTTAAGATCTGTTAAAAAAACTGTCTAAGTAAGGGCTTTTAGTGAAAGAAGGATGTATCAATATTCAGCATCAGCGTGTATTCATCCTCAGTGAGTAGTTACTGCACAAGAGAGAACTGACAGCTTAAAGAGAAGGCTTTCAATAGTTTCATTTTCCCCCGAAGCCCTAAATAGATCACACAGCAAAATCCTGAACTGACACCTCAGAGGTGCTACAGAGACCATTTTTTCCTTTTTATTTCTGACATTAATATTTTTAATACAACATTAAACTAAGAAAACATTGAGTAGAGAATTTCAAAAGCATTAAATATCTTAGGAAGACAAGTCTCTAACTTCTAATGCATCTTACTGTTAATTTGATACTAAATTGGCAAGAAGCTGGAAAGAAAACCCCAAACCTTTGCAAAGCTTTGCATCTGAAATATTATTCCACAGAGTTTGCAGCAGTCAGGCAAAACACATTTGATGTTATTTGCATCTTCAAGCATGAAAGATTATATGAAAGTGATACTGAAGATGCAAGAATGATACCTTGAGAATGCATAAGCAAGAATGCAAGTGATCAAGAAAAAGGTATCTTTAACAGGAATATGAACAGAGGGTCTCAAAAGGATGGACAGGTACTGTTCTCTTTTGTATTTCTTTCTTAGTAAGTATAAATATTATATATCTATATATACATGTCTATTTCTCAAGATCCAGTTCTACCTTTCTGTCTCTATACAATCCATGGCACTGACCTCTCACAAGCATTCCTGAGTCTTTGTTGTTTTGTTTCCAGCAACACCGTGTAATTCACTCACTTGCTGAAGCTCTGCTTGACACCATGGGGTATAAAATAATACAGAAAATATTATCTGCAGGAGAAGAGAAGATTGTCTGACTCTGGGAATGTTGCTATGTACAGCATAATCGGCCCTGCCCTTTTAAAAGTTAGATCAGCTCCGTGATTGATTGCCCTCCCTCCCTTTTTGTGGTCCTTTAGGAGTTCAAGAATTGGCCAGAAAATCAATATAACTCATGTAAAAGCCCCTCCAAAAGGAGAAAAATAGAGAAATGTGGTTTTAGTTTGGGAAACTATTCACCGGTATCTTCTGGGTGCACCTTTGAAGTACCAGACAAAATGCAGGAAGTTTAGCTGAAAACATACTCATTAAATTTTTTGGGCTAGAAAGGAAAGAAAGAAGGTCATGTTCCACAAATATCCTGCAAAAATAGAAAGAAAAAAGCTACTCAAGTGTTCTGACACTGAGCAGTGACATGTTTCAATCATTTACAGGAAGCCCTCAGCAAAGAATGCAAACAGGAAAGTTCTTCCTCATGAATAAGCTTGCCTTTCAGCCAAAAAAGATCCCCAGCTGCCCCCTGTAAATTCTGCACACACAAAAAGGAATTCTCTTTCTAAACTCCTTGAAAGACAAACCATTCTCACTAGACATAAATCTCTACACAGAATGCTTCCTTCCAAGTATTCATAGTCACCTACCTTGCTCAGCTATGATAAAATTAAGTGGATGCATATTGTAGTTCTGGATTCCTTAGTGCTACAGAAATGACTTAGAAAGTTTACTCATCCCTGATCCACAAAAGAAGCCAGTGTATTTCAGTTTTTGGTACAGGAATATGCAAAGTTACAAACCAGCACCAGAAATCCTAAGCAAGAGCCATCTGCATAGTATGGAATCTGGGGACTCTACAGCCAAGAGATCTTATTCAGAAGTTCTGGAGGTGAAATAAAAGATGACAAAGATGAGGCAACCAACAAAGCACCTCAAAGGTAGCAGGAAATGTAGCTGGATAAGAAGCATCAGATTTCCAGGAAGAAATTTATTTACCAGATATTTATTTACCAGGAACTCACACCTTACTGAAGCACAGATGTTGGTCTAGATGAGCATTTATTTATCTCAGTGATGAGTACATTTCCTTGGCTTTGGTTATAAAGTGTAACATGACATATATATTTCCAAAATGCCACCCTGTAAAGTGGATTTCTACCTTTTGAGTCTCTCTGTGTTTGAATGATGGAAGTGAAAATGTGAATGATGTGCAGTGAGTGACAGAAATAATTGAGAATCTCTCAGGTTGCCACATGAGGTACCTGCTGCTCCTCTGCTTTGCTGAAGAGGCACAGGGGGAACAACTCAAACTCCAATGAATGCTTGGAACCATGTACTCAAAAGGCTGTATCATGAGGAATCTGCTTCCAGGTGTAAAAATCTGCACATTCAGGAACAGCCAACATCTTGAACATTTTTGGTCATGTCATCATATATATATTACTAATATATTTCTATATCAGCAGTAATGAAAAGTGGTCATGACCTAAATATTCTATGCATTTTTCAAATAAAATGAAAAAAAAAAATGTTCTTCCCTCCTCACAGCATGCAATCTAAATTCCTGTCATTGTGGTTAGAGGGTTTTTTATGCCTTGATAGGTTATAAACTGTTACAGATTAATTTTAACTTAGAAATCCATTGGAGAAGTCTAATATATCTAGTTCCTTCTAAATTGCTCTTTGTCAGATACGATGGCTTTCCACTGCCTCCTCCCACACACTTTCCATCTCTCCTGAAAATTGCCTCATCTTTGAATCATTACCATTGTAATTACAACAAGAGAAATCACTAGTAGAAGAAAAAAAACTTTTGACACAAAGAGCATTATCATGGGACAAAAATATCTTGATATATCCAAAGATAACACAATGCCACATTATTAATGTTTCTATTGATTATTGGTGATGATAAGGTAAAGAACCAAATCTTTACCTTGTGGTATTCCATCCAGCTGATAGAAAATATAAACATGTCTAAAAGATGGAAAGGTCATCCCAAAGCACTCAGGGGAAAAAAAAAAATTAGTAAACAATTTTTTATTGAAACTAGAGGTGGAATATGGTCCACATAGTGTTCATCTTTAAAGGGAAGGTATTTGAAGTATTTACCCACTGGGTGTGAGTTAGTTTGGATGTTTCAGAGTGGCTCAATATCCACATTGACAACCCATTGTTCTGCAAATACAGAACACATAGATAAGTCTCCCTGGTTGGATAATTTATCAATTCTACTTCTAACAGTGGCATTGGATTCTCAAAGGGAAGGACAGCCCTACTCCTAAGGTGGGCCATTACAAATAAAGTCCTTAGAAGGAATGCTTCCTCTTAAGCTCATTTAAAAGGCAGCTGGAAGAGAGCTCAGAGAGTTCAATGATCTCTGGTCAGCCTGCTGCCCCAGGGCAGGATGAATTACCTCTGTTATGCCTGACAAGTTTTTTCTCTCCATTGATGAGAAATTCTCAACTTGCTTGGACAGTTTTTCATTTACTGGTAACATGATTTTTTTTTTTCCTAAGACAAATACTTTCTGCTGTAACTTAAACTTCTTAATCATCCTGGACAAAGAGTTATTTTATTTCACCGTACATTTTTATGCATCTGAAAATATTAGGTTATTTTCCACCACATAGGTGACTGAATCCTAGATTTTTTCCAAATCTTTCTTCTTTATTCAAGGCCTTGAAAACATAGAAGATAAAATACAGAGCTAATACAGATTCCCAAATCCCTTTTCTACTAAGAAACTTGTTCTACAATTTTGACAGTTTTAATACAAAGGCCAAGGACTCAGTGGGGTGAAGTTGCTGATCCCCAGCTCTGGAATTAGATTTCAGAAAGCAGCACCAAGGCCAGAACAGTGTGAGGCTTATGGCTGGATTTGATGACCTTAAAGGTCTTTTCTAAGCTAAATGAAGCTAAGCAGAACCTGAAGAGATGGACTCATCACCTGTTTGTGTTTTGCCAGGCAGGCAGGTGGAGGTTCAGCTTCAATGTATGTAGCAGGGGTATAGCTCATTTGCATCAAAAAATAATTAAAAAAAACCCCCATAAAATATAAGAACTGTCTGGATCAAAATCTGCAGCAGAATATTCATATTAGCAAATAGCCTTGAGCACAACTTTTTCCCACTTTCTGTCTGAAAGGGAGTGCTTAACCTACATCTAATGGAGGACATGAGCAGACAAGAGCAAGGCTTGGGATATGACAGGCAGCCACAAGGAAAACCTCATATATCACCTTCTGGTCAGATCTCACCTTAAAAGATCCATTTGCAGACATTTAAATTTTACTTGTAAATATCCAGGATTAAACCCTGCTTTCACTGGTCTCCCAGTGAGATTTTTACCAGTAACTTATTTAGAGTCCATGCCCCAGGGATATGAATTACAGATGGAATTACACTTATGAAATGGTATTTCTGACTGTTTCATAAGATCTCCATATATATCACACTGTCCTTGGAATACTATCTTGACAGTTTATATGCAGAACATCCTCTGCAAGCATTTAAAAACAACAGTTTTAAACATCCAGATATTATTTTCAGTGAAAGTAACAGATCTGTTTTATAACAGCGAGCTTTAACAACATTCAGATGATTCAAGGAAAAGCGAAATCCTCCATCTTACATTTCTGTCATGAAATGGGTTCAAGATTAACAACTTCTATACCCTTCTTTCACTTTGTTATTAGTTTTCCAATATTTTTTTCATCTAGATTACCCTCTATTATTTAGTTATAACTTCCTCCATAATTGCAATCAATGAATAGTAATCACTTAATAAACATATCCTGACAGGTCTATTTTTGCACTGGGAAAAGATTAATTTTCTTTATCACCACTCCAGTAAGCAATTTCTTTTCTTACCTGAAGTAGCAAAGTGAACTGAAGTTCTGCTCTGCTTCAAACAGCAGCTGAGCAAGACCAGACACCCACTCCTTTCACTTTCATATTATTTGGATATAGATTTATCAAAATCTGTGTAACTTGGAACAGCATGCATTTTTATTTGCATTGATTCTTACACATAATTCTACTGCACACAGGCAAAAGCTGCTTTGCACAAACACTGTGCTGACACAGAGCTCACACTGCTGTTCTGGGAGGATTTTCTCAGTGCTTTTGTGAAACCAGGTAATTCAGAGAGAAAAAAATGCAGTTCTATTAAAACTTTTGATCTTAGATACTCAACAATGAAATGACAAGGAGTGTGCACTCTGTCAAGTATCTATTAAAGCCTAATTTGATAATAAATAGAATAAAATACCCTGAATGAACTCTGATACCTGCAGGTTGCTATGATGATTTCTTTTCCACTGCCATGTAAATATAGCACAAAGAAACTGGTTAAAAAACACAAACAAAAGGAAGTGGTTTATATTTAGAAATCTCCTTTTCTTCCTCATAGATAAATTTGTTCTGAGTGGACTTGGCCTAAAGTCACTGGACTCAAAGCAAGTTTTTCTGCTGACTTCATTTCAGACTAGGTGTAGCAAAAGCAGAAATTCAGAGTAAATAACCTCTCCTAGAGGATTTGCATTTTCTGCCTTAGGACAAACAGACTGTACAGTTTGTCAGGTACCTTCCAGAAAGGACTAATTTGTGGCATTTTTTTAGGTGGGCACTCCTCAGTAATTCTGACATTAAATGGTGTGTCAAACATTCAGCTGAAAATGAAACCATAAAGGCAGTACTCTAAATGACAGTGAGTTTCTGTAAAATTTAAGTGCACTTTAGTTCTTCACACCAACGTTTAAAATATCTTGAGCAACTCGTCATTGTACCAAAGTATCAATTCACTCTAAGCACAAATTTTCCAGTGGTAGCTTCTAGAAATTTCGTACCCATACTGACAAAAATCACTTTTACCATCCTTTCCTTCTGAACTCTGGGTTTCAGCTCCATGTAACAGGAACCAGTGGGGTCACACTGAGTTGTCCCTCTGAACTCAATCCCATTTCTGGCATCAGCCTTTGTGCTTTTGTAAATGGCCTCAGGACCTGACCATGTGAAAATTCATACTAACACAGGCCTGTCACAAGAATATCTGTCTGCATGCAACAGATAACTTCTGACTGCACAAATTTCACCCATGATAACTAGAAGGGCATACCTGAATTTTTTGCACTAGTCACATCTTTGCCACAGGCAGGACCACATTAAGTTTCAAGGAAATCTGTGTGATACATACCAAACAAAAAAAGCTTATGATATTTTAATCACTTCAGAAGTATCACCCTTCATCTGGAAAGAATTGATGTACATCAATAATAAGGAAGATATCTAGTTCAAAGCTCTGAAAATTAGACTTAAAATCTCACTTCAGAGTTCACTAGTTCACCTTGCAATTTTGAGATCTTGGTAAAAAGCATCTTTTTGTCTGCACAGTAATGAAGACTTTACATACACTAATTACTTCTAAACATCGGCACATTACTAAGAGATTATAAAGCAAAACAAATTTTGTGCGAAGCATCAACTTCTGAAATAAGCAATTATTACAGAATTTAATGAAAAATTATATACGAGGCATTTTGTAACGATCTGGGAAGAACTTTGAAAACAAAATGCCTGGATTAATCTAGCAGAGGTATGTTGATATGATGGAAGTCTGAAAGCAATTATGAAAAAAACACTCTGCATCTGTGCTGGTCACAAAGTGTTCAGTCATAAAAGCTTTGATTTAAATCATATTAGCACAGTGTGGCAGAAGCATGCAGCACCACAACATCAAAGGATATACCCTGAAAATATGTATCTTTTTTTTTTTTTTTTATCTCTCCAATAGGAGTATACTTTTAATTTCCATCTCGTGTGTATTGGAAATGGTTTGTATATCCAAAGAGAAATCAGAGGGGAATGAAAAAGAAAAACAGCTTGAGGGATGCAAGGATCTCACCATACGTTTAAGTAAAGAAATAACAATTCACTTGTAATAGGACTGTCCCATTAGGGTCCCTGATTGCCACGAAAATCTCAAGTGACCTACTCTTTTCTTTCTTGAATTCACCACCTTAAGATAATGAAAGCAACATGACTGGATTTGGACTCATCAGATTTCTTCTAAGGAATACTTCACAGCTCTCCAAAAATTCTCTGGAGAGAAGCACACTTGCCTGAACCTCACAGTCTCAGTAGATGGGATGCTCTTATTTCAGATAAATCTGCATAGACTTCTCAGATGAGATGTGATCACTGAGAATTTCCCATTTTTGATTATAGCTCAGAGAAAATAACAGTTTTCTCCTTTGTTTTAAGTAACTTTTCAAAACAATCCAAATAGACTGCCTGACTGCTGGTAGAGACAAAATAAAGAACTTCATTTAGAAGCAATTAATTCCTCTTCAGAGTAAATTTTCAAGCCTGGTAATTGAGAGGATAGAACATCATAGCTTTGTGTAAGGATGACCTTTTTGAACTTCCCAGGCTGACAGAGCCCAGCTGAGATTGTGATGCTGATGCTGCAGTGAGCTGCAGGCTCTCAGGGAAAGGGCTCACAGCAGCCCACAGGTCCTCCCCTGCTGGCATTGTCTATGCAAACAGCAGGGCCACTGTCCCAGCACAGCACGGGGCAGTGCCAGGGACCTGCTCCTGCCCCACCAGGAACATTCCCCCAGCACTCGACCCCTGCTCTGGTGCTGCTGCTGGGGGTGTTTCACATGTGATGTACAACAGCAGGACAGCACTGCTGCATCACACAGGGAAATTAAAAAAGAGGCCATTCACACAAAGGAATGCTTAGTTAAGTTTGAAGATCATTCAGGCTCGGATGATACTGAGATATCATCCGCAGTACCACGTGTGGTATTTGCTGATATCACATGTGGTACCATTTGTTATACATCTTTTATCACTAACGTGCAATTTTTTTATTTTATTTTTTTTTTTTTTATTTTTTCTCTATAAACCGGTTTGTTACTGATTTGAAATGATTCCAAGAACCTATCTGCTTTTCCCCTGACACATTTCGAGTCAGAGCTAATACCTGAGAGCACTTGGGTCCTTAAGGGAACAGCCCATTACAACCCACGACAGTAACTATGTCTCTACGATTTATGAAAAGAAAGCAATATGTGCCTGTTTCGGTGCCTGTCGTTTGCCTACCAATGGTGCAGTGCTCCCCATTCCAGCCCTCTCTGCATTCACACTTCCCATCTTTACAAGTCCCGTGCTCCGTGCAGCGGGGGTGGCACACACGCTGGTCACAGCCCGCTCCTGTCCAGCCCTCCTCGCAGCGACACGCGCCGCCGATGCACACGCCGTGGGTGCCGCAGTCCACGGAGCACACTTCTAGGAGAGAGAACAGCAGTCACAGCCAGCCTCCGGGGAAAGGGAGCTCTGCAGCAGCGCTGCTCCTGCTCGGGGACACACCCGCTCACCTGATGATGGAAGCCGCAGTTTCGGTTTTTTTTTTTTTTTTTTTTTTTTTTTTTTTTTTTTTTTTTTTTTTTTTTGGAAAGAAAGCTAAATAAAAAGTGGGTTTGATGCCGTAAGAGTTTAGCTTTTATGTTTTTCAAATCTCGTACTGCATTAGCACCATAACTCTAAATTCCAGATAGTGTTAGCTAGTGTCTACAATTAAACAATTCTTCTAAGTCTGAAACTCAAGGACACCCTACAGCCTCAGGCCCCAAAAAGTATAAACAAAAGTGAATTGGGGAGGTGCAAACTGGGGGTAAATGACTTCATTACCTGAAGCTGTAACTGGAGGATAGACCCCTGATATGTAAATGGACCAAAATTAAAACTGTCTGAAAAACTCGTGACCATTGTCCATCTTGATGTAGTCTCTGGGAGGCTTTGGACTGCCCAAGGTGTATCTACAGAAAGCTTTAATACACACTTTTATTCTCTTAACCTTGTCTAGCCTTTGTTCTAGATAGCCAAACCAAGGCATCAGGTAAAAAAAAAAAAAAAAAAAAAAAAAAAAAAAAAAAAAAAAAAAAAAAATTGCTAATGTATGCTGGACAGAGCTGCAGAGCTGCATCCTCCCCCCAGACACAAACATGTGTCACAGGTGCTGTCCCCAACACCAAAGGAGGGGAGCAGGTGGCTCTGCTTTACTGAAACCTGGCCCTTGGGTGATTTTGACAGATATTGATTTGCTAAGAATTGAGACTGAAACTCACCTAAAACTCATTTGGCAAAGAATGGCAGCAATTCAGGCTCATTTCGAATGATGGGTAAAAGTCACTTTCCAAGGACAGATTTTGGATTCCTATTACTAACATGGTCAGTTATCCAGTGTCTCACTCCAAAAATTCCACTGCTCTCTGCCAGCTGAAGTTGCAGATAAGCAGAAGGGTCTTTTGCCCCATGCATCACCAAAGAAAGTGGCAGCAAAACTCTCATTCTTGAATTTTTCTGACTGCTTATCCATAAAGCAGAAAACACATCTTGATATTCATATCACTGGTGGGGTATTCCAGCTGATTAACCTTAGGAAATAACTGAATAACTGTGAAAAATGTAAATATTGTTTTGAGAGACCTGGCTTTGACCTACACCACCATCTCAAGGTTCAACTGACAATGCAAAAGAAAAATTCCCTGTATTTTTTCCCCATAAATGATGGACATTTTTATTTACAGTTGGGAAACAGAAGTAGACTTACGTAACTTTCTCAGTCTAAAAGAGAATCAGTGTTAGAACAAAACACAAACTCCTAACCTGCACCCACCTCACAATCCCAAATTAAGAACATTGTGGAAATATATACAGAGGTACACACACAGAGCAAAATTAAACGAGCCCAATCTCGTAACAAAGACAACTTTCTCCATTATTGCTGCATCTCAAACTCGCCATAGCCTGAGATGCAGTAACCTTTTAACAAAACAGCAAGGGGATTTCCAAAGGAGGAGGAGCTGCTTTCCTTACCGACGGAGCAGTCGGGGCCCATCCAGTTGGGGTCGCAGGTGCAGAGCCCCGTGTCGGCCAGGTAGGAGCCGTGCCCGCTGCACTGCTCGGGGCACTGCGCTCGGGGCAGCTCGCAGCTCACCCCGCCCCAGCCCGGGCTGCACAGGCACTCCCCGCTCACACACACCCCGTGGTTGGAGCACGAAGGGTCCAGGCAATCCACTGCAGCAGGGAACAAAAGCCATGCACAGAAAGGGTCACTTCACACCGGGGGATGCTCTGGAAAAGTCTGCACCGCGGTGATCAATAAAGCAAATGGAGGGAGTTTCTCCAAGTCATGCTAATACCTGGTCTGAGAATGGGAAAGTGAAGTAATTTACATTTTTTACATTAAATAAATCAAGCAGGTTTTGATTGTGCAATGACAGTTTACTGCAGGAATGCTGTGGTGGAGAAGCAGGAAGGTTTAAAAATAGCATTTAAATATATATATATAGTCAGAGTTCCACACATAAACCCGGAGACATTTCTTCTGAAATACATTGAAGCTCCAATGACTCATGTATGGTATTTCAATTACAAAGTAAGTTAATAATTTGCAGTTTTAAAGGGTTTCTTATTTGGAATATTTTTATAAAAACCGCTATTATTACTATTGAAATGTTAGAGCATTGTTTGAGTATTAGGACAGACACTTCAAGTACACAGAAGTAGAAATGTCAGTGGCTTTCAGCTTCATTTAGGCTCCTAATCATTCAGGCACTTCTGAATGTTTGATCCATGGTCCATCAGTAGCTGAGCTGTGAAACAGAGCCCTGGTTACTTCAACCCATATTGTAAACCAGCAGACAGTTTCTCTTAAAGAAGTAAAACCAGATACAGATACGGATTTCAACCCAGAAACAACAAAGTGAAAATAGTTATGATGGAAAATGATGCAATGAAATTTCAGTTGCTATTTCAGTCCCATAAAGGAATGTTACAAGCTATCCTTCAAATAAACTTTATCAGTAACATTATGAGTTTCCAAATTTTTATCTTCTATCATGAATCTATATAACAATACTATGCTTTACTGCCAATACCCGCATGGAGGCTTAACCAAGTCTCTTTTGCTGTGGAATTGAAGGCCAAGGTCAAATTCATGTCTTAAATAACTTGAATTCATCTCATGACTGGTATATATTAGCTCACAACAGCAGGACCAAGAATGATTTGCATTCTCTCTCACTGCACCAGGAAGATCTGAGTTTATAATGAAAGTGATTTATCTCTCATCTTTTCCAAACTGATCCTTCTAAATTAAGGCAGAGACATTTTCACTCCACCTGATGTGAACAATACTTGATCTTTCAAATCTCAACTTTTCTATAAACATAGAGCCTTGTCAAACTATTTTATTTAGTTGCAGAACATTTAAAGCAAGATTAGATATAGATTAGATACAGGCAGAGGATTGACACAGGCATATTTAGAGATGCAATAAAATGAGTTATCAGAATACAGTAGTACTGAATTCAGAATACAGTAGCAGAGGAATAAATTACTGTAAATTTTCTTAAAAGACTTTGATTTTAATGATGATATTTGCTATTGTTTTGGGTTTGCTTTTTCTTTTTTTCTTAAGATTTAAAGTTGAGTTAATTGGACATGAAAATATTATAATGCAATTTCATATTTATAGATAAACTGAGATTGGTTTGTGGTTCACCTCAAAGTTGATAAATTCATAAACTGTTTTAAATTACACAGAGTGCTTGTCCTGTATTGTTACTCCTTCTTTGTGCTTAGCCAAGTTATAACCTCTCTGAAGTTTACAATACATCCTTTATACAATTTCTATTGAACTCAATGGACACAGAGCTGTGATAAAACAGTCTGAATAAAGAAGTAAAGTACACAAAAACTTAGGTCAATCTGCTTTAAGGATGAAGGTTACTTCCCCCCTACATTTTGTCTATTCTGGTTTTTTTTTTAGAATATATATTTTAACAGAAAATGTAGAAGGGTAATACATGTATAACATCGTTATAGGACAGCTAACTTTAGGAGATAATGATAAGTCATAATGTGCTCTCCTTGTCAGGAATGTATCATCTTCCTTCTCAAATGAAAGCACTAATGAAAGGAATGTGGAGCATATGAAAAACACCACCTTCTGCTACATAAATTAACTGTCTTCCCTCTATCCTGAATTACAGTGCTCATGCAGCTCTGATTTATTTCTTCAGAATGAGCCTATCAATGCCCCTAAGCCCCCAATCTCTCTTGTTTTACAGGATAACACACTAAACACCTTTGTCCTTTGTTCTAGACAAATGTGCTTTACAGCTGTTTTGTTCTATCCATCTGGGTAAGTAGTAGCTTTCAAAGTTTAAACTGAGGAGAGTTTTTACTCTGAGCTCCAATCTGGTTCTATTTTAATACATGCTCAGAGTTATCATCTCGGGCCAGATCCTCGCTGTTGAAATTATCATAATGTGATTACCTGCAATAGAACTGCACTGACTTGTGTTGCAGAGGTTCTGGCCCTGAGGTGTAGCAGGGTTTACAATGGTATTTAACCAGGATTTATAAATGGACTGTCTTTGGTGTTTAAACAAAGGAGAATGCTCCTTAGCAAGTACGTTAGGCTTGGAACTCACAGCCCCCTGGCAGCTCAGATCATTAGAGCTCATTTAGTATTGGGCCCTCTGTAGATTTGACAAAAAAAAGGTACTGAAAGCAATTTATATCCTTAAGGACAAAAAAGGAGGTCAAGGAGTTTTCTGAACAATATGTACCATGAAGTCCCCAAAGAGCCATGAATTACACTTACGAAGTTAAATGTCATTGAAAAATGACTCGACCAGGAAAGTGACAAGAAAACCACCCTTAACTTAACCTAATTTGGCAATTTCACTTGTGTCCCCCCAAAGCAGGCTGAATGAAGCCTGACAAATACCCCACTTCATCTTCTGTGCAAATTTGTTAATAGAAAAACAGTGTTTATGCTGCAAAAATTGTGCATCAAAAATATTGATTTTGGTGTCACTTTCATTTCAGGTAAATTGTTTGAACAATATAACCATGATGAATATCAGAAATAAAAAGCTATTGGGAAGAAAAAAAAAAAAATTGCTGACCCACTTATTTTAATTCAATATCCTAGCTGGAAAATGGCAAATGAATCAACCTTTGCTATTCCTTTTGGAAGTTCAAATCAATAGAGGAGATTTCATATATTACATATAAATACAGAAATATTATTTCTATCATTCTACCATTAAAAGTGTAAAATTTCTAGTCATGCAAAAACTTTAACTAAGACTAGATGATTAATTAGAGAGACACCACTTCATAGCATGCCCTTTCTCCCATAGCCCTCGAATTAATGTGAGAAATATGTACAAAAGAAATGGAATTTTAGAGTAGAAACATGGTGGTTGATTTTTATTTATTTCCAAATTAATTCATTGACTTATTTATTGCCCAATCATATATGCAAAAGGTTACTTTAACCTTTCTTGTCATGTTATTGGCCCCTTCCAAGTCTGCAATCGATACCTCCTGCCTTTGTAAACCCATTTATCTTTTTAGGAAGAAATGTATCCTTCCAAGCACAGTGTTGATTAAATAATGCATATCCTTTCATCTCACATAGCCATTCACCTCCCAAAAAGCTCTGTTGACTGACAGTTTTGTTGTGTTCCCAATTTTGGCAGGAGTTAACACAACTCTTTTGCAGAAAGGCCTGCACTGGCTTTTTCTATAAACTTCTCTGGAGCTGATGTCTGCTTCACCATTCCAAAGGTTCACCTGAGGATAAGATGGGTTAAGCACTACAGGAGCCTATTTCTCTTACAGGAGTTTGGGGATCCAAGGTAGATAGATCCATGGGGATCCATGGCCCACAGCCATTCTAGAGGACTGAAAGCAGAGAGAGAATTCCATGCAAGTAGAATCAAGGAAATCACAATACAAGTGAGGGAGGAATGGCCTGCAAAGTAGAATTTCCTGAATTAAATGAAACAAAGATCACTTTAGGCTATCTAGCATAATCTCTCTAATAACACAAGCATTTATACAACAACAGAAAATATGATGAAATATATAAAACTCAACGAGACCAAGCAAACAATTGCCGTTAGTACCAGAAAGAGAGGTTCTGCATTCCTTGGGAATAGATTGGGTGCTGTAGAGCATGTTAAAGAGAGTCTGTTCCATCTTTGATTTTGATGAGAATGATAGTTAAAGCAAGACATTTCAGATAATTTTTGAATATCTCCTAGTATCATACACTCAGAATGAACTGAGAACTATGAATTCTAAGGGGAAAAAAAAGACATTACAGCATTTTCTGGATATAGTTTAAAATGTAATCCATTAAAAACAATGCAAAAACTCTTGGCTTCAACTGAATTCTGGAGAAAAGCTCTAATAACCAGTGTTGAGAGGATATAGTGGAGGAAGGTGACAGGAATGAACTGAACAAACAATTGCAGTCCCACCACTGAGGATTCCTTGGTTTGTTGTTGTTTTTTTTTTTCCCTTTTACCACAAGTTCACTCAGACTAATGCAAGATCTTGTCCTAAAGGTGATGTCTGCAGTCCTGAGAATAAAACCCTTAGTGGTTTGTCTATCCACAGTTTCCTTCCCCTTGTTTTCTGATGGGAGAGACAGCTGTTCAGTATAGGGTAAGATAAAAATCTATACACACAGTATCAATACAGCTCTGCAACCCATTCAGAATGATCCAGAGACTCCTCAGCCCTAACAGCATGACATCCCAGCCCTATCACTTCCATACTCAAGCTGCTTCTCTGTTTGGAGGATTAACAAACTGTGGAGCTCAGTAATATATTTTAAAAAGAAAAGGAGTCCAATTTACGTTCTGCATTTTAACAGAAAACTCTGTGAATACAACCAGTATTGAGCTTAATTTATGACCACATTTTGCATGGGTTATTTTTTAAAATGTGTTCATTCTATATACTCAAGGAATTGGACACTTTCAACCTGAAAAACCTTTCTGCATTTAAAGGACAGTTATTGTTCATGTGTGCCATCTACCTTTCCTTAATCTCATATGATATGGCCAACAGGAGTAATTTACCCCACATTAAGTCTGTGAGTAACATGGATATCCAAGTCTTTCAAATATTTTTCATCAGTTTCTGTCTTAATAGTGATTGATATGTGCTTTGTGTAAAGTTGAAGTGATACAATTTTGTCTATCACTGCTCCTTTTTCCTCTGAATTTCACATCTAACTTGTTCGGTAAACATAATCCATAAAAAAAGGTTTTTCTTTGCTCTTCAACACAGGAATTATTCAGGTTTACTTGGGGCAGACACTCTTAATACTGCACAGCAATGTATACAGAAGGCCTGAAGTTTTGCCTGGACTCTGATAGATCAGTAAACTTGTGACAGACTACATTCTTACCCTCTTTTACCTGCTATAGCAGTTTTATGGTTAGATTTTTATTCTATTCTTTCATTTTTTTCCTAGCCATTAAATAATTCCCAACCCCAGAAATCAAACTAACAACAGAGAAAACAAATATCCTACCTTCCTCACAGTTTTCTCCTTTATAGCCCACAGAACAGACACAGTTCCCTTCGATGCAGGAACCATGCCCTCCACATGAGGGATCAATACACTGGCTGGTGGGAACATCACATTCTGGACCTTTCCAGCCACTGTAGCACAGGCAGGTGCCTTTGGAGTACTGACCATTGCCACTGCACAGAACTGGGCAGGCAGCTGGAAAACGGAATGAAAGAGAAACAACACACAGGGTCATGCATGGAGTCGTGTAAAGTGCACTAAAAATCCAATATCAAACACTTATACTCAAATATGTTCATTTACTGGGGAAAAAAAAAAATCTGAGATAATTTGTAGTGGTTCAGTTCTTCATTTCCCAAGCAAACAATTTGATTGCTATTTAATAAAGCACACGTGTTGGGCATTCTGAGAAATAACTCCTATTCTTTGGAGAATACTGATAATGTTTGGGCTAACGAATGAGGTGATGTGAACAGATTTCTGTTTGACTTTACTCTGCTTTGTTTCTCTAGGTAACATCCGATTTTCACAGACACAACACGAAACATTCAGACCCACAACAGCTTATTATATGGCATCTTTCTTCTACCATGACACTTCTTTAATGCAATGTCCCCAAACTTTTTCAGAGCCTTTGGTTTTCAGTGTAACAATCTTGAGCACAAGAATGACACAAGATTTCAGCTACAAATGCACCTTGCCACCACTATCCCTGCTAAACCTTGTTTCCTTGAATGCCAGTGACAGCTTTTACCCTGTGTGTATTGGCAAGAAAGCACCATTAACCCTTACCCCTCCCCATTATATTATTCAAGGGGGTAAGACATTCTGAGCAAATATTCATTTATGCAAATGAAGCAAAGCCTATGAATAATAAAAGCAGCCAGTAGGTCTTGGGTGCCAGGAATCAGATGTTGTACATATGCAGAGCAATGGAGAGAAACAAGTGGTTGATTAAAACCCAGGTGCATATAAATGTTTCACTAAGTCATATTCACTCCTATGTGCTCGTGTCTCCCTTGGCAACATGGCAATCTGTGAACTTCTGGGCCTGTCAAAGACTGGGTGTGTGGTCACTAGCCAGAGAAATGGAAATAATAACAGAGAAATAACAGAAAATGGGAGTAATGAAGTGAGTCTTTGAGAAAAGCTTGGAGAACTTTTGTGCTCTTCTCTCTGATGCAGTTTGATAAAGACAGAAAAGTATTTCGCTGTCTTTTCCCTTTTCAAAGTAATTAGAAATGAACACCCGGTTTTACAGTGCCAAAAATATACTCAAAAGCTACTATTAATCATTAAAAGGTCCTAATGTCTTCTTGGCTTCTATTATCCCCTTAACCCGAATGATCAAGAAGAACCCAGGTAATTGATTTCCTACAAAGAAATGTGCAATGGTCCAGTTATTCAACTTCTCCATTGTTCAGTCCTGCAATCCTTATTAATCCCAGCTGTCCCATTGATTTGCTGCAAAAACACATTTCAGGATAGATTTTTTAATGAATTTTCTTATTTGATATGGGAAAAAAACTGATCAGAAAAAATAAAATTCGGATTTCTAACCTGAAATGTTAGCTAAAATTTAGAGTGCTGAGAATTATTTCAATTAAGACTAAAGATACATGGGCTGCATGTATTATAATAGATATAATCATTTTTGGCCTATTTTTCTTCTACTGTAGAACAATATCACAGTCAGTATGCTGAAGTTTGGGATTTGTTACTGCTCTTATGTCTTAGATCCATATTATTCATCCTTTGGTAGCAAGAGGACTTCATTCTACTGCATTCCTGGTGTTCTCTCTTACTATAAGTTTTGTCCAGTTGCTTTCTTAGGCACTGCAAAAATGAACAGAAATGTGAATAAAATATAATTTCCATCAGCAACATTTTAATTTCAGATGTGATATGTTCACAAGTGCTTCACTGAGTTCAGTGAAAAAGTTTATGCTAAACTTCTATTGGTTTTGCTTTCAGCAGCTGGTTTCAGAGCTAACTTTACTGAGCCAGCTGTATTGAAGTCCCACACAGACAAGTTGTCCCCACACTGCACTCCAGGACATCTTTTTGCCCCTCAGCATCAAGCAGCTTTCCCTGATGTACCACACACTGAACTAAGAGCAGCTTGAATGCTGCATGACAATTCCTTCTGCCTGCATGTTCCACTGAGGAGCCTGGCTCAGTTCCCAGCACAGCCTTTCCCTGCCCAGGTGTGCAGCTACTGCTCCCGAAAGTCACCAGGTGAGCCAGGAAGAATCCATGGGCACCAGTTTCTTTGGACAAAACACATTTGTTCAAGTAGTTATAAGGACAAAAACTTAAAGCTGAGTCACAAGCTAGATACAAGTGAGGGACAGCTCCCTTTGTTTTGTTGTCTTACAGGTAAGTATGTGACTCAGCTCCTCAAAGGATTTCTGTTCTGCAAAACCTCTCCTCTGGCATGAACACTCAAAGACAAAAACTCAATTTAAACAGCACACTCCCTTGAAAGAGGGACTGAGCAGAAATAAACCATTTTAAAAAGAAATAAAAAGAGAAAACAAAAACAACAAGAACATCCAAGCCACTTAACAACTGTGACCAGTCTAGGCCTAGGCAGAGTGGTCTGGACCTGTAATTCTGTGCCAGACACCTGCTATAAAGTCACTTCTCTGCTTGCTTTGCCCCTAAGTCTCATTAAGCAATAGGTAACTGCAGTCCAGCTAAGGGTGATGGATCTGCTACTTGGAACTTATATGTAGGTAAGTCATTCTTAGCTCCTGCTTTTGACCTGGATTTGCAGGGCTCAGCTTCTGGGATATCAGAGCCTGCCTTGGCAGAAGAAAGGTTACTGGATGGTGCTGGGTCCTGGGCTAAAGAGCTCCCATGGCAGTTTTTTAGTGCTCCCTAACTCTGCTATGGTGCTTCAGGAATTTAAGAAAAGCTGAAAGCCATGTTTCAGCTTTTCATTCCTCTCTTCATGTTTCTATCAGGTCAGAGGTCTCGCTGTGGTTCATGGATCTATGCAGTCCTTGTGAAGCTTGTCTCTAAGTTGAACAGCAATCTGCCTTCAGGGGTTTGCCAGGGCAGTCACAATGCCAGTGACACCAGAACTGACTTTAGACAAACAAGAGAATCTGTCACTTAACCTTAGCGATGAAATGGGTACAGTTAAGATTAAGACATTTGCAATTTTAAAGCCACAGTTTAATCTACAACTCTCTGCTGGAGTTATTCTGCAAACTATAGGAATATCACTTTGAGAATAAGACAAATGACAGAGATTCTGGGACAGATTTTAGCATTTCCAAGACTGCCAAGTTCCTAAGATAGCAGGAGAAACATGTAAGCAAGAATGCAAAAAGGTCTAGGTTAGTATATGAAGCTGCCTTTCCTCTACTGTAATGAGCATGTCATTCTTCATGACCGCTTTCTTTTTTTTTTTTTTTTTTTTTTTTTTTTTTTGGTATGGGTTTATATCTGTCCTGTGTGAGGAAGAGAGAGAATCAAGCTGCCTTTCTATAGAGAACAGGAGCAGGTAGCCCAAGAAGAATTGTGCTGTGCCTATTTCCTAGATCATATTGCTGCAGAATGAGACCCAAACCAGTCCACCCCCATTTTAAATCCTGGCAGCTTCAGCTGATGTGCAATCACCTCAAGAATACTCTGAAGTTCTTGTTATCTAGGACTGCTTGTGTTTCCCCACGTGAAGTGGACAACCCCTGGCCCAGGACAGAACTGATTGCTCAGTCTGTTGAAGCCATGTGAAGGAAGGTGGTCTATGTAATGGAACAACCAAAATCCATCTCGTTTCTATGGAGAGATTGATTGCATATCTCACACCAGCACTGCCAAAACTGGACAGAGGTCTCAGGAGTAGTTATGGGAACAGTCAGGTAACTTAGGCCCAAGGGTATATACCCTGATAAGCACAACAGCTATTAACCCTAAACTTTCTTTGATTATGGGATTGTGCCCTTTACTGGTATTTGAACAAAACCAGACAAAGTTTTTAACATGGGGCTCAGCTGATGAACAAACACCACAGACCTCTGATTCCTGTGGGCTGCACACATTTGAGAACATCAATCAAACAGGAGAGACAAGCCAAACAACCCTCTAAAAATTCTCTCTCTAAAGGATATTTTGGAGTTATGTTCATGTTATCATGCAAAGGTGATTTGGTAACAGCCTATTCCACACGGATGAGGAGAGGGGATGGCCTGGGCTATCAAAAGCCATCATTTTGTCCAGTGACAACCCCTGGGTGTCCCAGCTGCAGGCTGTGTACACACTCCTTTCACCCCCTTCCAGGGCTCACACACACATACTCACCAGAGCAGTTCTTCTAGAGCATGGCAAGAAACCAGCAAAGGCTATCTGAGGAGACAAACTCTTGGAGGCTGTTGAAGAACTTGGGTTAGTTACACAGCTGCTGGGTTGACAGGCCTTCCCCTGCTACTTGGAGCTCCAAACAGGATGTGAAGGCAGAGTTCTGGCTTGGTTTCTCTTGCTGTAGAGCAAACATTACCCTGGTGCAGAGAGAGTCCTGTACTACTAGGATCTAGGCTGTCAGTTCTCTACTGCAGAGTCTTTGCAGTTCCTCCTCATATAATAGGCAAATTGGTATATTTCTCTTCAAAGTTATTTGAGTCTCTGGGCACAAATAGATGCAGTCTGGAAAGGTTTTTGAATTAGTATCTACAATGCTTCCCTGTCCTGGACCAGGTCAAAAGCAATGCCCTCATATTATTCTTATTTTGCAAGCAGCTCAGCTTTACATTCAGATGTAAGTTTTCAAACATGGCAGAGAAAGAATATAATTTTTGGTCTCATCTAATTTTTAAATTGTGTACCACAGAATTTTATGGTGAGATGCCCAGGACAAAACTGCACCAAGGGGTAAGGGCCAGAATGGTTGTATCCATAATGCTTGCAAGCCCCAATCTTGCAAAGAAACCACATTTTTCTTACAACAAGCTGGTGTGCAGAAGAGATGAGCTTGGCTGTTTGTTCACCACGTAAATAGTACAGAAAATCAAGACTGTTCAAGTGTGAGCTTAAAACTGAATTAAAAGAGCACTTGGAAATCATCTACAGTGCCTGAGTACTGCTGACTGTTCCATCAAACAATTTTAACAAGACTAATGGACAAGTTAAAACTCATAGAAGAATATTCTGTGGTCGATCATAGAATTTCCACAAATTCATTGAATGAAAAGCTGCAAAGGCTACTGAACACAAAGAGGCTTCATCTGCTGTACAAAGTCCTAAGACACAGTCTCTGGAACCAGAAGAATTTAATGAGAAGCAACAAAGGCAAATAAAATTTTTACTCTCCCTCAGCTATCTGCTGTATGTCACCATTGTAGCTGAAATCCTGGGTGAAAGGAATTTTGGTCTCAGCCATTACAGCTTTACTTCCCTCTAAATAAATAAACACAGAAAAAAAAAATAAACTCCTATGTAAGATATGTTCAGCCCTCGTTGAACTGTACAGAATTTTGTCGCACCTAAGAAAAGTATTTATTTTTATCTGTAGGCGCTCCTGTTTAGGAGGAGGGAGTAAATTTCAGTCATAAAAATTCACTGAACTGATTTGGGCAGTCTTGCTATGCACTTTTGAGATGGAATTGCACAAATTAGTTGTTTTATAAAGGAGTGAAATCCACACTTGCATAATGAAACTCAAGTTGTTCTTTTTTTTTCACTGACCACCAGGAATTCAACTGAAGACAAATGTAGGTCAAACTTCTTAGCACTGAGCCCTACCCAGGGACCCTTCTGGGTGCAGTTCCTCAAGGGGATAATTAATTCAGACTCTGTAATACCTCACACTTGGACTTCCTTTTAGCAGAGATTAGGCTGCTACTGCTGAGAGATTATGCACGATTTTGTCAACATATAAAGAGATGGATTCCAGTTTTTGACGTTTAATCTGAAGCCTATAAATGCATTCCAGGTCAGCCCCAAACTGAGGCAGAAATAGAGGAAAGAGCCAAGACAAAAGTTATATGCAACTGACTGGTTCCTAACCTAATAGATGAGAACAGAGTCACACTGTACTGACATTTTTCTCTTTTTGGTCTTTATGTTGGTGATGCATATGCAGCATTTAGACTATATATATTAATTCCTCTTCAACTGACAAATTAGATTAATAAATAATCAGGTGAAGATCTGTTTCACTGATGCAAGAGTGGAATCCTACAGCTGTCTACCAAAGCCCCAAATAATTTTAGATTCACTGCAAAGGTTCCAATCAGGTTCATGTTCTCTTACAATGAGTCAGACCTATTTTTGTATGAACGATCTTAATCTAAATGGCTTAAAATCAATAAAATCACAATACCCAAAGGAATCGAAAACATTTGCATTTTAGAAAATCAGCCTAGTTATTAAACAAAATTAATTGCTGTCAGCTTGATTGGCTCTAGACTTTACATTAATATTATAAACAAAAAAGTACTGAGATATCCCTTGTTTTATTATACATCCCATATCACACCAAATATTTGCCCATAATTATCATATGCCTTGTTACACCAAGTATTTGCCCAAAGATATTTCTAAGAAATTAGAAGACATATAAATCTACTTAATTGTAGTCAGAAAATACAGTGGTTTTGTTTGACAACACTTCCCTTCGTATTTTCTGTTTAAACCTATTTTAATCAGTTGCCTGCATGTTTCAGTACTTCTCTACGAACCTATTAGTTTTTACTGAAGTTCATTTGTGGATATGAAAATCTGAAATAACTTCTAAAACCACTTCATGGGTTTTGTTGTTTCTCTTTTACTAGTTTATGCTAATTTTATACTACATTCCTTGTGAGAAGTTGCCCCACCCCTAGCAAAATCAGGCCCAAGAAAATCATTCTGGAATGGGAGACTGAATAAATCCAAAAGTGTTTTCTCTCACCTGCTATTTGTGCTTCACAAACCTACTGTTTGCACAGTCAGGAAGAATGGTGTTTGACTAGTCTGGCAGCTCTTCACAGATCACTAAATCCACTAACTCCCATCAGGCTGAAACATTCTTAAGAACAGTGACAATTAGAAAGATCCACTAGAAAGATCTTTTAGGAGCTCATGCTCTTCCAAGCAGAAGTCATCTTCTAGAAATTCACCCAGAAGCAGGAGAATGAACAACTATGATAAAACTGACATGAGGTGGTTCAGCAGTTACTTCATGAAACTGTTTGCTTTGACTACAGAGCACAGAGTTAATTTAAATGGTTTAAATCCAGTGCTGCTCTGCCCTGCAGGCCCCAGGTCATCATCCAGAGGGAATATCTCTCCCAGCAGTCAAACTCTGCTCTCCCCACTTCAGCTGCCCAAACCCAGCCATACCAAGCTCCCAAGCTCTGCCAAACTGCACATTAGCAAGCCAGGAGGAAACCCACAGAAGAATTTCCAGAAGGACAAAAAACCCATCAGGTGTGTCAAATCTCTGACATTCAGAAACCATTTGGGGAAAGCTGCACACGCTGACTTAAGCACTAAAGTATGGACGCTTTAATTAATCCGGGGTGAATTTAATTGCTTTAGTTAAGTGGAAATCGGGTTAAAAATGATGCAGAGCATGCTGGGGTGTGTTAAAAACATGACATATGAGTTGGATGAATCGATAAATTAAAACTGCACAGATGTTTTAATTAAACCCAGGAAACTTAACAAAGATCACTAGAGACTTTTAAGCCTATGATTAATTCAATTCATTTAGAATACCTGTAGAGATATGGGGATGCCTCCATTTTGGGAGTTATAGAAGTTCTCAATCGATAAGTACTTAAGCTGTTCTACAGAAAAAATGGCATGGTTTTTATAGAAGTGACTGGGCAGCATTAACTGCACAATTAATATTTACATCCTTCTGAACACTCAGCAAACTTTTGCTGTGGCCCAAATTTATCACAAAGGTCATATTTTGTCTCACGCCTTCAGTGTGAGCCTATCCTTAAAAAAGAAAACACTTGCTGTTCCCTCCTCTACCATTGTAAAAAGATCTATTTCCATTAGATAATTGCTTGGCTTAACAACTGTTAAAAAAAAAAAATCTGTTTAAGAAATACAAATGTGTCTTCCCATACTAGCACCAATTTCCAGAAACACAACAATTTTTTAAAATGGTCTCTTGGAGGTTGCTCAGTTGGTACAAGCATATTTTGCTTGATTATTTAACCCTTATTATATTTTCAGTAACAATAACAATGCAGTCCACAAGAAAAAGGAAATCAAAATTTGGCCAATATCAAAACTCAGAACTATTTTAATGGTGGATTGAGAGGACTGAAGCCCCATTACTGCTTTTGTGAAGATGAACTCTCTATCTCAATCTCACTACCCACCAACAAAAATCTTAGATAAAGATACTGGAGTGCTTCAGGTGGAGGGCAAGAGACCACTGTTCTGCCTCACTGGAGAAGTCATAGCTGCACATAAAAAGAATTTCAAGTGGCATAAAACAAACTACAAATTGGAGATGGAGACAAAAGAGGATGCCTGAGTGCACTGACACTTGATAAATCAGCTAGCTGTGCCAGGAGTCAAATGTCTTGAGGACTTTGTCATGTCAGCACATTCTGGATTTAGCTCTTGGTCAGCCTGGTTGTTTCCTTCTCCACCACTGCAGAAGCTCTGCCCCTGTCACTGCCTGTGCTGAGGGAAGGCTGCAGTTCCCCACACAGTACAGGAATGTGATTTGCAGCCAATCCAGATCAGGTCCTCCCTCTCTGCTGTATTGTTAAAGAGTAGCACAGTTCAATCTCTTTTTCACGTGCATCAATGCATTCAAGGAAATGGAAGTTCCCTTGCTCTGGTTCTGATTTACCACAGAAGAATGAGACTGATCAGTTTGCCACTTATTTTATGCCTTTGAAAAGGAAGGAAAAAACCCAAAGCAACCAAACCAACACTTTTTCTGTGAGTAACACAGAATCAGAGCTGTGTAATTCCTGCTTTAGATATAAGCAGTGAAGTCGACACAAGACCACGCAGAGAAACAAGTTTTACTTCCTACCAACAGATGGAAACCAACAGATGTTGAAATCAGCTACTGTCATAGACAAGCATGTAGATATTCATTCGTATGTTTTGATAACTTCATCACTAGGAAAACTGCGGAGGAAGGCAAAACTAAACTATTTCAGAGGTTTCAGTTGCTATCTCAGTGGAAAGAGTCAGTGAGGAATCAGAGATGATGCTTCAAGCTCACAAAAAGCAGCAGTAAAGACAAACATCAAATACCAGAAATTCCCTTCCAAACATAAGTGTTGTGATACATAATAGAAAAGCACTAAAAGCATGAAATCACTTATGCTTCTAGAAGAAGGAACAAAAAAAGTGAAACATTTCTTCTATTTTTTTTTTTGTAAATTTTACATCATTCCCAGTCAATGCTGTAAAAACTATTGCTCCTCTGATAGTGGCTTAGCTCTGGCTAAACAGCAGTGCAGTTGATGCAGGACTGCACCCACAGGCTGCAGCATTCAGGGTATTTATAAAGCAGGCTGCTTTGGACTCCTTTTAGTTAGTATTATTTGCCTTGTTAAATTTACCAGAAAAGTTAAATCATAATATGTTTAACTGCACAGTTCCACATTAGCTGCAGATATTTAAACATTTTTCCACATTTGCATTAGAGATTTTTTTGTTTGTTTGAGAAAGTGAGGGGGGATGACAGTTAACTGAATTTAATCTTAGTGAAGTAAGGACTAAATATAGAAAAATATCTAAATTACAATGTAAAATCCAGATATAGTGTAGGTGTGAAAAAAGTCATGCATGCTGAAATCTGAAGCTATGATTCAGGGCTGTTTCTGTTATTCAGGGATGGCAAATGTCTAAAGATGTCTGA
The DNA here is from genome assembly GCA_013389925.1 of Aegithalos caudatus. NCBI lineage: Eukaryota > Metazoa > Chordata > Aves > Passeriformes > Aegithalidae > Aegithalos > Aegithalos caudatus. The sequence continues at coordinate 29,591 of WEIU01006568.1, read as the reverse complement.
CAACAGCTGTATTTCTAGAATGTGATTTACAATTCTACTTAATCATAGTCACTTCAATGACATTTACCATCATCACAAGGACTCCAAGATGATCCCAACACAACTGCCAAGATGAACACTTAGAACCTAATGAAATAAACAAACACCAGTACAATTCCAGGGAGACAAAGCAAAGTAAAACCAAAATATAGATTGCAACACAATTAGATAAGCTAACCAATTAAGCACAAAAACAAATTACAAGGCATACAGCACAGTGAACACAATTCAGCTCAGCAGAGCAGAGTGGGAGCAGAGAAATTCTTGGCCACCAATGGAAGTACTATGAAGGAGAAAAGCTTTTTGGCTTGCCAGAACTAAGCTGCACAATGGTTTTTGTCCTGCATATATTTATATGGATGTCCACATCCTTGCTGCACTCAGAACCTTTTGGAATATTCCACATATTGGAACTCCATTGAAACAGAAAACATTTGTGCAAATAGATGTGTTTGTACTGCACATGTATAAGGAGGGAAGAAAGAGAAGTAACTGATAACACAGCCATCTTCAAAGGCAGCTGTGAGAGATCAAATGAATGTATCCAGTTTTTATTAAGTAAGAAAATATTACATAATGCTGTTGAAGAAAAATCCATTAATAAGATTTTACTGTGTTTCCATGTGCTTTCCATCTTGGACATAAGCAAAGCAAACTTTCTTATAATACTAAGCCAATAAAATTTGGTTCCAGCTCAGCTGCCCGTGGCTCTCTTTGGTCTCTGAGTTTCTCAGGTGGGGTAGTGAATGATCACATAAAAATACCCAAGTGTTTGCTGAAATCAGAGACTTATAATTCCTTATATGTCCACTTTTTACCTATCATGTTTTGTCCATCACTGGCATCAGTGACTTCTGTCAATCATTTTCTTCCTTCATCATCGAATTCCTCAGTATTCCCCATTTTCTTTTTCTTAATCCTTTTGCTTTGTCTGAAACTTTCTCCTGCAGAATAAATCTGCCTTCTTAGCTGCACCACTATCCTACAAGCTCTTTGGGAAAAGGAATCATACATAATTTCAAGTTCATAGGCTGCAGCATGAATTCAGAAACATATGAAAGGACAATGTAATTCACATGCACAAATTTTCCTGTATGTTTACTGGTGGTTTAATACAGAAAACTTGCTAAGAAATTGTGACATGAGATGCAACTGTTAGGTGTATTTAACAACATGAAATACATTTTTAAAAAAAATTTAAAGCATTTTTGATGCCCTGTAGAGGCCCAGCCATAATAAAAAGAATGAAGGATGTGCTTCTAAACAGGAGAATCCCCACTTAAAATGATTCAGGACAATATCTTTTAAAGATAAATTCTTTATAACCCTAAATTCAATGCTGAAATCAGCAGAAGCCGTAGAAAATTTCAGAACAATGTAACGTTAATATTTTGCATGTTGAAACCTATATTATTAAAGTCTGTTTTCTTAAGTATTTCCAATGCTACAAGCAGCTCCTGGGCTCTATTTCAACTTGGCAAATATTCTCTTACAAAGAATGGAGAGAGTATGAGCATCAGTTCCAGCCTGGTGCAGAAAAGGGAGCAATCTGAGCACTGCTAATCCTCCTGTTCAATCCACACTGCACTAGAGAGACAGGTACATATTCCTAAACAGCAGCGAAATGTTACCATGTTAAATGCCTCCTGTTGTAACACAAATTTAACAAGGTGTCTGTTGCAGAATTCCAGAGTCCAGACCCTCCAGCCCCTGTAGTTACTCCTAATCTCCAGGAGGATCCATGAGGATTGATGAGGGGAGCTGCAGACCAGACACGATGGCTCCTGTTGCCTGCGTGCCCCAAGCCCCTCCTGGAGCCATGGCCACTGACAATCTGAGAGAATTCAGCCTGTGACCCCTGCAGCCCCTGGCTCCTGTGTAAATTGCCAATTAGAAAGAGTTGCAGTGATGGATTTTGTGTTGGCTCTCCTTGTGTACCTGACACTGGATCAAAGCTACTATCTCATTTCATGCAGGCAAGCTAGCAGCTGATAGACAGCAAGGGCTGTCAGTCATTGTCAAAATAGGTTCCATGTCTATTTATTTATTCTGTAATTAACTTTAGGCAGAGTTAATGGCACAAGCCCCTTTTCAGAGTGTAATGCAGTTCTATAAAACTAAGAAAAACAAGGGCAGGCAGGCAATCACTGCCCTGTACATAAAAATCACTGGAAGGTAACTGAGGACATGACCAGTTTGCAAGAAATGAAAATAGCCTGCTAATAAATTATGAGGCTGGGAAAACGAGAAGAAAATTTATAACAAAGGCATTTTAAGGTACTGAGTCAGAGAGGTGGGAACTGCTGGAGGGGAACACTGCCAAAGACAGCCTTGTCTGTTCAAGTATCAAAATGATGCTTCCACCCACTGTGAGAGAAGATTTGAGTGACAAGCCAGGGCTGTGCTGCTGCTGCAGCACGCACAGAAGTTGGCACACATACACACATAAACACACAAAACCCAAAAACAAACCCACCCAGAAAGAGATACAAAGAGAGAAGCTGAACATGCTGAATTCTGTCAACTGCAAGAAAGGATGTGAGATGTGTGTGGGTGACAAGTCAGGAACGCAGCATTTCCAGAGAAAAGCACACTTTTTCTTCTTCCTTCAACAGTACAGTCTAAGTGCAAGATGGTACATGCTATGATTATGAACATCTAAAATGCTTACATATAGTTATTTCTTCTTTGATTTATCTTTTTTTCTCTGTCTCATTTCTACTCAGCCCTGCCCTGCATTCTTGCTCTATCAAAGTGGAAAATACCATCATTCTAACTTTCATTAAGGTTTACAGTGTGGATTTTTTTAAAACTTGTTTTCTTACCTCACATTCAGGCTTTGTCAAAGTTTTTACAGACTTTTTTCTGCATTGCATCCCTAAGTCAGAATTCTGCCCTGGCTTCCAGTAAATAAAATCAACATTAAATAAACATGTTTTTCTCCACATTGACAAATTCACTCTTCTTCAGTCACATTTATGTGCAACACTACTTCAATAATCATATTGTTAATTTATTAATCTAACCTTCAGCTGTGTGGCTCTTCTTTCCTAGTCTTGTTTCACGTCTTTTATCTTACGGAAAATGAGCTTCATGCTCTAACTTCGTTTACAAACCCTGTACTGCCCACTGCTTGAATTCTGACTCCTACCTTTCTAGGACTTAGGGTAGGATGCTTTTGAAAGTCAAATTTTACTACTGCCTTTTTTTTTTTTTTTTGAGCTGCTTTCTATGCTCCTCTCCCCTCTGAAGGTCCCATTTGCTCTCCATTATCCACAAGATGTTATCTGCCCCATCATCCCTCTATAAAACTGCCCTTACCACAGTGTTCTCCCAAACTGACAAGAGTCACACTGCTGCTGTGTTTATTACACTGCATTATCACCATTTTTTCCTGCACCTTCATATCTGTCAATTGGTTCCCATTCATTCCCTTTAAACTTGTACTGAGGTGGTACATCCCTGGAATCAGGGATTTATTTGCCTTGCATGTAAAGGATTAACCACAATAGGTCACCTTTAATTTACATTATTGCTCAGGACAATGTCTTAATAAGGCCACAAACCTGGCATTTTTCCTACAGTGCTGTTCCTCTCCAGCTCTTTGCTCTGCAAACCCATCTGGTGATGGCATCAGCATGTTTGACCCCCTCCCTCTCTTGTGTGACCCACAGCCTGTCACTGCACTTGCAGGGAGTCACTGAAGAGGTCAAGAGCCATTCCCCAGCCTGACTGTGCTGATCATAGTTTGGATTTGGACCAAAGTCTGCCTCACCTCAGCTCCCATCTCTTCTGTGAGGCCATGGCCATGAGCAGCACAGGCAAAGGAAAAAAGGGGATTCAGTGTCCTCTCACCTTCTCCTTTAGAGTCCAGGCAGCTTCTGTCTGCTTAAGCTATTTCCAGTTCCTAAAATTTTGAGCCAAGTTATGATGACAAATAGTTTTTCCCTGACTCTCAGAGAGAGGAAATATACATTCCTATACATTACCAGCATGTGCTGGACATCATTCATTCCTGTGGACCATGAGTTCTACAGCAATGAACCAAGCACTGAGCTGTTTTGCAGGATGCACCCCAAGATTTCGTGTTGTCCCCATTTCAATCACTCCCAGAACTTTGTATGCCACTGGGAGCATTCTGGACATGGCACAGAGAGAGCAGTTTCTAGCAGGGTATTCAATGGATGAAAAAACATTACTTTATGCACTGTTGTCCAAGCAGGAAGCCTCTGAAAAGCCTCAGAGCAAGATGAGTCTCAAACAACTGAAATTAGATAACAACTGAAAAAATTCAAGAGTTGCTACATCTAGCAATTATACCTTACTTACCTAATAATTGACAGATTTTTTACTTTTTTTTTTTATACAGAGATTAATAGCTCACACATACAAAGAAAATGACAATGGTAGGAACTCTTACTGTGGTGCAAACAGCAAATCCATTAGAATAAATTTAAAGAGAGAGACACTACACTTTACAACTTCGTAACTATTTCAAACTAAATACGTGTTGCAAAAGAAATAAAAAGAAATTTAAAAAAACCTACCCTTCTTTTTATACTTATTAAAGTGGCGCCGTCCTTTGCCAGTAAGCCAAAAACAAACAGAATGAAAATAAAATAATGAAAAACCCACACAAAGAGAACAGGAAAAGAAATTGCGAATAACATAAATCTGAATAATTAGAGTTCTTTAAAATTAGATTAAAAAGTCAACATCGCACAAATTTCTGGTTTTAAAAAAATCCCAAAGCCTTCATTTCATTTAGATTAAAATATTAAACATGTTTCTCATTACATTGCATAATCAACTAGAAGTATCTGCTGAATGGCAACTTCATGGCAGTTGAGATAAGCTACTTGACTCCATTCTGGTCCTTCTTTCACAAATTGGACACCAACTCTTAGCAGGCCATGCTCATCATATCAATGTAGAAACCCAATGTGATGGTGCATTGTTCACCTTTTCAGATTAGCTGAAGATGCTTATGATGCAAATCCAAGTATTTTAAAATGCAAAATTAAAGGAGGCTCTGCTCCCAGTTGCTAAACAGTATTTGACAGCGTCTTTGGAAGTGGTTTTGTTAAAGGAGCGGAAGAGTTGCATGCCTTTCAAATATTTTATGAGATGAAATGAAATTATAGTCAAGTCTGAGTCACTTGTAGGAACTCAACTCATTGTAACACTGAACTGTATTCCCAGGTGGTGAAAAGCAGGACATGACAAAGGATGCCTGCCTGCAGATTCACCACAGACCTTGAAAATCCAAACTATGATCAGACACAAACAGTAAGAATTCTAAGCAAGAAGGACTTCTTGATATACTTCTGTGGTTATATCAGAGAGGCTACAGAAAAATAGAGATGAATAGAAAAAGGTGACAACACACCAAAAAATAAGATAATCACAGTTGTGTGTCTGATTCTTTAATTGATCCTTGGCCACAACATCACTTTTCACCAATAACTCCTAGACATAATTGTGGACAAGAGGTTACTCACAGTGCAGTTCAATTCACAGCAAATCTTCCACTGGCTTTAACTGTACACACTTGCTTTATCAGGACACATCTCTGCATGGAATTATCCTTTGATTATCAGATTTTCTTTTTCTTTGTATGCCATATCTTATCCCCATGAGATCAAAATGTATCATTACCTTTTTTGTATGTCAGATGAAATTCTTTAACCTTAATAAGGTTAAACTCTAAAGAGAATCTTGCCTAAGCAAGAATGGAGTAAATGTGCTGATACTGGATACCTGATGATAAGCTATTTCCACAGAAGAAGAGTGAGAAACACCCCACACAGTGGTTGGCAGGAGTATTTGAGAGGGTGAAGTTTGTTCCATTTCAATCAGGGTATGAAAGTGTGTTACAGCCTGTGGGTTGAGCCAAAAGTTCATCTCATTCCAATAACTTCCACAGTATTTTCTTGAGGCTAATGGATCTGAAGTCAAAGCTGTGCTGTCTCCCAGAGCTTTCCTTCATTTTTATCTTTTAGAGCCACGTGGATGGAGGGGTCCCTGTGCATGGTTTGCAGAGACTCCCCTGATGTCTCACTGATGGCCTCAGGGTCAGCCCTGGAACAGGGTACTTGTGGGATAAAGGATGTGTCTCCTGTCTATCAGACTTGGGGTTCACAGAAAGGGAAGCTCTCAGACTGCTGTTACTGCATGGACCAAATTCTAAAAGCCATCTGAGGAGCTTGTTCACACATTTCTCTATTTGAGTCTTGCCTCAAGTTATTTCATGGTGAAGAAATGAGATATTGAAAAATGCATTGCTAGGGAAATAATAATAAAAAAAAATCAAATTGAACAAAAACATTATCCTTCCGTACTTGTCACAGTTCAAATAGAAATTTAACATTATGGTAGATTACACATGTGTCCATACATGTAATATGATGTAAGTTATGTAATTCTCGATCTCATTTTACTGTGCTTTATCCTGCATATCATCCCAATTTTGATTTCTGTGTCCTGAAATCAGAGATGAAAAGCATTCAAGTAAGCAGAAAAACCTGTGGCTGTGAGAACAGGCATGAACCAGATGAGGCAAAGAGCCCTCACACCCAGCTCTGAGGGTAAGGCTGAGCAGCTGCTCCTGCACACAAACACCAGCTCTGTCAACACACCCATGTCCTCATTTTGTGTAGCTTTTCAAGCTTCTTTGTTCTTTAAAAATACCATGATGTCTGACAAGAATACAGTACAAGAGTTGAAGGAAGCTTCCATGAAACCATTTCTGCATTTGAGGGGAAAGAGACAACACAGAAAGGACAAAGCAGGAAGCAGAGGGAATGCACTGAGGGGCAGGAGAAGCCTGACAAATAGTTTGACAAGCACCCTATAAAAAAGCCATTTATCTGTCACAGCCTGAACAAAGTATTTTCTAGCACTAACACAGCATACAGTGCTACACAGAGGTTCAGTACACAATGCAGGATTGCTCCACAACTCAAAATGCAAATGAGATGATATAATGGCCATGTATGTGTGAAGGGTGGCAGTGAAGCACACAGTCACTGCATGCATTCTTTCACAGGTTAACACCACAGAAATGCACAGAGCTGTCAGTCTGTATTTATAGCTCATATTATCACACCATTTACTTTGTGCAATACAGATATCTCCTCTCTAGATTTACCAGCTGTCTTAATTTCTCAGGTAATCGAACAACTATTTGAAATGTTCTGCAAAATGAGCAGGGCGAGAGCTGAAATATCAGCCTGAGCTTTACAGGCCCTTGGGGTCTCTATTTTTCCTTTTTTTTTTTTTCTTTTTTTGTACTGGGGCACCTTCAAGAGCCAAATGTGGAGACAAACCCCAGAAATTGCTCACTCCAGTACAACTACACAGCTACTCAAGGAGTATTTCATAGACACACTGATGTGCTACAGCAGTGACAGAGGTGGGGCACAATGAACTCTCCTCACAACTGCACCAGGAATCTAAGGAGAAATGAGCAAATTTCTAAGGCCTTTCCAGATATTTCAAAAAGCTTTCAAACACCAGACTTTCCCCCCTAGGAATACTAACAACCCCGTGGAAAATAATTATAAGCATGATATTGATATATTGAGTGTGCCTAAATCTCACAGAAGTTAAGAAGGAAGCAAACTCTAAAATGTTCTGAGTGTGCTCAGGAGCAGAGGGGAATAAAACCAAGCCACTAAATTTAGACAGCATATCTGCTACTGGCTGTACAAACTAAATAGGTCCTCCTTTATGAGTCCTTTCCCTAAGGCTGCCATCCAAAACTCTCAGAAAAACGTACTGCCAATCTGTAGATGTCATTTAGATTTTTACTTAATCCTTGATAACAATGTATTTCCCAGTTTTAGTTGTTAAATTTTACAACTGATATTACAGAAAATGTTTTATTTTCTGATAATAATTCTGATAAAATTTTAAGATTTTATCAGGTCCTACCTATTTTTCTACAAAAGGGAAACTTCCTTTGGTCAAAGAAAAATTTTATATGCAAGAAAGATGTTTTGTACCTGAAGTAAGGCTTAAGCAAGTCAGAACATGTACTACACTCTGTCAATGAAGACAATCAGTCTTTTCTTGCAGACCAGATAATGATTATCAGAAAGCATTGATAATTCATCCACTCTTCCAGAAAATAAATATTTTCTGCCATTCTGCCTACTACCTTTGCCACAAAAAAGTGTAGCTATGCAGGCTCATTGGAAATGTGGCAATACTTCCTCTTGATCATATTTAACTTGAGATCTAAGAATAAAAGAAACAAATTGTTCTATTTGAATCTAGTTCAGACCCAAGCTAGCTAGCAGGCACTGTAGACCACAGACACACACTGTGGTTATTTGTAAATATAGGGAAAATGATACCTTTAGCACAATCTGCTCCATGAAATCCTGGAAAACAGTGGCAGACACCTGATACACACTCGCCATTCCCGTGGCAATGACGTGGGCAGTCTTGCACTGAGTCTGAAATTGAAGCATCACGGGCACATTAGTTGGTTGGTTTCTACTTAGGCTACAGCTTTCTTGTTTAATTTTTCTCCATTTTAACTTGTCCTCAATACTTGGAAGCACAACCCCTGACAATATTGACACCACAAGGTTCAGGTGCAGCAGAGTGCACCCAGTTTCATGACAGCATGAGTACGTGTAGAGATCTAGGGACATACTAAAGTCTGGGCTTTATTAGAACCCAAAGTGTCCTGACAGTGCTCAAATCCAAGTGTTCCAAAAATAGGCAGGATCTTTTAGAACCTCTACAGCCAAGTTTGAGTTTATATTGTGTAGCAAAGACAATGCCTCCTCAGGAAAGTCAATGTTCTCCCTTCTGCAATGAGACTTTGTTCTTGCTCACCCACTCCCCCATGGGAAACTGATTATCCCAAGGACTGTCTCTTCTTTTCCTTCTACAGGCATTTAATGCCTCATTAATTAAGCTGACAAAAATATCTGCTGAACATGACAAAGAGGAGCGCTTTTGCTCTGGCAAATCTACTCGATCCTTAAAAAAAAGAATTAAAAAGGTGCAAGTGGCTGTGCAAGAGGATAAAGAAGAGCTCTGTAAAAACAGAGGACAAAGTTTAATATCAGAGTCTGAGTGACTGACTGAAATGTTGATGACTTCAATAATATGAGAAAAGTTGACACATCAGTATGATAACATTTCAGCTGTGCCAAAATACTTATTTTCCACAATTTCTGTTATCATTTGGAAAAAGCATAGACTACTTTGCATAATAACAATCCAAAAATAAAATTCCACTTTTGAAATAAATTCTTAAAATTATTTTAATTTGAAAGCTGTTGGATTTCAGTGGAACACATTTATTTTCAGCAGTGAATTATTGGAACAAAAATCCAGTTGGAGTATTACTCCTCCCCATCTCACTCCCTGTTGCTGTGGGACCTGTGGTTCCAAACTAAATGGTTCTGGCAGCTCCAGGCACCAAACCAAGCTGCTGTACAACACAGAAAAAACAATCTGGATTTGGAACTAGCAGAACTATAGAGAGTATTTGTATTTGTCAAATCGAACTGCAAAGGAGAAAAGGATTCTAGTAGAACTTTAAATCTAATTTCACAGTTGCAGGACACCAAATACAAAATGTCTAAAGCAAATTTTCAGAGATGTCATTAGCTTGGCCTCTTGAAATGATTCATGTAAACAATGAAAAGGAAAATTGAAATGTAATGCTCAAAGATATCAATTTGTCTAATGAAGAAGCTTGTTTATAGATTTATTCATTATTTTGCTTCATGGCACACAAAAGCATTTTCTATGTATTCAAAATCATGGTAAATTTAGTATTGTCTGGGAGTTAACATAATTTTTGTTATTCTTCCTCCTCTTCCACACCACAGAGATGTTCAGCTGTCTCAGAGCCTTTCATTATGAAGCATCTGATACAAGGTGTGTGTGTAGAACCAGATAAAACCCCGTATTTTTCTCCAGATTTCATTTCAATTACTATCATTGCTCTATCAAGTAGCCTACCTGGCTATTACACCTTTGATGCTCTTGAAAGCTATAGCCTCGACCAGGCAACTCTTTAAAGGGCAGCTTATAATATCCTAAGGTTTTCTAAGCACAACAGGGACATAACAAGACAGAATCACAAATGTTCTTGTTTATAGAGAAGTGGAAAAAGTCTTCTTTGGGGAAATATGCGGAAAAGAAGGTATATATATGTGTGTATATAATTTTTTCAACATTCATAGAAAAGTGTGGGTTTTTTTCTTAATTCAGGGTAACAGAAACAATTATGCTTGTTTTTAATGATAGTATTGATTATCTGTCTACACCCTGTGGGACTCAGGCTAACAAACTGAATGTTGTACTAATGTAAAAGGAAAAAAACCCAACAAAACAAGGTGCATATTATTAATAAGGAAAGAGTAGAAAACACCTCTGACTATTTTTTACCAGATTTGAAACCTCATTTTTTACTTTTCACAGTTTCCCTAAACCAAGAGAAATTACAGATTTATACAACACAGTGCTGTTTAAGACTTCACCAGCCAGGACAGAATATCACATAGGATACCTCAACATTTGTTATACCACTGTGAAAAGATGGTCAGAAAGTTCATTAAGAGCTTCAAATGCCAACAAATCTAATAAAGCTTGGAGAATTTAGACTCAGTTTGATTTTCAACTGAATGTAATCCTATCCTAACAAAACTGCAGCTGGATGTTCTTCCACCACATTGAGGGGATGATTCACTGTTAGGTGAGTCATAAGCTGTAAAACAACATACAGCTAATTAACTGGCTCAATTAATCTCTAGGGTGGCTCCAAACAATAATCTCATTTGCAGGTATCTGTTTCTTGAGCTGTCTTTCCACCAAGATTAAACAGCTCTCCTGTTGGATAATATTCCACCTGAGTGTGAAGAAGCTTCTTCAGAGAAGCAAATAAAAAGTATCAAAATGACAGAGAGAAGGGAGAGGAATATTAGCTGGGGAATGCTTCAAACCACACTGAACTTTTCTGAGCCTTGTTTTCCAATATTAACCTCCAGATCTGTGGGAATGCTAAAATATTAAGAGAGAAATGAGTGAATGCAAGTCAGCACACCCCACTACTGACTCTTTGCCAGGGTAGTGTTGAAAAAATGCACAGCATAAAGGCAAACAGGGCAAATACTGAGGACTGCAGGAAAATATGACAACCTTGGGTAAGTGGAGATATAAACAGAAAGGGAAAATGCCCATTTTGTGGAAATACCTACCCAAAATGACCGTACTGAAGGAGACCACCTCTTTGTCCTTGCCATCGTTGTAGAAGGCCAGGTGCCACAAGCCCACATCCAGGTACTGCACAAACACGGCCTCGTTCTGGACAAGGGTCTGGATGCTCCGACGTTCCCGAGGGGACTCCACCACACTCCACTTCTCCTTGCCATCCAAACGTTCCATGAAGTCATACTGCAGGGAGGAAAAGAAAAAAAAACGAGGGGAAAAAAAAAGAGAACACAAACAAACAAACCCCCAAACAAACAGACCCGAATAGAGAATGTTTCAGCTCAAAATCTGACTCTATTTTCTCCTCTGCCTTGTTATAAAATGGTATTTCTGGAAGAAATGTGAAACTAACATTTACTAGCTGACCATGGAACATAAAGAGATTCTGTGACTTTTATTCTTTCTTAAACAGTGACCTAGAACTCTGCATCTTTCCTCTGCATAGGTGATCATAAAACGTACAAACTGACAGGATAGTTTTTGAGAAACAATTTGAAATCTATTATTTGACCCATTAATTTTAGGTTCCTACTCAGCTTTCAGGGACCCAGGAGACCCACACCCTTTTCTAAGCAATCAGCTGCAATAAATTCTTTTTGCAACAGGAACTGACATCTGAGGTGTAACTCCAGACACATTGAATGGGAGCCCCCAGAATGTGAACCAGGAACAGCACAGACAGAAAATGTGTTTGTCTAACAGAACTCCTCACCAGATAAACATACACTGCACCAGTTTTACATCACAGAGTAAAAGTTGCTTACCTGAGGTTGTATGAGGAGCAATCAGGGCAAGTGTGATACAAAAACCAGAGGGAGCATGGAAAGGAATAACACAAATAAGGGAATTGATCTTATATTAAGAAAAACTGAGAATTTCTGTTTGGATGGCTTCCAAATAAGGTAGAACATTACATTAATCTTTGGAAAAGGGATCAAACAGAGCAAGTGATTATTTAGAGCATAAGAGCGATGGCACCATTAATGGCATGAAACTAAAAAAAGAAAGAAAGAAATTTAAGATGAATGTCAGATAAGCTTCCCATCTATTAAGCTCAGTAAATAGCCTCCCAATGGAGATGCCACAATTAAACAGGACTGGAAGAAATATTGGTTAGTCTACAACAGGGAATAACTCTGCATAACAAAGCAGCTGAGCTAGCTGTCCTAATAGACTTTTTTTCTCTCTTTAATGTCTGTGATTCTGGAGCTCTCAAGCTCAACTGAGTAGATCTCATAGTCCCTATCTAAGGGAAGCCCTTAAGAAACACCAAAAACAATATATCTAATCTTTTGATAGCTGTATAACAAGTCCCCTATGAAAACACATCTTGTTTTAGACACATTTATCTGTGTAGGAGTAGATAGAGATAGATAGACGTGTCTAAAGAAAGATGTATGTGTTCAATAAAATACAGTAATAGTATGTGCTGGCTTGCCAGTAGCTTCATTACATTTCCCTCTGTTATCTCTAACACTTCCAGGCTGTGCCCACAACAGCCACGAGGAAACATCCACCTTCCCTTGCTTTCAGTTTAAATAGAAAACTATAACCTTCCCTCCTAAACAGAATAAACACCCAGGGAAGGCTGTCTTGCACACTGTATTCCACTCATTAACTGTGAGCCCTAGTAAATTATTCATGGTATGCAATAAAATAATGAAGGTTCTCCCTTCTAGTAGAAGAGACAGAAAAATTTTACACTCTAGTGCCATCACATCTCTCCAAAACTGGGGTATAAACCCTCACCTTTCTAGCTGAAAACCTCTTATGTACCAGCATTATAGAGCCCTGGTATGCTCAGCCTTCCAACAAAAGGAAATGTTTGGAAGAACTACTGTCTTCTGAGTAAACAAGTGGAGCTGACACTGACCTGCAGCCTTTCCACAAAGGAAATCCATGGCAGAGAGGAATTTGAGCCTCAATCTACTAATATTGAGAGCTATCATCACAGCAAGTACATTATCCACTCTATCTATTATTCTGTGCTTTTAAATGAGGGACCAAGTAGAAGAAGTGGAATAAAAAGTTTCAGTCAATATCAGATTACCATCCACTTGACCCTTTTTCACATATGATTTTTACAGGGAAAGGTAAATCAGATAAATTAGCAAAATTCAGGCAAAGCATGCCAAAGATGTAGAGGATTCTGGCATGCCAGTAACTTCCAGCATATGTGAGGTGCCAAACGCACATATATCTATCTCTGAAATCAATGGCATTTGGAGAGATTGCTAAAGCCCATTGTCTAACAGTCAGAGGTTAAGGACAGACTCATCACCTCCTTGGGAAATGTTATTACTTGGGCAACATCTTGGGAAAAAGAAATTGTGCTCTTCAGAGCAATTGTTCACAAAGGGTCAACTGAGGAAGCAGCAATAAAAGCTGACATTTCTCACTGGCAACATGCTGTTCGTCTCTGCTTGTGCTGGCAGGTTCCTCTGCCTCCCTCTGTTTGATGCTGATTCCACCTCATATAGCAGAGAAGGCTCAGCAGTTGTCCAGATCGAAGGGGAAGAGTTTTCAGCCTGAAACTGCTTGAAGTAGTTTTAGCTGCAGAATCTCTTTTCACGATGATGGCGTGTGACCTAGTGAGAGCAGGTCCCTTGGCACAACGATTTTAGCTTTTGTACAGTTAAGAATGGTATTGTCCCTCTTTAATCTAGCTATGACAAATAATTTAATGCCCAGGCAAAAAGCAAAATTACCAAATCTGGACAACTCTGTGAATGCTGAATTATTGGTGCAAAGTGATACAGAACACAAGAATATGTTTTTATCCCTTTTTGGATTTCTCAGGACTGAGAGGGAAAAAAAAGAAGGAAGTTAATGCATCTGCTGATGGTTCCCTGGGGGTATTAATCTTAATATGCCAGTAAGGACTAGGTATATGTGCCCCAAAATTGAAAATCCCTGACTGAAGGGTCACCAAGATGACACTGTGAACTCATAAGCAGATAAGATTTCTTCACATGCTTGGCTGAGTCATCATTTTGCTTTTCATGGCCCGGTTGATTTTCTGATTTACCACCCTTGCATGATTAATTACTTCTACATAATGTTGTGCTGAAGATATCACTCTTGCTTTAAAGCTACTTATTGGCATATATGAATAGATTAGAAGACCCATCTAGGAAAAGGAGGCAAGTAATTTCATGATCATTAAAAAGCAACTGTGGAATTCTTAATGTAACACACACACACAACTGCTAAGGAAGAGGCCACTAAATCACATGAATTAGGGAATGGACATGTCAAACCAAATTAAATCTCTGAAGTAATTTGGAAGTTTCACTGACTTTTGGCTTTTCTGCTTTCTTGTTTTATGATCCTTCATATTTCATGGCTTCATACCGAAAATCACATAAAAATGGCTAAAACAGCCCAGGAACAACATGCAGCAGAAATCCCAAATGACTACATCATCAGAGTTCAATTTTGCAGCAGGGAGTACTTACTATGATTAAAGCTCAATATAAGCAAGTGACTTGCCAGCCTACATCGCTAAACAAATTCCAAATTCACTCTCTTGGTGAGTTTGTTTATTTTCACTACCCAGCACACCGAAATCCTACTGCTTACTTTTATTTACAAACCTAAAATCTCACGCTAAGTTCTTTCTGGGCAATTTGTTTTTATAATTTCGCCGTTCAGGGCTTTCTACCCTCTGATGCATTTTATTCACAGGCTAATAAAGACTTTCTTTTTCCTGTAACCATGGGGAGTCAGCAAAACAGTTTGGGAACTTTACACCTGGGGTTGTGACTCCACCACTGCACAGACCCAGCGAGCTCAGTCACACACAGGGGACGGGAGCCACTCGTGACCACTGCAAAGCAGGGCTCAGGACTGGAAATGCAGAGAGCTGCCATTATCTTCAGGGGTTTTCTTAGATTCGAATCAATTTGCATGCCTCCACAACATGCCTAGCAGTTTTTGAGATCAGGAATTGAAAAGAAAGATCTCTTAGAGCTCTTCTCTCAATGCATATTCAACAGGAGAAGGGGAGCACGCTCGGCATGGTGGCGAGCATTCGCCTTTATGCCAAAGCCCTGTAGGATCTGAGCAGCCAGGAAAACATATGGCAGGGAAACTTGTTTGCAAAGTGCTCTAAAATTAGTTCTTCATAAAATCCAGTTGGTAATTATTCATTAAAATACAGCCCTGAAACATCTGACACCCACGATGGCAGCCAACCAACTGGTTTATTCCCACATTTGGATGTGTCAGAAGCCAACCTGTTCAGGCCAGCCCCGTGGCCACCAGGCAACTCCGAGGTGCTCTGAGCACCTAAAAGTGTCTGAGCACCTGCTTAAAAACAAGGGAACACTGATGCTCCCCTGCCCTCCAAGCCATTTTCTGTTCTGAATGAAAACAGTTTTCATTTTGACATGAAAAATTTATAAGTATAAACCATGCTTGCTGCTGGAAATGAAAACAATAGAGCTCCACACACTGCCTTCTCCAGACATTCCAGTGAAGTTCCTCTCAGGTTCCCTCATTTCATGCATCATTTGGAACGTGCTACCAGCATGTAGCAACACCATAATTGCTGTAAGCTCTGCAGAGTCACTTCATGCATTATTTGACGTTTACAGTTAGGTTTCTATACATTATCAGTTCTATTAATATGACTCTCTTCTGCTAAATTCCTATTGATCATTCAAGCCTGCAGTGTGCATTTTGTTATTTCTGCATAGCACTACACAGGTTGGAGGGACTTTGCCCAAAAGTAGTGCATTCCTGTTTGTACTCTGCTTGCCACTCAAAACTGCATTTTTGCCTCTCCTCCAGAGCATGCACATGGCACACAGGCTGTATCCAGACAACTTCACAGCTACATCAGTTTGACTGACTAAACCAGGCATTTGGAATATTTGCTAAACAGTAATACTGAGAAGGTTAAATCTCAGCAGGGCTCTCAGACAGGAACTGCATCTTGTTGTCTCAGGTTAATCATGTACCTAATTTGCTGATTATTGACTTGTTCCCACAAAGGATTTTACTCAGCTTGACATATGAGCACTGATCAGTGATGAACTGTCAAGCTGTTCACTGCTTTAGAGCTCATGTCCCTAACCTACAGAAACAAGGATTTTAAATTTCAATTTTAAAATATCGTCTGGTGTCAACTTCAGACTGTTTTCATTCATACAAAAGTATTGTGCTTCTTTCTGTCAGAACAAGGCTTCTTTTCACTAACTCAGGTCTGTAACAGCTTGCCTTTCTTATTCTAAAATAATTTCTCTCAGTAGCAGCTTGACTGCATTTTGATTGCAGGGCAAAAATGCCATGGAATCTCCAGCTGTAGCACCCTATTAACAAGCACCAGGACCCTGCCTGAATGTGGGAACGTTTATGCTGGTTTATATTGCAGATTCAGACAGATCTATACTAGTTTATGTACAGCAGATTTCATTAACCCCACTTATAAAGAGGTTTAGAACTGCTTCCTCTGAAGACTGGAAAACAGATCCCCTGAGGAGGAATCCAGCTCAAGAGGAAACACAGATGATGTTTCTCATTATTTAATTTAACAGAAAGGTCAGAGAATTTCTATTCTATCCATGTGAGGTGGAGTGAAAGAAAAAACTCTGCCTGATCACAGCCTGTTCTCAGATGAGAACATCATAATGAAACCTAGAACAAATACATCTGATCATACTGCAATATAAAGTTCATCCTGAATTAAAAAAATATTTTGTGCTATGAACTACTTCCAACTGGATTTCTTGTAAAAGATACAGCCATATCTCCCTCATGTCTTTGTCAAAAAATTAAAATTAACCTGTATTTATAGCAAACTTTCATGATTGCTTTGGAGCTTTTGTTGCCCTAAGTAATTTCCATTTAATGATTTGTACTTTTGTTTGTTTTCCTCAACTAAACTGTCATTTTATTCATGACAGAATAGGCAAAGTGAGCACTAAAATTCTGAATTAAATGAGACATGCGCAATGAATTATGCCATTACCTTATGGAACAGCTGAAGATCCACAGACATAATTTCACCCTCAAGACAGCATAATGAATGAAGCCTTACAGCCAAAATCCAAACATTCTTAAGAAAGGCTCCCACCCTGGAACCTGTTCTCTGAAGATATATGTTTTGTATTGCCTGGATGGCTGGAAATGACTGAAAATCAATCACCAGCCCTCTGCAAATTCCCAATTCTTTTAGTCTTTTTATCAAATTTCAGGACAACATATGCCAACATAGAAAACTGAGCACATGTCCTCCCCTCCTTGGGCTATGCACTGCTGATCCTGGTTTCTTATTAAACACACCCATTCAGGAACTCACAGAACACTGGAAAACAGCTTACTACAATAAGTTGATGAATTTTGCACAGCCAAAGCTGATTCTGCACAAATTTTTAGAAGCAGAGGTGATAAACCCATGTCAACCTCCTCATTCCTTTACTCCCAAGTCTAACCAAAGATTTTGGTTCTCAACTCATCATTTTGTCTCATAGATAACTGGATAGTTTTATCCCAATTCATGCCAAGATTTTATCAGAGATTTAAAACCTTGTTTGAATGGCAAGGACATAATTACTTCTTTTATAAATGTATTGTTGAAGTATGTAATAACCTAAAAATGTTAAGATGGGGTTGGTTCAGTCAAATATCACAAATGAAGCAATTCAGGAAATCCCTAAACTTGAATTCTGTAAGCTCCAACATAAACATAACAAATATGACCTAGATTTTGCATTCTGACATTCAAAGCCAAAAAACACATTGATAAAGTACCTGGGCATGTGATGGTGGGAGTCCTCTTCTTATATAAACACCAAAAAGAGCATCCTTCCCTAAGGATATGTTGAACTTCAGGAACTGTGGCTGGTTGATATGGATCTGAGACCTCCAAAAAACTCCAGGGGGCACCTCCTGGGTGACCCTGTGGCCAACTTCTGTTTCTCCACTATCTATGCTGCTATTCCTAGTGACCCATGGTCCTATAAAACAAAAGCAAATATAAATCAAATGAGATAACTGGTTTTGATACAGGTAGTTTTATTCATTCAAGATGAACATCTGTGGCAGTGACACTTCTTAAATCAAACTGTAACTTTTATATTCAGATGCAATCTGCCTGCTGTTTTCATCAGTATGTCAGAATTTGGCCCTTGTATTTGAGGCAAGAACTCTGCAAACCCTTTTTTTCTGGGGAGCATCAGCAATCCTCTCATCCCTCAAACCCTTTAATTGTGTGATTGCTCCTCTCTGATCAAACAGCAACAGCAGAGACTCAATTAAGCACACGTGAATCTCCCTGTGCTCTTTTCAGTTGCATCTTGTACACAACTGGGGTATTAAAAATTTCCAGAAAGGTGAACTGAAGGGTAACTTCAGTCTAAATGAACTGATTACAAATTTTTATTACCACGGTTTTCTTGTCTAAAGTAGTCCAATAGACTTTAGGTCACAGACGAGAGAGTTGACAGAAGAAATGAAATGCACACAAAAGGGTTTAGAGGACAATTTCTGTACTCTAACGTGCATCCTCTCCTTGAAACAGAGTTAGCACAACTCAGTGCAGTGCCTTTGAAATTCTCTCTGCCTGAAGCAGGGTCTATCTACAGGTCTTTTTTCCCTTGTGCTGTGGTTAGTTAAAATCCATCATTTGTTGGTTTTTCAGCATGCATTATTGAAGACAAGATACAAGACCTTTCTGGTTGAGTGCTCTGGCTTTCAGCCCACGAAATAGTCAACTCTTAAAATATGGTGCAAATCCCTTCTGTTCTCAACTGAACAGGTTCTGAGGCTACACATATTTTAAACATGGAGTGCAGAACACAGAGTTAGCAGTGTTTTTAAGCTACAATATGCAGCAATGTTTGATTCTGTGTTCTGTATTCCCAAACAACATGGTGAGAAATCCATTTAAAAATTCTTACAAGAGACACTGTAATAAACCAGAAAACCACAGAAAATATCTGTTAACAATCACAGAAATTTAAAGGTATTACTAATACCACTATTACCACAGACTGGATGGTAGTGATACCTCTGATACAACCTGAAAGCATTTATAAAAAGCTTAGTGTTTACTTCATGGGGGTTTTTCTGCTGTGGTAGAATGCTATTTTCAATAAATGGCAAGTTACTTTTGAAATATATTCCAGCACTGTATGAATGTAATGGTATAGCACAGAAGAACATATAATTCCAGCAGGTAAGTACATAACAGCTTTTCTGTCTTGACTATCTTTAATTGAGAGAGCTGCAAAAGCACGGTTTCAATTATAGATTCTAAATTATCTATGTTAGCAGCACTTACACTTTGTACATAATGAAACAGATACTATGTTGGCAGTGTTTTGAAATGGTAAAAGAATGCTCTGAATACCAACTGCTATACAGTTTTTGGCAACTTGTTTGTTTCTTCATTTTCTATGTTAATGGGTCTACAATAACATCACAGCACTAACAAAGAAAGAGAAAGCAGAAGAAGCTGCAACCAGAGGCTGCAAAGAAAGGAAAAATGGCTGGGAGTGTCAAGCACTGTGCCCTTAGAGCCACCAGAAGCACAGGGAGCAGCCAGATCCAAACATCCTGCTTCATGGAAACCACAGGATTTCATTTCTAATGGATTACTGCAGCAGAGGATATCTCAAGGTTCCTATCTCAATGAAGGCAGGCACCATCTCACTAGAATTTAAATTAGTTCTTACCCACCCACGTGGAGAGGAAAATCAGGGCCAGAGAACACACCAAAAAATCACCTATGGCATGTTATGCTGGAATCACTGGCAGAGCTGGGAAGTCAGCAAAAGACTGCAGGAACCTTCACCTCTTTTGAGAACATTACATTTACTTCACAATTCCAACATATGGTAATAAATGATGAATTTTTTTTTAATATTCTTAAAAAACGTGCTGTAAATGCTTTCTTTGGAAGCATTCTTTAATGAACATCTACCGTACCTAACCTGGAAAAGGCTCCTTGACACACTCTAAAGAACATTGCTCTTCAGGAGCAATATATCCATAGCCAACCAGTCAAAGAAAAAGCTATTTCCAGGAATTATTATTATTATTATACAGTGCAGCAAATGTGTGGAGCATGTGAATGGTAAGGCCACAACAGGCTCTGCTGGCAGTTACAGTTTCACTGGCTATTAAAGCAACTCCAAAACCGGCAATGGCTTTTGCTAATTGTGTATATATTCTCCAGAATTGTAACTCTGTAAATAAATTTAATTCTAATGGAGGATCAAGTTTTAGCATTTCTGGATAAATTTAGCCTCAGCTTCCTTTGGATATCCAATATTCTGCTTTGCATTTCTCTCTGGGAAAGGGAATTTTTCAGAACTCAAGGATCCTCAAATACATCAATTAAGCTAAAATGATAAAATTTCAACCATCAGGAGAACCAGAGTTACATTCATCCTACTTCAGCATGCAAAGGTAAAAAAAATATATATATTGGATGTCAGACATTCTCCCCCAAAAAATACTAGAAGGAGACCATTCCTTTGTATTTCTCATCAAAATGTTGAAGTTATCATGGTGAAATAAAAATTGGTGAAAACTGCAGATAAGACAATTAAATCTGTAGTTATTACTGAGACCAGAGACATGATTCATGTGGCTAACACTGAAATGATTCTGCTCAGTTTGATATTATCCTTGGAAGCATCTCCCCACAGATGTGCTTTTATTTTGCTCTACAACACCAATGACCTGGTTTTTAGCTCTCCAAACCACTCCTCCTGGAACATCTTAGGAAAATCTCCCTGGGAAAGGAATTGTGACAGGGATTCACCACAGCAGAGGATTTTAAGAACAGGTTAGATGATCAGATCTCACAAGTGATTGAGATATATTTAACCTGCAGCAAAAAATGGGGCAGATGGGTGACCCTTTTCAGTCTGTATTTCTGTAGTGCAGCATGCTCTATACCCAGCCTGTGCCACATCTGCAAGGAACAGCTGCTGCCTCACCTCTGGCATGCTGAAAGGATCCTTTCCTCTTGCTTTTAAGAATTTAATTCATGACATCCTGTTTTTACAGAGCTACATTACAATGCCTTAATAACAAAATTTAGAAATGCTTGAAGTTATACTAAAATCCAGGTTTCATAATTTCAAGCTTAGCAAACAACTTATAAAGTTTTAAGTCCAACAAGATATCAATAAACTCTGAAGATTATGCATTATTGAATCATACTCTCATAAATTCCTCCTGAGCTACCCTTGCTTGTGTGAGACACAAAACCAGTGACAGAATCTTGGTTCTGCTCCTTGCTCTGATACTGCCAGTGCACCTGGGTTGGTCATGATCTTGCTGCTCTCAGATGCCTACTTGTAAAACAGAATTATTAACAATGGCAGAATTATTAACAATCTCACCTTGAAGATGAGGAAGGCAGAGCAGTAAATATAAATGTTACAGGAGATGTCTCAGCACTGGCCTCTTCATGTTCCTTCCCCCCCAGGATATAAATACAGAGAGGAAATGCAAAGTAGATATGACCACTGAATCTACCTTAGTTAATAGGCTAAAGTTTATTTTTTTAACCTGAAAAGCAGACCATTATCCTAGCTTTGGTATTTGCAATGCCCTTTTCTGCACTAACAGCTTCACTGGCAAACCCTGTCACTAGAGACTCAAACTTTTTTTTATAGCTCCCTTCAGTCCTCACCTCCTAATGCAGAGAATGCATCTTGCCACCTGACTCACTCCCCTCCAGCTATTTTTAGAAGCTTTTCTGTTTGATGGACCACTGCAGATCACATTCAGAGAGCATCAACTGCATTTAAGTGAAGATATAGATGTGACAAACTGACAAATCTGTGAAGAAAGACTAACCCAAACTACTCATACTGCTGTGAACAAATGAATCCCAAGAACATTCTCTCTGTTGTGGGTGACTGTTGTAAAGTTCCATGTTTATCTCATAACCCCATAGATACTTGATTTTTTTTCCCCCTGTCATTTTCTCTCTATAAACATCTACAAAAGAGTTTTAAAAGCACACTTCTTCATCTTACCCAGGGGAGCCATTTCAATCACTCAGTCAAACATATATTCATCAACTAAATAACACTTATTCATTTAAACTGCTGTTTTATTTACCCAGCTGAATTACTATTTTGGCATATACATTTGAAAAGACTGTTTTAGCATTCAAGTGTATTTGCCTTTGAAGCTATCAGACAGGCAATCCATGACAACAGCAAGGCAAACTCCCCCTGCTAAGTTGTCAGCAGGTCTCATCTGTGAGCTGGAGGTCAGATTCAAGGTGGCAGTGGATGGGACATGCCCAGTCAGCCTTTAATTTAACTGATGTCAAGCAGTGTCAGCTATGGAGGCAGAGCTGTATTTACACTGAAACCAGATATACTTGATTATTTATAACTACAGTACCCTACACTGTAGCTAAAATTAAAAATAAAAATGAAATCTGGCTACCAGCAGTGTCACACTACAGACATCACATTTAAACAGCAATTAACTCCAGTCCTGTGACTGTGTGCCTCTATCATGGGGATGACTGCAAATTGCATCTTGATAGCACTCTTGAAAAATATCTAGCAGAATAACCATTCCAATGGATCAGAAATGAATTACCAAGATAATGTGGACAACCTCAAATTAAATACAAGGAATAAACACCACCAGGGATGGTTAAATTCTCTTTACCTTCTTTTCCTGTAATTCTATATTTCTTATAAATCACTGCTACAGACGTAGCTTACCTTATCTTTTTATCTAGCTCATTTTTCTGTTGTTCTTTTTATATAGCCAGGGATTTTCACAGATGACTTTGAATTCTGAGAAATTTATGGTACAGCTGTGTAAAGGAAAGCATTCAAAATAAAAATAGACTCCACTGGCTTTTTGCCAAAAAAGACCATGTGAGAATTACTATGGTTCTCCACAATAGTTTAACTTTTTTTTTTCCTTAGGTAAATTTGCTACTTATATGACCAGACATGTCTTATTGTTCCAGAAAGGCAAATAAAATAAAGTAGAAAATGTCCTTTCTATACAAATCTCTTCAGTGGAAAAATCAGTGCTATGCACTGTTATCATACTGACAACTCCCTATATGAACTTACACTTCAAATTATCTACTATCACCTAAGTGCCCTAGGACTCAGGTGAGAACAGATTATTTCTGGAATGTGTACAGTAGATTGACTGCTACTGCAAAACAAATTCCCTCAGCTGCAATGAGCTAAAAAGGCAGGCAATGAGAGTTTGTCTGGAGGAGCTGCTGTGGCACATTTGAGCTTCAGTTCTGCTGCAGATGCTGAGGTACCAATCAGCTCTGTTTTGGGAAGTAAGAAGGAAGGAAGCTTCTGAGTGTATGAGCTTTCACAAATCCAGGAAAACAGCTTCTGCTACAAAGCCAAAAGCTCAGGTTGCAAAAGTCAGCATCCTAATTTCTATTGTGGCAAGAGGAAAGAAAATCTTCCAAGGGAGTGACTACATAAGACCCCAGCTCTGGCTCAGCTGCAGACAACAAATGTGGCAGTGAAATGAAGTTTGCTTTTAGTAAAATATGACACACCTGACACACCTAAAAATTTAGGCACATCTTCACATTCATGTGAGCATGGCTTCACAGGAGTCATTGCTTTCAGAACCAAAAGCAAATTATAAGGGAAATAAAACTAAGATCTCTTGGTTCAGTGCATTTCACAAAAAGCAAATGCATACTAGTATGGATTTCTAAATCAGGATAACAATCATCTCTGATGGCATATACCAAACTTCATCTCCTAACTTTGAACAGAGCCACTCATGCTATCACCATTAACACACCCACAAATCTAAAACTCCTGCTGAATTTAGCCAAATCCTTTGCTTTTCTGAGACAGCCCTTGACCACATCTGCAAGCCTTCATAGCCTCCATCTCAATAGTTCTGCTTGCTAACACGTTAATTAAGATCTACATTACATTAGCCACATAACTACTTAGTAAGATTAATCCACCTGGAAAATGATGGCTCGTCTTGATTAAGCTGAATGAAGGTAACAGGAGTGACATTTAAAACACATCGCCTGTTATTCCATTTTGATCGTCTGTTTCCAAGCCTCTGACAGGAAATAGTAGAAACCGAGAGATTCATGTTGTTTACATTGTTAATGAGGGATGAGTTTATCTTTTACAAGACGACAAAGAGTTCCCTGCAGCTGTTGCCGAGTCCTTACACCGAGCGCTGGTTTCAGCAGCAGCACAGCCGGGGGTAGCTCGGGTGCCTCAGGCAGTGTCAGGAGCTGCTCACTTTGCATCTGAACCCCAGCTCATCCCTCTGCCAGGACGGCAGATCCTCCCGTTCCAGAATTCTGGTACTCCTTTAGCATTGCCTGTGTGCTGAATTGCTAATAAAATATCTTAACTATTAGAAAACGATTTGTGCACACCAAAATGTGACTCCCAGCTGCAGCATCTGGCAGAGCTCTCAGCATCATTTGGGGAGAGCTGGAGACAACCTGTACAGCTCCACAATGAGTGCTGAGCTCAGCTGTCCACATCTATCCAAGGAAAATTTCTGCCACATCAGTAGAAATCTGTTTTTCCTCTCTCTCATCTCAAGCAAGATGCTGCCAAATTTAACAGCTAATTAAAACTTTCTTTGTTTCATTATTGACATTATATTTGCAATGCTCAATTTGATATCTGGAAACAAGTATTTTTCATGACACTTCATTACTTTAAGATTTAATAACTATAATGGTTTTGAAAAAGTCTTCCTGAAATCCACATACACTGTGGTAGACTTTGTGAAACACCTCAAACTGACAATTAACTTGGATCAGGTTGGTTCATCCAAAGAGAAGCAAACTCTGGATTATGTAAGCATCAAAACACAAATTCATATCAACTTTTTCCAAATAGTCAGTGTATTTATTGTACCTAAAATCATCTTTCTCGTTTTTCCACAACTGTCCACAACTACTTCTGGTGTCTTTTAAAATCGGAGGTTCTAGAATCAGAGATCACAGTCTCTTCCTGTGTTTTTCAGCTTTTTAGAACATTACTATAGCAAACAATTAAGAAAAAAGCCCCACTAAGTCAATTTTGAGTTACTAGAAAAATTGCTAAATTTGTGAGCACATCAAAGACAATATGTCCTAAACAAAACAAAACAAAACAAAACAAAAAACAAAAAACAAAAACAAAAAAAAAAAAAAAAAAAAAAAAGACACCAAAGCATTTTTTATATGGGTTTTCAGCTAGGGTTAGTTTGGAAATTTCCACATAAATTGTAGGTTATCTTCGGTGCCCTCTGAAATAATTACAGTTGAATTTATGGTATATTCTGTCAATTAGGAAACAACACATAGTCACAGATTTTATGGAAATGTGTGTCTAGCCCACCACATAATTTTAAATGTAGAAAACTTTTGGCATAGATTAACAGAATTTAGGAAGAGAAAAATCCCATAAGGTCATCTATTTCACTTCTTTTTGAAAAAGCAATTATTCCCAAACATGCCTCTTTTCCCCCCACTTTCCCCCTTAATTTAGATTTATTGCACCCAAATTTTAACATTCTCCTTATGCAATGTAACATATACATAAGAGATAAATGAGCTTCTCTCTCATAAAGCTTTTTAAATGTCATTACAATCTATCTCATCCTAGTAGAAATTCCAAGGCAGTATCAATTTTTGGGGTTTTTATGCACCATGAAGGGATACTGCCTTATGATCTGTATTAAGAAAGGAAATTTTGTCTCCTAATTTGAATCCCTAGTTGAACACAACTTTCACAGCATGGTGGACTTCACTTGCAGTTTTAAAGCAGCACTGAGGATTTTTCTGCCCATTGCACTTGCCTCCTCCTTTCAGACAAACCCACTATTACTGAGATGTAGTATGTAATTACAAAAAACCTGAAAATGTGTTATCTTAATAGTGAATTTTGTTTTCATTCAGATAGGAAAATACAGTAATAAAGTAATTTACGTTCCTCTTAAATTGCAGTTTTATTATTTCCTACCAGATTTTAGTCTCTTAATAAGGAACAGGCAGATCAAATTGAATACCTGCCTTTTTTTTTTTTTTTTTTTTTTTCTCTCCTTTCAAATTGCTCTACTTTAAAATGCTTTGCTTGCTGAGTAGGCACAGCTTGTGTTTAAGTGGCCCCTCTCAGACTAGGGGTTAAAGGTTTCTTTGGGAGACCCATGTTTGGAAAAGAATGGCTTCATCCTGAGTTATGTCAATTATAGAAAGGTCACTCTCCACAGCCAGAGCCCTGAAATGGTTGTTGTGTTAAAAGCTGTCAGAGGCTTTCCTAAAAACTGCTGGGATAGCAATATTAACTTAGACATAATAAAAAGAAAGGTGAGGTAGAAAAACTTTTCACCCTTCCCAGCTCTAAGAATTTGTCTTTTCGATATTTCTTGTGTTCATCCAAACCTGTCATTCATTTTATTCCACTGTGGAAGATTACTTGCCTAAATATTGTTCTTCCTCCTTCCCCCACGTATTCAGCATTTCAGCAACCTTCTACAAAATGTCAGAAGAACAAGTAAACTTTTCCAACATGCTCTGAGGAAAGCTAACTGCAGCAATTTAAGACATAACCAGCAGTTCTGTCTCCTTGTCTCCTCTACAGGAGGTTACCACTCCCAAAACAGCATCTCAGCCTCTTCAAATGTGCAAAGCTAATTAGAGTGGGGCTGGGATAAACTGCCAGAATTTGCACTGAAGTGCCCCAGGCAGATGAGCACGTTCCAATTCTGCAGTCCTGCTGCCCTATATTTGCACAGAGATGGCAACGAAAAACTGCAGGGAGGGAATTGGGAAAGGTGTTAAAGCCCTGCAGTTGTCTGCTAAATGACCATAATTGCCGACCTGAGCTCTTCAGGTTCCTGCCCAAACCACAGGGTCTCTCACCTGTGCACAACCTGGAGGCAGTCGGCAGCAATGCAAACATTCTGCCTTGCACTCTGGGATCTGCTGTTCATGCACTTTGACCTACAGCCTGTCAGAAATGAAAGCCAAACCAATGAACACTTGTCTAAAAATGTTCAGGTTTTTGGCACCATCACAATGTAGGATTTCATGACGAGGAGGAAGTCAAAACTAGACCTCCATGGAAAACATGGAGAAGCTGAAGTGCAGCAGCAGCAGCATTGATTGAAAACAGAAGCAAATCCATAAAATGATCAAGCTCATAAAAGAACAACTCGGTTTCCTTTCCCAGCTCTGTTTTAACTGTTTTCCCAATACAAGTATCCTGTGACAGCATTTGCTTCTAACACTTGCTTTGGCAATTACCAAGTTTAACATGAACCACAGGTCCTGAGTGCAGGACAAGTGCTCAGCCTCTGAACAGAACTCTTCAGCCTCTGAACAGAACTCTTCAGCTGACAAAAATCAAGTGCTCAGACACCTCCTGTTCCAGTCACACCATCCACCATCCCAGCACACTAAAGTATGGGAGGTGCTTTGTTTAATTGTAACATTCTGTTCTGCCTTCTCCCACAATTTTTGTAATAACCAAAGACCTTACTGTGATGCAGCAAAGAAAACCCCTGAACCTCACAAGTAAAAGCATTCCATTTAATTGATTAAAATCCTTTCTCTGACATGTAACTTCTCTGTCATTTTAATATGTTTTCTCAGCTTAAGAAAGTATTTCTGGTTCTAGGTTTTACTTATTTTTTCTTTGCACTGCCATGTCTTTGTCATCCCCCTCTGGAACACAGTTTTTCTTTAAGACAAAAAGAAACCATTTGTTGTCTAATTTCTCACATTAATATCACAGGACAGACTGTTTACCATGGGTCAGATTCTGCTGTCCTTGGTGCTTGCTATTAGAATTCATCTGAGAAAGAGGAATCAGGGATGTGGTCCTGGCTGCAAGCCAGTTCTTGACTTCTCTCAAGCACTACAATGCACTTCTACTAAATCAAACTTTTCACAGAACCCCAGAATGGGTCAGGTTGGAAAGGATCACAGTGTGTCAGGTGGTCCAACCCCCCTGCTCATCCCAGAGCACAGGGTGCAGGATTGTGTCCTGAAGGTTCTGGAATATCCCCAGTGAGGGAGACTGGGACAATATGACCCAGTGCTTGGTCACTGCACAGGAGTTCTGCCTCACGTTCAGTGGAGCTTCCTGGGCATCAGTTCCTGCCCACTGCCTCCTGTTCTATGGGCTGGAACCACTGGGAATAGGCTGGTCCATGCTCTGAGCCCTCCCTGCAGATATTTACACAATTAACGAGGTCCCCTCTCAGTCACCTCTCCAAGCTGAACAGCCCCAGCTCCCTCAGTCTCCTTTTTCTGTGAGATCCCTAAGCTATACCTGGAAGAAGAACAGTAGCCAATAAACCCAGCACACTCCTGTGAGTGCTTCCCTAGTGCCCAACTTCATCAGCAAAAACCACAAACCACACGATTCAGCACGAGCAGCGAGCCCACAGCCAGCCAGGGCATGCTGAGAGCCACGCGAGGGAGAGCATGGGAGGCATTTTGGGGTGGTTCAGCAGTGTTTTGGGGCAGCTTGTGGGGGTTTGCTGGCGTTCTGGGGCATTTTGGGGTGATTTGTGGAGGTTTGGCAGTGTTTTTGGGTGGTTTGTGTTGGTTTGGTGCTGTTTGGCAGCATTTTGGGGTGGCTTTGCCGTGATTTGGGTGGTTTGTGGGGGTTTGGTGGCATTTCGGGGTGGTTTGGTGGCATTTCAGGGCAGCTTGTGGCAGTTCAGGTGGCGTTTTGGGGAAATTCAGGTGGCATTTTGCAGCAGTTCAGGTGGCGTTTTGGGGCGGTTTTTGTGGCGTTTTGGGGCAGTGTGGGGTGGTTCAGANCTGGGGCATTTTGGGGTGATTTGTGGAGGTTTGGCAGTGTTTTTGGGTGGTTTGTGTTGGTTTGGTGCTGTTTGGCAGCATTTTGGGGTGGCTTTGCCGTGATTTGGGTGGTTTGTGGGGGTTTGGTGGCATTTTGGGGTGGTTTGGCGGCATTTCAGGGCAGCTTGTGGCAGTTCAGGTGGTGTTTTGGGGTGGTTTAGGTGCCATTTTTGGGCAGTTGGTGTGAGTCAGTGCCGTTTTGGGGCGGTTTAGGTGCCGTTTTGGGCAGTTGGTGTGAGTCAGTGCCGTTTTGGGGCGGTTTAGGTGCCGTTTTGGGCAGTTGGTGTGAGTCAGTGCCGTTTTGGGGCGGTTTAGGTGCCGTTTTGGGCAGTTGGTGTGAGTCAGTGCCGTTTTGGGGCGGTTTAGGTGCCGTTTTGGGCAGTTGGTGTGAGTCAGTGCCGTTTTGGGGCAGTTTAGGTGCCATTTTTGGGCAGTTTGCGTCGGTCAGGTGCCGTTTTGGGGCGGTCAGCTGGCATTTTGGGGCAGTTTGGGA
>WEIU01006567.1:329632-375377 GCA_013389925.1 Aegithalos caudatus | reverse complement strand
AGATACCCCAGGGAAGGGATCAAATTAACCAACCCCCTGACACAGAAAATGGCAGGTGAAGTATTCTAGGAGAGAGGAAAAAATAGGACTGGTTTACTTTGGATTTTGAAGAACACAAACCTGGCTTAACTTCTCTGCAATACATATCTGTTAAATATGAAATAGGTATATGCCACCTCAAAACTAAACTATAAAAATTCTTGTAATTAACAGATTACACAGGAATAGGTTTTTTCCTTTCCTAAAAGACAAATGGACAAGAAAAAAGGAAAAAGTAATCCAAGGCTACTAGATATATAATTTTCAACCCATTTGACAACTGGTATTACAACAAGCAGCCTATTATATCATTTTCTTGCTTCCTGTCTTTTCAAAGGTACATATGGCTTTTTCAGGTCCTCTGAGTACAAGAAATGTCACATCAGATGAAATAACTGTGGTAATGCAAAGGCAGTTTCAGGTTGTGAAACAGAACTGCAAAGTACAGCTGGGGAAAAGCCCTAAACTGAGCCAAAAACCTGCTGAATTAATGCAAGCAGAAAGTATTTAACATAAGCTTTTATGTTAGAAGCAGTTGCCTTTGAAAAACAAAGTTTTCTAGAAATGGAATAAAATCCTTACAGCTTGTTGTACTGGGCAGGAGCAAACAGGCAGGAAGGACAGAGCTGCACTAGTGTCTGCCTCCTCTGTGTGCCTTTAGTGTCAGTAGTATCCCCATCCTCCTCACTCACTGCATGAATAAAAGAAACAAAATCTTTGATGTCATTATGGCTTCATGTCTAATCAGTGATGGTGGTCTGTTACTCAGTTGCTTAGACATGCATGATCTTGGGTAGCTTTGGTTTGGGAGAATGAGGCCTAGGACTAAATCACAGAGTGAGAGAATGGCTTGAGTTGTAAGGGACCTTCAAAAGCCATCTATTCCAACCCCCCTGCCATGGGCAGGGACACCTTCCACTAGACCAGGTTGTTTAAATCTCTGTCCAACTTGGTTTTGAACACTTCAGAATGGGGCATCCACAGCTCCTCTGGACAATCTGTTTCAGTGCCTTGCCATTCCCACCATTAAAATTTTCTTCTTTGTATTGAATCTAGGTCTCCCCTCCCTCATTTTAAAGTCATATTCCCTTCTCCTGTTACTAAAATCCCTTGTAAAAAAAGTGTTTCTCCATGTGTCTTATACCTCGAAGATCTCATACCTGTGGCAAGGGGGACACCATGCTGTATGTCATCTACATTCCATCCATAAGAGAGCCTCAGAATGCTTAATAAACATCTAATGAGTTTCATAACACCCTGGGAAAAGTGCATGACATTTTACGGAGGGATGAAGAGCTATCGAAAGATTAATTGCCTTGCCATACACTGACTTTGCAACAAGCACCTGTCAGATATTTTGAAATGCACGAATTACTTCAGCTTCTCAAAGAAAGTCAGAGCTCCAGTGACATTAACACAGTTATGTGTACAGGCACATGCTGAGGATCAGGCCAAAGCAATGAGATAGCTTAGCAGAAATAGGAAAATAAAACAAAGATTTGGTCCTGGTGAAATTTGGATCTGAACACCTTTTTCATATCTCTAAGATTAAATATTGTCCCTGTGCAGTACACCCTGAAATATTTCATCAAGAGCATGATTTCTAATCAAAACATTTAAAGTTGAGATTTTAGAAAAAATACAGTTTTCAGAATATGGGGAAAAATAATCTTTCAGACTTTTCCAAGTGTTTCATATGAGTACTTTTATTGTTGCAAATTCAACATTACCTAAGCACATGCAAACATCAGTCAGCGCACAAGTTTTCCAAATATCTCAACAGCACAAATGAACCTAGAAGGTGATGAGATGAATCAGTTTGATTTAGAAGGTTTAATACATAAACATGTATTTTCCAAATTTATTCCAGGTTCTTCTCTCTATTCCTCATTTTGGTCTACAGTGCTGTTGTAGAACAAAAGTGTGTGAGAAAAGGGCTTGACACAATATCCTCTACATTCAATTCAAACGATTCAAATAAATTATGCAGTGTTAACATCTTCAGACAGTTCTCACAGAAGACAAATGAGTGAGTCTTATGTCAAAATGCATTAATGCTTAAAAAAGAACATTTTGTATTGGCAGGAATTGTAATCTTAAAAGCTGTAGAAACCACACCTTTCTCAGGCACTGCGATCAGTATTTCAAAGACAAATGAAGCTGCTAAGCAAAGCAAGAATTGCTACCCAGGTTGTCCGTTTATTTGGAGAAGTATTTCCACTGACATGAAAATAGTGTGCATTGACAAGATTATTTTTTGGGGGTAAAATAGTCATAGTCTCCATGGAAATAATGCATACCAAAGAGCAAAAAAAGAGGCTGAAAATTTTGGGATGGGATTATTTATCTGGTTTGGTTTTAGATTTTTACAGAGATAAGAGGTCTATTAATGTGCCTCTTAGTAATGTTTACAGTCTCCATTGTGATATCAGGGTCTAGTGATCCTTAAAAGATTTTCAGGTCTAGGTACTAAAGTACCTGAAATTTTCACATATCTCACCCTGGCAGATGAATGCAAAAATTACAAGACATCTACCTCAAGCAAATGATGTGCAAATAATTTCTGTTATGATTTGTTTTCTCTCCGAAATAACCACGACTATAGAAGTTGGTGATTTGCCCTGCTTTATTTTTACCCTTTAAAAAAAAAGGAAGAATAAAAAGACATGGTTTACGGTCTAAAAAGACCATTACATAAACTCACCAAATCCAAGGGATATTTTTAATAAGTTGTTTGGGTTTGGTTTTAGTCCTGAGGGAATTAATCATATATACTTTAGATTTTAAATCCTCACCCCCTTTCAGTGGAGCCCAACAGAGCACAAACTAAGTTGCCAGGTTTTGGGGGCATTGTTTTAAAAAGGTACTGTCAAAGACTCAACCAGTTTATGTAAGCTACATATTACTGTGGAAAAAGATGTGCCTATTTTACTCCAGTCAACAAGATTTATTTCACTTCCACCAGCATAAATGTAGCTGGAGTCCACCAACAATGCTTGAGGTCAATGATTTCCATACCAGCTTACTTCTCAGCTACACAGTCTGAAACAGCAGCAAAACATTGTTTTATTTCTGTTCCTAAAATTTAACTGTTTTTTACCTCTTGCCTGGACTTGTGACTCCCTTTTGTGCTGCATATTCACAGACTGCATTGCTGTGTTGGAAGTTAAATGCAGAAAAAGGAGCTATTGCTTTGCTACAAGGCAAACAATACCTAATCCTATTTATTTTCTTCCTAAAGTACTGAAGATTTGGCTCTATCTTATACTCTCTGCCTTCAGTTCGTGAAAAATAACTGTTGCATAAGGCGTGAATAATATTGTGTTATATAAATATCTCATAGTATATGAACATGAAATTGTATATTTATGGAGTGAAAAATGCATAAAAAGCCAATTGCTTTCTTCCACTTTAACTTAGTGGGAGTTTTCTCCAACAGTTTTTAACTATACTCTTTAAAGCTTAAGTGTTTTCCAGGCAGATTTGGGAAAAGCTGGCAAAATTCCCTGAAATTCAAACCCCACAAAATGAGTATTATTTCTCCCCAGTTTCTTATGTCCTGACAAATATGAGCTACATAAAAGTCTCCTGCTATCATGCTGCTTGTCAGATTATTAGTGTTGTATCTGAATTTCAAACCAGTAGTGAGACAAGGAAGCCTGGGAGATAAATGCTGTAGCAACAATGCCGTGTTGATGCTGCATTCTAGTATCCCATAGTTGTTACAGCAGAGGTGGCTAATTCTATGTCAAATGCAATATGTGCTGTTAAGCTGACTTCCCTATGTTCTTTTACACAGCAATGTTGAAGTCCTTTATTTTCCAACTGGGCTGTTTTCCTTTGATGTTGCTTTGCTAGTGAGTATATATCCCTTCTGTTTTGCTCATGCAAAAAAGCTAAAGTAGAAAACCAAAACTAAAATTGCGATAATTACCATTTTGTACTTTTACTCTCTGAAAGGACTAGCTGACATAAGAGATTTACAAGAGCTTTTATACTTTTCTGAATCCAGCATAAGGCAGTTGTCTACTATTTGCCCATAATTCTGTTCTTTAGTTTTTGCCTATTTTAGAAAAGGTACACTTTTTCTTAAAGAAAACATTATGCACTCAATGCGGTAGCAAAATTTGAGGTAACTTAATCTGTTTGTTTACCAAGACAAGACAAAGTGGTTTTAGTGTGTCCCTTACTACTTCAGGCAAGATGAACCTGTCTTCCAGAAGGCTTACCTTTATCTTTCCCTTCAAATGTTCATGTTTTACTGAGGTACAATAAAGATGCCAGCCTGTAATGTCACCACCTCGAGGTATTTCCATGATTTCATTAAAATGCACCTTTCTGAAAACTCAATCAAGATTACTTTTTCCCCTTAGAAAGACATAAAAATGCTTTTGAACAAAACATAAAGGAAGAGGCCAAACTAAAAGCTGTGGCTCAAATTAGTTTTGAAAACCAAGGAAGTGAAACTGCCTCGGGACCTCTTTCATGCATGATTTTTATCTGTCTGTAGAAGTATGGATAGCAGCTATTTGTTACAGGATCTATTTATTACAGAAGCAGCCTTTCCCTGGGTTTAATGACTTTATTCCCCAACAGAATTACCCCCTTACATAATGCACTGAAAAAACTGCAACTCTACAACAACCCATTGGATACATGTAGAGCACACATTTGCACTACCATCACCAGAGATGTTTCACTGTAAAGCAATTTATCGGCACAGGCACAAAATTAACCTTGCAAATAAGAAAAGCCAAAGATAAGAGACAAAAAGAAGACATAATACTTTTTAGGTCAACTGCAAACAACTTTAATCAGGCTTTTGTTTGATTTAGGCACTCGTTGCCCTTTCTTCTTGCACTGAACTCAAATCTCCCCTGGCTGCTGCTCTATGCTACATTCATCGCACGGGTGACCACGGGTTCATGGAACTCAAGGCTACCAGCACTACAACCAAGCCAGAATGCAGTAAGACATGAAAGCAGACATTGGTCTGTACCACCTGCCTCCAACTCCATGAGCTGAGACACTGAGTTACCTTAAGGGGAGGGGTAGGAGCTGCAGTGCAGGTAACACTGAACTGGCGCCAGATAACCCCAGAGACTCCAGCCAGAGGGAAAGGGACTCTGTGCTGTGGAGCATGCAAGATGTGTCATGCTGTAAATCACAACTCTGTGGCAGTTGCTGTGGTAACCACACCTTTTTTAAAACCAGTTGGCAGATGAAACATTTATACACTCTCACACCCTTCTGCGCATAGGTGAAGGCTGCAAAAGAGTACAGCCCTAATTTGGCACAGGCTTTTATTTTCCTTCCATGAATTCTCTACCATCACCTCCCCAAGTACTCAAGAAAGGTAGGTCTGCAAAGAATGAGATATTAACTGGTTTCCCCAATTTCTCTGTACAGCAGTGAATAGCAGCAGCCACTCAGAAATAGAAAAAAAACCCCCAACTTTAATCTTTTATTGCCTTTTTCTTCTTTCCTGATTTTGTCAAGATTACAAATGCATTGTTTCTAGCTTGAGTTTCAGCTAAGCTGTCTTGTTTGTTTTGATACATAGACAGTCCTTTTTCATGAGTTCACAGAAAAAATGGTACCATATTACAGCGCTGCTAGGACGTTTTTTTACTTTTATTGTTAGAAGGTACTATGCTAAACATATCAGTACAATTCCTTATCAATTAGAGAATCTTCTGTAGCACAATAAATCCTAATGCTCACCCTACAGAGGAAAAGTGTAGGACCTACATTTGAACTTGATCCCAGTTCACTCTATGTGACTTTGACATGAAGAATCCCCTAACACTATTTGGTGTTCCGTTTAATGGAACCATTGCTAGAACCTCTCCTTTGACCTTTCTCTTGGTGTGTTGGATCTGCTCTCCTCCAAATAAATTAGAAAAGACAGAACTGAAAGGGAAACCTGGAAAAACCACTACAAAACACAACCATTAGGTTGTACAAGGGCAAAATTCATGAGTAAACATTTCTGTTACACTGAAATATCAGAACAGTCTGTCCTACAAGAGAATTCAGGATACCCCACAAGCCAACCTAACACAGCCAAAAAGCTTATGGATGGATTGTTTTACATATACTAAATTCTCGTATATTCCCAGGGATTTATTAATGGATGAATTATCACAAAAGCCTCATGGTTAGCTTCTATTGAAGACCTGTTTAGACCTGAAAGTATGATAAAATATATTGCAGTCTTACATGTAAAACACGATTTTAAACACCGAGCTCAAGATGAATAGATTTTTAGTTTACTGCCCTCAGGATCTTGAAAATAGAAAGCTTATCTGTGGTGTCAGAATCTGTATAATGCTCCCTAGTATTAATCAGTATTAAGTCAAAATGAAAGAAAAACACAATCAATGGCACACTGTGCTCATCCTTAAGAAAATCAAAGTACAACAAAACACAGACCCCAGGCATTTCTATTTTTCTTAAGGGGAAAAAACATTACAGAAAACAAGCCAAGCATGCCTGTGCTAATCTATAGAAATGTATTAGGAATTAACTTAAAAGATTCCCTATCAAATAGATGATTTATTGAAGTTGAGAGTAAGACTTTACATATGGGTTTGTTCACCACCATCAGAGACTATTTGTGACCACAACAAAGAAATAGCAGAGATCAAGATACTTGCAGAATCAGAACTGAAATTGAGGGTTTGGTAGAACAAAACTACTGGAGGTTAAAATTCTGCCATGGCTCATACAGCATCTGTATGCTCATGCATGATGATTCAGGACCTAATTTATATCCTGATGATATTCACAGAGAGGAGAAAAAAATTGAACCAATATTGTCATTGCAGCTTCCTCATTTTGAAGGAAGAAAATAAAGCAGCCAAAGTTGTTTCTAGCCAATACACGGGAAGGAGATAAATATGCATTCCCACCAGGGCATTGTGCCAGTGGAAGGTGGCACCTCCTTCCTGCTTGCCCGCCCAGCTGTTCACTAGCAGCCAGTGCTGGGGATTTCTGCCTTCCTCAAATCCCCTTCCATCAGAACACACGAAGACCAATCTTCACAGCTTGGACAAGACAGATAATTTTGCTTGATTTTCAAGGACTGCTCACCTGTACAGCTCAGCCAACAAAAATGAGAAGTGACACTGGCATGGGGTAGGGAACACAAGACAGGTTAGCAGGCAGAGGTTTCCTGTCTGCAGTTTAAGTGTTGGTGAGATAACTACCCTTTTTATTTATTTATTTTTTTAAATGGTTTCTTAAACATGACGTATCTCTCCAAATTAACATCTCAGAGTTAATCTAATGCTGAAAAACAGTATTAAGGATTATATCATAGGCAAAGTATAGCCCATCTTTTTAAAAGGGTAACTAGCTGTCAGTGGGCCAGCAGCTCACTATTCCATGCAGGAAAGATGGTGCAGCTTCACTGACTTTGTCCTTTAATGCCTACCTGCAAGGATCTTCTGCATTTGTGATAGATGATCATTCCTCAACCACTATGGGAGGTGGTTCTCATTATCTTCGTTTCATATGGCACACTCCCCAAGGCATTTATATTATTTCCCCTACATCTGATTTAAAAACAAAACAAAACAAAAACACCCACAGGAAAAAGGTCTCAAAATCCAAAAGCAAACAAACCCCACTGTCCCACTGTTTGCCATAAATCAAAACATCTCAAACAGCAATAAAAAGCTTTATTTCTATTATACATTATTACTGTTATGCTCTACTCATTGATTTTATTGGCAGAGAATTAAAGTGT
Organism: Aegithalos caudatus; assembly: GCA_013389925.1. NCBI lineage: Eukaryota > Metazoa > Chordata > Aves > Passeriformes > Aegithalidae > Aegithalos > Aegithalos caudatus. The sequence continues at coordinate 367,585 of WEIU01006567.1, read as the reverse complement.
ATTATAAGGTTATTTGTGTCACTTGCAAAGCTGGGACTTTTATCTTATTCACCTCTTGAATGTGTAACTATGTTTACTGTCAGTGTAACCACATTTGCTTTCATCAGGAGGGAGTCTGGCTTATTATCTCAAATGTTATTGCCATAAACTAAGTGCACAAAAATCCCACTAAGAAATGCTTTCATAAAACAGAGATTGTTTTGCGCTAATGAACTTGCCTGTTAGTGGAAAAGTGAAAAAGGTAAGAAGCAATAGTGTCCTTCAAGGAGGAAACAAAATAAAGCTTCCATACACGTTGCCATGACACTTTTCTACAAATAACGATTTCTGTTTATGATATCCTAGATCTCAAAACCACTTCTAATGCTGTTGCTATAACAAAGCACCCTGCTTCTACTATGGGAAAAAATCTCCCCTTTTTCACTAGTGGCTCATATACAGCATATCTTCAAAGCCCCATGAAAGCCTGAAAAACACAGCACTTACTTACTGATGATTCCACTATTGATTCAAAGGCATTCAGGTTATTATTAGTCTCCCTCTATAGATACATCATGACTAGTACTATCTGGCTTCCAATGGTAACAGTCCAGCTTTGTGAGACTAAAATTGTCAATGTCTCAAATCAAAACAGTTGGCTTGAGACCAACTTAGATCGATAGAGCTGATGGATGATGCACATTCCCACCCCACTTAGACTGGTAATATAAGTGATTTTAATGGCTTTTTCATTCTGTAGTTCCTACAGCCCAGTCATTAACACTCTGGGATAATTGGGGTTGATGTATTATTGAAGGGAGCACTGTGCAGCTGAACGAAGGTGACTCTTTCCCCACACTTATCTCCAACCCTTGTTAGATGTACTGCAGCCTGAGCAGCTGTGTGTTCAGCCCATGCCAGGTATGAAGCAATTCAGCTGTTCATTTAGCTTTGTGATCATCACAGCAAGTCAATGTTGGAGCACGAAGCAGGAGAGAAGCAAAAGGAAGGGACAAAATAGACAAGGAATAGAAAAGATTGTAGGGTAGAAAGAAAAGTCCACCATTAGCTACTGTGTTCCTTTTCTCCAGCCCTCATTTTGTTATTATTAGCTTACCCTCCCTTCCTTCACAGCTTATGACACCCTTGAAATTTCTATGTAACTATTTATGAATTAGGCTTATTCTGTAACTTTTCTCACACTTTAGGAACAACATAGAGACTCTGGGATCCTGCTGAGCCTGAGAGGTAACTTAACTAGAGTCAGAATGGATTAGAAAAGAAATTTTATTTTTGGCTGAGTATAAAAGGTAGTTTCTGAAGACTGAGGAACATTGTGAAACAGAATGAATACTGATGCAAAAAAAAAATTCCTTTCTCTGCTTTTAGATACAATAGACACGGGTTGTCTGCATTTTAATACTTTGTTGTTTTTCTTCCTAAAAATTCATTTAGAATCACTCTTTTCCTCATATACTGATTATTAATGATCAAGTACAGCTATTAAACTGATACCATTTGCCATAGGTTAGATGTTCTCAAGCTGTGGAATTATGTTAGAAGCAAGCACAGAAATATCTGCAGCACTAGGAATATCTGCAACAGCTGACACACTGCCTCTAAGAAAGGATTTTGTACAAGGAGACTAACAAAATATTTTAAAAACCCCAACCTTCCCAGTTTTGGAGGCTCAAGGTATCTATGAAGGCCTAAACCAAGCCAACTACAACTCAGATCCTCATTCAATTGCTACAAAAGCAGCATTGTATACTTTGATATCCATGCCCTAGTCCCAGCTTTTACTTGGGATTGATGCTCCAAGTCACACTACAAAAGGTAATCACATAAACAAAATATTTGGGACTTATGATGGACATCAACTTCATTCCAACAGCTCAGAGGTTCAGACCAAAGACTGTGTCACATACTTAGGAAATCAGAGTTCACAGAAGCACTGGGTTGCATTTGCCTGCAATAAATATTTCCATTGAGACACCCTTTTAATTTGTAATATGACTAATTTTTAAATAGAACCAAGGTCTCCAAGACCAAGTCCTTTTATCCCTAAAACTTAAACCTCAAAACATTTTTTTCCCTGTCTTCTCAAGGACTCTGCCATCCACTTTCCTCAACTCTTTAAAGCATTAGAGCATCCTTGATCTTGCTGCTATGAGAGCACTGCTTTCTTAGTCTTATGCAGACATTTAAAAAGGTATCATCTTATCAACATACTATGTGCGTAGTAGGAACTTCAGTCTTCTCTCTAGAAACCTCTCATTCTCAGTTTTCTCTGATGAGCTCAACATCAATAGCTTTCCACAGAAAGGTTTGCCATTTTAATGCAGTTGTAAGATCACAAGCAGCAAACATCTTCTAACATGAATATAGTGCTTTTCTCTTCAGTCAGCAACAACCCCCACCAAGTCCTCTGTGCATTTTTTAAAATTTTTTGATGTGTATTTCAGAACTGAGAAATCAAAGTCAATGCCTTTCAAAATGAGGTCATGCATAGCTCCAAAATTATTTCCCTGCCAGACTTCCATTTTCAAATAAAAATAGAAGAGCAGAATTTATTTTTACAGCAAAGGAATAGTCTCTGTGCAGGGGTAAAAATTTTGTTTTTTCAAACATCTGAAAACAAACATCTGGCTCCACAGGGAAGGCCGAATTACAGAAAAATATCGGTCCAAAAGGGGGAAACAAAAAGTCATTGCTGGCAAGTTGAAAAAGGAAGCTGAACAGAGAATATTATGCAGCTGATACTAAAACAAGTCCTGCCAAGCAACAAGAGTAATACTTCACATTCAACTGGTTGTGTCCTCAGGGGCATGCAATACTGCACACCAGAAATTTCTGCATAGAACTAGAGCTCCCACTTCAGCCTTGGAGTGCTCTACTTCAGTCATAACATAATAACTCAATTTTATTGTGCTCTTTGACATTGTAGGAGAAAGTAATTTACAAACAGGGGGACATGATGTGCTCCAACAGGAAGCCTGCTACCTCACAGCTCCACCTGATTTATTAATTTCAAAGGAAAAAGAGAATGGCAACTGCAGCCATAACAAGTGTTTTATTTTCTTTTCAAGTCTATCACCCATTAATAAAGCCAGAGAGAAAAACTTTCAGTGAACATAACATAATAAGATGGACTGTACACTTCAATGTATCCAACACCCAAAATTGTGGTGGCAACACTTGCTCAGGCCCTGCCTTGAAACAGCTTATTTTGTACAGCTGAAAAATGTTAATGTGTCAGAATTATAGGTGAAAGCATCACCAGAAAGACAATTTCCTGCAAGATCCCAGAGTGAAGTGTTTCTATATAATGCCAGTGGTATATTCTGCTGTTCAGCCCTTCATATCCGGACAACATTATTCCCATCATTATCTCCACCAAGATGTACAGAAGTACTTATTTCCGTGGCATACATGCATGTATTTTTCCCTTTTAAAAATCTCTTTAATAGTGTAATCAAAGCAATTTTTGCTGTCTGATCTTTCTTACTGACTTTGGTTTTTTCATCTCTTAAGTTAGCTATCAACATCCTTGAGAAGCAGCTGCCAAACAAGCAACACATATCTGTGAGGTTTTCTCAGAGCTGACTGGAGATTTCAAGACTGTAAATGTTCATTACTAGTGTGGTACAGTTTTATATTCCTGCTAGGTTAGATCTGGATGGAGCTATCCTTATGTCAGTAAACAGCCTCCTGAAGTCCTCCTGAGGTTAAACAACTTCTAAAACTGACTCTGCATCTTGTCCCTTTTAGATATTTCTTCAATTCCTCTTAATTTGTATTTAGAAGAAAATGCTAAAAGTTATAGAAGTGTTCAGTGCACTCTAAGTTTTATGCATAGTGAAGGTTTCTTATCAATCCATTTTAATTTTCTTTTACAGAGATGTTGGCCCAAAAAGGATCTCTTTATTCCCTCCTGAGTAAAGTAGCTTGTGACTTTGTGCAATATTGACAAGCTGCAGTGCCATGCTGATAATAACATCATAGTTGGCCATTTGTACATTTTATGAAATGCACAATCACTATGAAATATCACAGTCAGAGCTAACAGGCTATTCAAATTCTTGAATACTAAATGTCAAATACTGTCCTCAACATCCAGACTTGTTCCCAGCTGCCAGAAATACAGACACTTTCTCCTTAAGCAACTCTTTCTCCGTCTTTTCAGAAGTAAGGAAGAGATCAGCAACAGTCAAGACAATGGTTATTGCTTCCTAGAGAGATATAACAGAACCCAAATTCTACTATGTTCCTAATGAAACCAGATTTCTTTCCCTTGAGAAAAGCCCAATGTAAACTTAGTTATATACAGTCTAACTTGCTCAACAAATAAAATATTCAATTTAATGGTCTTTATTGCAGCCATGGAGAGGCTTGTGCTGGGTTTTTTGATAACCCAGTAGTAGGTCCACTCACAAAGGATGATTCTGAAAATCAGCTGAAAGTGTAGGGTTTCATAAGGTCCAAAGCTTTAATTCTTCATCCCTTACTTAAGTGTCCTTCTCTCCCTCACTGTTTCTCCCAGCTTAACTATTAAGCTCCACTTCCAAGATTAAATTTTCGTAATGACTCTATATTTTTATAGTTCAATTTTCCTGCTTGGTGATTTCAAAACATTTTAGACTGTTATTTTTCTGAGTGTAAAGTCTTGCAAACTGTAGAGTTTTGGCCCCTTTACTGTTTGATAGTGCCAAAAGCTGTAGCTTACAGACATGCCAAAAATATGTTGTCATACTTCAAATAACATCTTATATTTAGCATGATCATTCCAACGTAGATAAGATTTTGGGCAACAATTGGCACCTTTGTGTTCAACTTCAAACAACACCAGAGAGATCTGTATTGAAGACAAACATTTGCTGTTCTCTGAGATCAGAGGCCTATTCAAGGTCAACTGATCAACAGATTTGAAATAAGAAAAATTTGACTATTTCTAGAAACCTTGGCTACATAGCTTGCAGTTTGTTGATTAGTGATCTTTTATTGCCATGAAGTAGTGCTAAAACCGTGACAGACATTGCTGCTCCTGTATAAACAAAGCATGAGAAGTGATTGCTCTTCCACTCAGGCACAATGTGATAAGGTGCAAAAGGAATGAAAAAAGAAAAAATTCCTACACAGCCACAAAAATAGTACATCACTTGCTTAAAAATTTTAGATATAATTTTAAATACATGCAGAAAGCAGATAAAACAACCTTATAGTGATTGCAATAATTATCTAGTAAGCTTTTTGAAATTGTAAGGCTAATGGCATTGGACCTTGAGCAGAGACCAAGCAAAGAAAGCAGCAATTGTAAAGCAATTAACCTTGTTCTACTGCTGTAATTTTTAGGATAATATTAAAAGCCACTTGCCATTTTAGACCTTTAGAGAATAATGAAAGACTAGGAGATATTACTTAACCAAGAGAAATTTTTGCTAAAATGTGTATTTCCCTATCATTATTTGGAGTGATTGCTTTACTACTCTGAGCTCAAAGAACAATCATGTGCTGGTGTAAATTGCGGGGGAGATATTAAACTTTTGCTACAGGTCAGGTAGAATCCTTGTTTGGATTTCTGCATCTAACTCTTTGCTTTAAATAGTTAGATAACTTTAAAAGATAGCTAGACATATCACAGTTGAAAGGGCAAGTGCAAGAGACTTCATGAATAGAGCACTCTGGCTTGAGAGTCTCCATTATTATTATATGAGAAGCAAGGCAGAGAGGAGCAGTAGAAATGGCATTTTTGGACAAAGTAAAAACGTCATGTTTGGGAGTCTCTATACACAAGCTTGAATGAAATACACAACCATGTGCAACAAAATATATTAGCAAAGATTATTGCCAGCCTTGCAGAAGTTCCTCCAGTGCAAAGCACCTATGCAGCTTGAGTTGGTTTCTCTCCTGCATCTGCTCTGATGACTTTGAGGAAAGAACAGATATAGCACTCATATAAAAGCTATGGAAAAAAGGAGGTACATAGATGACACCAAGATGAAGAAGTAGCAAAATACTTCAGAGGACAAAGCCAACATGACTATGATAAATTGGACAAGTGGTGCAAGAAGATGGAAGACAACAAAGAATGAAGTGATTGATTTCCCTATTGCCAGATTGAACACCTAACTGCAAAACAAGGACCACAGTCTCCAAGGACTGGAGTTTCAAGTACACAAAAACTAAGTAGTGCACAAAAACTTCTCACCAAAACCACCATCTAATGCAGATGAAATTGGGCAGATGTGCTGCATTTATGACAGGCAAATGGTCTGTTCTACTTCACACTGATGACAGCCATCACTAAGTCTCCAGTTTTAAGCACTACACTTAGAGAGAGAGAAAAAAGAGAGTAAAATAAGACACCAAGGTGCTCATTCCTATTGTGAGAGGTGTCAGGTTGTTTGGCACCTGAAGGGCTGGCTCCTAATATAGCTGCCATCTCTCCCACACATCCCATTTTACCCAGCAGAAAGGATCCATCTCTATCTTCAGACATGCTCTATCTGCCCTTGCCCCACTGTGTCTTTGATCTCTACATGCCAAGTGTTGAATTGTTTCATTTTCAGTTCTCATGTAAGTATGACTGTACTTGAATTGTACTTTCCAAACAGGAAATACACATTGAAATCAAGGTGCACTCTTAAGTCTGATTACCCCAGGTAGATTGATGTTGCTCAAATGATAAAAAGTTCCATGATTAGCAATGCTACTAACCAAAGAGATTAAATCAATTAACTGATATTTTAGCCTTCTTGTGTTAAATCCCCAGGAGGGGAGTAGTTGTATATGTTGATACAAGTAAACAAATAGAAAAAAATCTTAGAAATACTAGAATAGCAGTTGGATTGCATACTACTAGAAAGATAGTTTTGTGTTTAAAATTTGTCCAACACTTCCCTTGGATTGATATTCATGCTGTATTCATCCTATCATGCAATTCATGTAAATAGCCTTGAGGGAAGAATAAAAAAAATATCTAAGACACTCTGGTTCATATATTTCAGTGTATCAGCTTTCCATTCAATTAGATTTTCATGCCTTAGGTCAAGTTCTATATCAGATCAAGTTTTTTGTGCTGTTCTGTACACCATCAGCATTGTAATAAACACCTCTGTCTTTGAATTTTATGCCATGATATTTCATTTGAAAAATACCCAAACAGACCACTTTTCGTGGAGCACAGTTACAATAATTCTATACTCTAGTTTAAACTTCTAGTGTGTATGAACAGCATTGTCAGCCTACATTTACTGCATGGCTAGTCTGATACTGCTTAATTGTTACAGCAAAATAATTTTTTAAAAGTGAAATCTTGCATGCCATATATTAATGTTTTATATTCTTCTTGACTACCTTACTATTGAAAAGACATCACCCAAGCATATAGTTGTGACCTTTGTCTGGCTGTACTTGAAATGTCATCTAAAGTTTCTGTGTGTTCACTTCAGAGCAGAATTCTGCAGGGCCTTTCAAATAACTATATTCCACTCAAAATCATAGAATCATTAGGTTGGAAGAGTCCTCCAGGATCATCACATCCAACTCAACCCTAACCTCAAATAAACCATGGCACCAAGTGCCATATCCAGTCTTCTTAAATACATCCAGAGATGGTGAGTCCATCACCTCCCCAGGTAGACCATTCCAATACTTTATTACCCTTTCTGTAAAAAAATTTTTTTCTAGTATTCAGCCTATATTTCCCTTGGCAGAGCTTAAGGCTGTGTCCTTTTTTTCTGTCAGTTGCTGCCTGGAGAAAGAGACCAACCCCACCTGACTACAACCACCTTTCAGGAAGTTGTAGAGAGTGATAAGGTCACCCTGAGTCTCCTTTTCTCCAGGCTAAACAACCCCAGTCGTTCCCTCAGTTGTTCCTCACAGGGTTTGTGTTCCAAGGCCCTCTCCAGCCTCGTTGCCTCCTCTGGATGTGCTCAAGTGTCTCAAAGTCCTTCCTAAACTGAGGGGCCAGAACTGGACACAGCACTCAGGGTGTGGCATCACCAGTGCTGAGTACAGGGGAAGAATGACCTCCCTGTCCTGCTGGACACACTATTCCTGATCCAGGCCAGGATGCCATTGGCCTTCTTGGCCACCAGGGCACACTGCTGGCTCATGTTCAGTCGGTTATCAGCCAGAACCCCCAGGTCCCTTTCTGCCTGGGCACTGTTCAGCCACACCATCCCCAGCCTAGAGCATTGCAGGGGGTTATTGCCAAAATGCAGGACTTGGCACTTGGACTTATTAAACTTCAGCTTATTGGACTCTGCCCATTCATCCAATCACTCCAGGTCTCTCTGCAGAGCCCTCCTACCTTCCAACAGATCGACAGATGCTCCCAGCTTAGTGTCATCTGCAAATTTAGTGATGAAAGACTCAATACCCTCATCCATGTCATCAATGAAATATTGGACAGAACTGATCCCAGCACAGACCCCTGAGGGACACCACTGGTGACTGTCCCCAGCTGGATGCAGCACCATTCACCACCAATCTCTGGGCCCGGCCATCCAGCCAGTTCCTAACCCAGCAAAGAGCGCTCCTGTCCAAGCCGTGGGCTGCCAGCTTGTCCAGGAGCGTGCTGTTGGAGACAGTGTCAAAGGCCTTGCTAAATCCAAATAGACAACATCCACAGCCTTTCCTGCATCCACCAGGTGAGTCACTTGGTCATAAAAGGAAATCAGGTTGGTCAAGCACGACCTACCCCTCCTAAACCGATGCTGGCTGAGTCTGATACCCTGGGCATCCTGTAAGTGCTGCACGATGAGACTCAGTATAAACTGTTCCATAACCTTACCAGGTACTGAGGTCAAACTGACTGGTCTATAATTACCAGGATCCTCCTTTCTATCCTTTTTATGAATGGATGTCACATTGGCCAGCTTTCAGTCATCCTGAACCTCACTGGTAAGCCAAGTTTGTTGGTAATGATGGAGAGCAGCTTTGCAAGCTCATCTGCCAGCTCCCTCATCACCCTGGGATGGATCCCATCTGGGCCCATAGATTTATGGACATCCAAGCAGCACAGCAGTTTTCTGACTGCCTCCTCCTGGATAACAGGGGGGCCATTCTGCTCCCTGACACCATCCACAAATCCAGTATAACAATTATCCTGAGGACAAGCCATCTTCCCACTAAAGACTGAAATAAAGAAGGCATTAAGAACTTCTGTCTTCTCCTTATCTGCAGTTACTAAGTTCCATCCTGCATCCAATAGGTAACAAAAGTTAGTCTCATCCTTCCTTTTACCGTTAACATATTTGTAAAAAGATTTTTTATTATCCTTTACAGAAGTTGCCAGATTAAGTTCGAATTGAGATTGTTATCCCTAGTTGTCTTCCTACATGCCCTAACAACCCCCCTAAATGCTTCCTGAGAAACCTGACCCTCTTTCCAGAGATGATACATTCTTTTTTTATTCCTTAGTTCTTTCAAAATCTTGTCACCCATCCAGGCTGGACATTTGCCTTGTTGACTCATCTTTCAGCACACAGTGACAGTCTGTTCCTGGCATCAATGATGCCATTGAGTTTTGAAATACATACACCTCTTTGAACTGTAAAACAACTTATAAGATTAATTTTTGAGAAAAATAAAATCTTCTATATCACCACAAACTTGTTTGCCTTATTTAACATTTGAGGTTTTTTGCTTCTTTGCAAAGACATAGAACAGTAGAGTCCAAGGCCACCATGATACTCTCTGTGTTCATGTTTCAAGGAACTAATGTGGCTAAGGTATTACCCCAACATTTCCAGAAAAAGCATTTGTCTACTTCTCTTTCTAAATTGAATGTTGATCTAAGTTATGGTTATGAGCATCTTCAGGGGAAAAAAAATCAGAAACAAAGTTTTGAGGGGGTAAGTGCCCACCTTTCACTCTGTCCCATTTTTAAAGATACCCACTACTCCCACATCAGAGTGGTTTGATGCCTCCCTGAGAGGGAGACAGAAAAGTGGGTGGGATGGGAAACCAAACACATGTCCAGAGCCATCTGGCTCAATCCCTAGACTGAATTTTTCAGGAGTGAACCAGTAACACTTCTCCACAGGGAAATAGTGGAGAATTTTTCTTTTTTCTGTCTGTCCTCCACCTGTGGGTGTACTCTCTAAACTTTTTGGATAGTTTGTAGCTACAGAATAAAGAACTAAAAATAATAATGTTTTCATTAGCTTCACCCTGCCTTGTATAATTTGACCCAAACTGCCAATACTTCAGGGGGGTTGAGCACACATTGATTCAGACCAGAATAGACACTTTATGAAGATGGCTGCTTAACTCATCACACAGAATAGTCAGGGTTGGAAAGGACCTCTGGAGGTTATCTAGTCCAACCCCCCTGCCAAGGCAGAGTCACCTACACAGGAACACATCCAGGTGGACTTTGAATGTCTGCACCCTCTCCAATATCAAAGAATGGTTTGGGTTGGAAGGCACCTTAAAAGCCACCTAGTTCCCAACCCCTTGCCATGGTCAGGGACACCTTCCCATAGACCAGGTTGCTCAAAGTCCCACACAGCCAGGCCTTGTACACTTCCTGGGATGAGGCACAAACTACATCTTTTGGTACACCTGTTCTGGTACTTTGCCACCCTCATAGTAAAGATTTTCTTAGTAATATCTAATCTAAACCTACTCTCTTCCAATTGAAAGCCATTGTTCCTTGCCTTTTACTACATGCCCTTGTTAAAAAGTCTTTATCTATCTTGTGGGTCCCCCTTTACACAAAAGGACACTATAAATTCACCCCAAAGTCTTCTCTCTTCCAGACTGAACAAGCCCAATTGCTTTAGCCTTTCCTCATAGGAGAGGGGCCTATAATCAGCTTGGTGGCCCTCCTCTGGGCTCATCTCAGGAGGTCAATGCCCTTTCTGTGCTGGGGACCCCACAGCTGGATGCAGCATTCCGGGTGGGGTCTCACTAGACTAGAACAGAGGAGCAAAATCCCCTCCCTGGGTCTACTGGCCACACTGCTGTAGCTGCAGCCCAGGACATGTTTGGCTTTCTGGGCCGTGAACACACAAGGCTGGGTCATGTCAAGTCCCTCATCCTCCAGCACCCCCAAGTCCTCCTCAGCAGGGCTGCTCTCTATCTCTTCATCCTCCAGCCTCTGCCAATATCATGGGTTTTGCTTGAATTGGGTCATCTTAGAAGACATTATTTTCCCATGGACCCACTTCTTGAGCTTATCTATGCCCTTCTGAACGGCATCCTATCCTTCAGGTACGTATGTCTCTCTTGTGCTGCAGGGCAACGGGATGCAACACTACCGGCTCCCCATGAGTGCATTTGAATCCATGCAGAATATGGATTAATATAAATTGTCTACCATTGTCTACCATGATTTCTTGTGTGAATGCTGCTTACAATCTCCCAGTTTATATTACAGTTGTACTCTTTTCAGCATTTGAGCTGAACAATTGTTAACAAATTCTAACAGACACTGAAAACTCACAGTATCTGTCACTGACTACTTTTTTAAAAACAGATAAACTTCTGTCTTTGCATTTAGAAGAACAAGGAGAACTTTCCATTATGGTTTTCTCTAGCAATACAGCAAGAGATTTGCTGCTCTTAAGCACAATGACATTTTACACAAATCTAGGCTGCACACAAGAACAGTGGGGAGAAATCAGGGCCTTCTCAAAAAGATCCACCAAAAAAAAACCAAAAAAACCCAACAACCCACAGTTAAAAGAATAGCTGACAGAACAAAAATAATCAGGTACTTGGTAATAGCTAGTTGAAATGCTGCTTCATTTTACAATTCTCTAATGAGCTGTACTATAACACAGTGACCGAAATAACTTTAGGTAATGGGACTACCTCTATTAATCTACTTATGAGGAAGCTGTTCATTAATTAGGGTGGACAGAGCAATCACAGGGTTGCTGAACAAAAGCAATACCAATTCACACTGTTGACAAGTATCTAATTAGAAATTAATGGCAGAAAACTGTCCAAATATATAAGTCCCATCTATCAGAGAAGCACATAGCACAGGTGTACATAATGAGAGAATCTAACACATCCATCTTCAAAATAGATTCAGGAATCTGTTTAGAAAACATTAACCCTTCACAACACAACTAGCTCAAAGCAAGTGCCTTGTTAAAACAATCTCATTACTTCAATTTTGAGTTCTTCATAAACCTCCAAGTTTTTAATTACCTGGAGATTGACAACCCCAAAATCCACCAAACAACAAAAAAGCCTCCAAACCACAACCTGGCAACCAAATCTAAACCAAACTAAAGCACAAAACCCACCCAAACCCATCAGCACACAATATTCAGAAGTTCCCAAGCATTCTGAGCAAAGATGATCAGGAAAGAGGATTTTTGGAACTTTGGAACTCCTAATGTTTCTGTGTACAATAAGGAGAATATAGTCTAACCAACTTACTTAGGAGATGCCTTTACATCTAGAAAACTATTTATGCAAGACTAACCTAACGAGTTGTACATGAGCTTAAATATCTGGATTTGTTTGGGTTTTTGCTTAAACTCTGAGGAAGTTGAATGTCTGACAGTCATATTTTCTGTCATCCATCTCAAGCAGGGCACAACAAATACCTCACAAACAGTTTATTCATCTGGAAATGCTGATATGCTTTAAAGATTGAAAGACCAAGGACTTGATAAGCAAGCATATTGCAGAGCATATCTTACCTCCTCAACAATTTTTTATTTTTTAATAACCAACTACATTTATTAATCCCCTATCTCCTAACATATCATGTGGAACTAAGTAATTAGTGGAACATCTTTCATAAGCTATGTTAATAAACCCTAGCATCTCTGCATGCTTTGGGAGAAATTCAATAAGCAAAAGGACTTAAACTTCCAAATAACATTTGAGAAATTCATGTCTAAGGCAATTTGTCTTCCATCACAAAGCCTTAAGCCTGTCTTTAATTTGTGATGTCCTAGAGAAGGAGGGAGACCTGACTTGACCTCTTTGTAGGTCTGTGTTCTAGGAGTGCGACTGGGCCCCACTGCACCCCTCTGGGGACCAGAAAGGTCTGTTTATTCCCTTGAGATGTGGTAGCCTTCTCAAACAGGGCAGACATTGCTGTCCTTCAAAAGCCCTAGGTGCTGACAAAGCCAAGGTCCGTCAGGACAACTGCATATACTGACAGTGTTCATGACTTAAAGTCAGCGTGAGGCACATCAGGCTTGCTCACACTCAAGGTGCAGTGTTCCCACACACCACTAATGGTCTGTACTTGTAAGGAGTGGGACTCTGGCACTTTCTTGACCCCTCTCCTGGATTTGTTCCTGTGACAGATTAGGATTTGCTGCAAATGACATTGGTGTAAGGCATGTGTGGTGGGACACCTGAAGAGAGTTTTGTAGATCCTTCGGACGAGGCAACAGATTCTGGATGTATTTTACATACAGATGTTTGGGTGCTCAGCCCCAGAGGTTTTCAGTTGTGTCTAGTTTTTAGGATGACCATGAAAGGGTTTGGTTCTTTTTTAAACTGAAGCTTTCATTTTAGTGGATGTCTGTGTTCTGATCTTCAGCTGTCCAGGACTTGTTTCTACCAGTGCAAACGACTATTCTCACAGGCAGAAGCAGCCTCTGTTTTTAGGGAAGGGCAACACCCAGGCCAGATTCTGAAGATGGCAGACAGGTAGCCCACACCCATTTGGGGGCACTGACAGACTCCAGGTGCATCCCACAGAACACTCAGCTGCAGTGTACTGCAGTAGCACCCACTTTGTTATTTCTGAACCCTTGTCTCAGGTGCTGGCTTTTTAGCTCTATGAAGGACAACGTTGACAAGCTGGTGTTTTTGTTTCAGCTGAAATAGAATAAAATTCCTTCTATGTATCTGGTTCAGTGCCATATTATGGATTTAGTATGAGAATAATGTTGAAAACACACTGATTTTTTAGTTGTTGCTAGGTGGTGCTTCCTTTGAATTAAGGTATTAAGGCTCTGCCACAACAACAGAAGGGAGCACAGCCAGAACACGTGAACTGGCCAAAGGGATAGTCCATTCCATGGAATGTCCCTCTCACTATATAAACTAGGGAAAATTGACTGGGAGCCACAGAGATCTGCCTAGGAACAGGTTAGGCATGGGTCAGTGGAAGGTGAGAAATTGTATTGTGCATCACTTGTTCCTCTTGGGTTTTATTCCTCTGTTTTCAGCACAGCTTTTCTTTGTTTGTTTCTATTATTAAATTTATCTCAACCCACAAGGACTACCTTTAGTTTCTGATTCTCCTTTTCACTGGGGAGGGAGGAGTGAGCAAGTAATGTGGTGTTTGAGAGACAGCTGGGGTTAAACTATGACAGCTGGGAAACTTCTCCTAGCCTGGAGGCCTAACCACTCTCCAGTTAGCTGAGTACCACTTACACTGTAACCCTAATGCAGATTTTACAGCTTTTTACCTTGTTTACAGAAGCATGCAGTAGGAAGACACTCAGCTTTCCAGCACTGTTGTTTATAGATGTCTTAAATCAAGGTCAGTAAGCTAGTCCCCCCATTGCAAATGTAGCCCTTGCACATCTTTAGTGGGCTACAGAATGCAGTAACTTCCTGTCCTGGCTCTGTGATTCTTGGTTACAAGAGAACGAATGCAGATTTGTCTCCTGCCCTCTGAAGCTGAGCAGAGGAAGAAGAGAAATGTGTATTTTCTTTACTACTGTAGTCCATTCTGCTTCATGCTTGAAATTAAAGGTGGGGGAGGAGGCAGAGTGAAAACAGACCACTAACTGTGAATGTGGTCTCACCAATTTACTTTTTGAGTTAATGTGAACATTTCCCTCTGTTTAAGTGCCGTACAGCTTTACTTCATTATTTGTAGCTAACTGTGATGATGGAAGATAATGATTCTGCACTGTAAATTAGATCCTATTATATGAATTGTTTCAGATTGTCATCTTGACATTAAGACAATGTTACATTTTTAGAAGTAGACAGGAAATTTGCTCTTTTACTTTGGAAACTATAAGCAAAATTTAGCTTCTTCAAAATGCATGCATTCATGAATGGCTAAACAAATCAATTTCCCCATGGACATGCATCATTTATTAAACATCCTGGAGAATCTGATCCTGCAGTCCCTGTCACACAACAGTCCCACTGAGGCCAGTAAGGTCATTCTCAGAGCTACAAGACCAGGCCTCTGCATTTGCTAGCAAACAACTATTTTGCAGACTACACTGGACCTACTCTCCAGAAATACCCTGAATTTCCATCAGTGACCTTTGGATAAGCCCCCACTGCTGATCTGTCCTGACAATTTGGCAATAACCTCCAGACTCAGCATTTCAGAATTGCAAGTACAGATTGAGAAGATGATCTGTCTCTCTACAGTATGAGAGTATGGTATATTTATCTGAGAGATGCAGCTCATCCTAAGGAAAAAAGGCACATATAGAAACAGCTAAAATTGGATAGAGAAATAATAAAAAGAAAGGAGGTGACATTGAAAATCAATGGAGAACAGAAGACAGAGAGCATAAGCTGCAGTAAGACACAAGAGGTTCTGCCCCAATAATTTATTGGTTGGGGTTGGGTACAAGCCATGGACAGAGGTGAAAGCAGCAAGGTGCATGGTTACACCCATTCCTGTGCATAAGCAGTCTGATGCCACTCCAGCAGCTGCTACTGTTGGGAGCAGTGGTAACCAAGCAAATCTTCATGTGCGTGCATGTTCTGATGTAATCCCTCGCACCTATTTATACTGGAATACCTGCATAAATTCTGTTTCTACTACAAATCAATGCAATTTGGAATAATCATTTTCTTTCCTGTTTAATTTTCATGTGCTCCTGAAAATGCTAATGAGGAGCTGCATAGTTAACAGCTATCCAGGTAACTACATATTTCACTGAATTAACATCTCCAGATGACCCAGTCCTGTTCTTGAAGAAAGACTGGTAGGGTAAACATGGTCAGATTTATAAAGCTTCCTTCAGAGGAAGGGTAAGTCAATCCTCTATATAGGCAATGAAGACATAAGGGCTTTTGAAGAGTGCTCCGGAGTCCTTCAGCAGGTCGCTGCCTTTGGAGTTCATCTTCTGAAAAGGCCTGAGAGGCCATGAAGGACAAGCAGCTGAATGTGAGCCAGCAGCATACCCTGTCAGCACAGAAGGTTATACAGCAATCTTCAGCTGCTGGTACCAGAAGCACAGTCATCAGATCAAGAGAAGGCATGACCCCATTCAGATAAGCATTTTTTATACTGCATTTGGAATACTGTGCACAGATTTTGGGTCCCCCAACTGAGGTGTTCAGCAAAGGACCACTAGGTTGGTCAGGATTAGAGCACCTGCCCTCTGAGGAGAGGTTGAAGGACCTAGGCATGTTCAACCTGAAGAAAAGACAGCTCCAAGGGCATCTAACAGGAGGCTCTCAGTACCTTTGAGGTTACCCAGTAAATGGAGGCATTCTCACCACAGTAGTGCACAGTGGGAAGACACTGGGCATAGGGAGAAGGGCAAGGTACAGACTAGATTCAAGTAGAGACTCTTGCACCCTGAAAACAGCTGTGCACTGATTCAGATTGGTAAGGGAGACAGTGCAGGAGATGTCTTGTGGTTTTCAAGACCAGAAATCCCATAGTCATAGAATCTTGTTACTCTGCTTGGAGCAGAATGCTGAACCAGACATCTGCTGAAGTCCCTGATCTCAATGAAGTCTTTATTCTTATGTGTCCATGAAACACAAACTGATCTTGAAAGGCGAAAGTACTCCAGCTTACCACCTTCAGAGCAACTCTACCTCCATGTCATAGTCCCTCTGCTTACTCAGGGGACATTTGCTCAGGTTGGTAGCTCATCTTCCTTTGGGGTACACAAGCAGGTCCCTAGCCTAGCAACTGGGGCAATACCTCAAAGCTGAGAGCTGTCAATACTGGAACAGAAGGGGCTCAGGCCCAGATCTCCTGCTTTTGAGAGAGGATATGGACACAAAGATCAACAACAACACTGACTGCTCTAATGTTGGGTGGGAGATGAAAATGAAGCCCTGTTTTCTCCAGTAAAATTGAGACACTAAGTGGACTTTAGATCTGCATCAAAAGCAAACTGGCTAATAATGAACAAGAATACCCAAGCCTAGATTATAAGCTTTCCCCAGCAGCTGAAGAGGATCTGTTTGGATTTGGGGGACCATCACTACCAGATGACACAATGAATAGGCAGACTGATGAGCTTTCTTGGGTGCAGGAGACAATATTTCACCCAAGACGGATGAAGAGTATCACCTTATGATCCTCTGTAGGCAATCCATAGCTTTCAGTGGTTTAGGGTGGAGAAGTTGTCAAAATTCAGTGCTCATGGCACAGCAGAGCTCTCAGAAGAAAGAAAAATCTCATACTTATATTTAGCAAGTGAGCAATGAAGCAAAATGGCATAGCAAATGCTGACGGTAGTGGTGAGGCTGTGGGGGTGGGAAGGGGGCGTGAAAACTGGCAAGAGCTTCAGAAGAGTGAGTTTTGGTATTTCAGATTAGGAGGCAAAGGCTAGCTGCTCTGCAGCAGGTACTGAAATTCCAGTGCAGTAGAAATTTAAACATCATCATCCAAGCTTTCTCCTATCTCCCACCCTTCTGTCTTGTTTGAAAAATATTTACAAGGGGGTGAAAGGCAACCTTCAGATGTGTGACCATAGCTGTGTGCTGATGGTTTCTATAAATATGGCTTTGCTGAAGCACTAAACTCTGTTCTGTTGCAGTATGGCATTATGGCTTCTGCTCAGCAAAAGCTGTTCCTATTCTCATTGCAGACCCCTGCTAGTGCTGGCATCTGGCTCTCAGCTACATGACTTTTTTGCCCTACATCATCAGAGCAGAGGAGAGCAAATACTCTCAAGTCAAGCTTTGGCTGTAAGGAACAAAGTTTGGGTTGTAGCTCAGACCTGCCTAATTGACAACAAAATAAAAGTGATTTTAAGAGACTGGCAATTCCAGATTGTATTCTGGGCACTGCAAATAATTTTGTGCTTAGTCATCATTCACTTTGTGGTTTTGTCCACTCAGTTCCCTGGAACTGAGACAGAGCAGTGCAGACAATTTGTATTTTATTTCCCCTCCCCCCTTTTCACAGCTTTCTCCTTCCCTTTTTTCAATAGTCCTGCCACCTGCATGTCTGTGGTAGACCCATTTGAAACCAAATTGCCCTGGGAGCATAAGTTTATATGCACAGATCTTCAGTGGTGGCAGAAGGCAAAAAAAAAGCATTTTTTTCTCCCACAAAACCATCTCTTTTACACCTTGTCCATACTGTGGAGTGGCAAGTCCAGTTCATGTTACAAAGAGAGAAACTTAGTTATCCTAAATATAGGAAAGGGGTTGCACAGAGATGCATGCTAGAGAAATCATTTGTATTTTATATTGATAAGCTCAAAACAAAATGGCTGTAATGTCTAAAAAAAGTCTGCAGTTAGAGTTATACATAGAATCAGTAGCCAGGAATTTTTTTTTTTTTTTTTTTTGCTTGATTGCATCATCATCTTCCTCCATTTGGAAATCAAATTAAGTCAACAAAAGATGCAAGTGTAAGACTCAAAAATTCCATTTTATTCCTCCTTTCCTTCTCTTCCCTTCTGCCACTACTAAGTACTCTATTTTTTCCCTTGTATTTTTCTCCTTTAAATGGAAAGAGAATTTACATGCTTATGTTAGCCTTATTTGAGCTGTAAAAAGAAAAAAACCCACAAATATTTTTCACATGCTTTTTTACAGAGCTTCTTCAGTTCACACATTGTAGTTTCACAAAGCCTAAACCTATCACCATGCAGATTATTTCAGACTGAATAGTATTGTGTGGTTCTGGATGTGTCCACCCATGATATAACCTCATGCCTGACCTAGAAGCAAAAATTACTTCCAAATTCTATTTTTCTAAAGCTCTCCCTGCTTTGGCATCTATGCTGACTTGCACTGGTAGTTTGGGGAACAGCCAAGAGGGAGATCAGTTTGGTTTTTTCTTTTAAAATCTTCTTCCCAGAAGCATTTGTTTGAGATGTTCCTGGAAAGAGGCTGCTGGACAAGATGAACCTCTGGTCTGACCCAAGCATGGGGTTTTCTGCATTCTCCAAGGGTGGAAGTTCATGTCACATTTAAAGGGCTTGCAGCCAAAGAGTTCATTCCAAAGAATGCTGAGATACACATTTGAATCAAAATATGACACAGGCTGTGAAAGCCAAGGAATTGGAAGACCTGGTCAGGAACTGATAAAGGCATTGTAGATAGACATGCAAGGAGCAATTAAAGCAAGAGAGAGTGGTGAAAACTTGTTAATCCAAAAGTTCAGGGCTTAATCAGTGAGAGCAAGCTTACTAATTAGACTTCAGTATTCCCTCCCTCCCAGTTGTGCTGTTCTTTAAATAAAACCTGTTCTAATAAACACAATTTTGAAAATTAAATACAAAAGTTCTAAGTATACCCATATATTTCAGATTTGTTCATGTTATTTTAATCTAGCAGCAAGGATTTACAGAAAAAATATGATCTAAAAGAAGAGCTAAATCATTAAAAAATATAAAAAAAACCAAAAGAAAACAGCTCTACAAATTCAACCTTGAAACAAGATGCCTTTCCTTAGTTGTGAGGATAATTAGGCATTGACAGAGCTTATCTGGTAGGTGGTAGACTCAGCAGAGGCTGGAGTCTTTAAAGATCAAATATTTAAAGAGATAACTCAATCCAGTGTAGGAAATAACCTCTTGAAGTTCATAATGTAAAGAAATCCCCGAACGCTAGATGACCAGAATAGTCTCTTGTGACAATAACACCTGAACATGTAGGTAACACTATCTAATTCCTCCTCCAGAAACCATGCAGTGGAGAGTTTCAGACACTTTGGAGGCAGCAGAAAACAGAACCCTTCCTTTCCCCTGAGCTCTGGATCATGCTGTTGGACAGGGTCTTGCAGCCTCTGTAAAGATCTACACTTGCTTCAAGCACACACATTCAGGGGGCAGAAAGGGCTCACCTAATATGTGCCACTGGGTGGATACACACCAAAACTTCCATGTGGCACCTTCCCCTGCCAAGAAAACCAGCTGGCTGAAGATTGGATTGGGATCTGTAGTCTCTAACTGAAGGATATGTTGGTTTGGAGGTTTTATTTTTAAGCAATCTCCAGCATAATTCTACTTCTCACACAAGCTGCATATGCCATTTCACCAACTTTCCTGCAATTTTGAGAGTCTGAGCATTGTGAACAGTCATACTTGCTCTCTGCCTGAAAGTTTCTTTTCCAGGGATGAAACTGTACTGTGCCAATGAAAGTACCACAAGTTAGGTCATCTGAGGGAAACTGGACAGCTTAAAGCTCAGAAGCAGTCAGCCAAGCCAGAGAGGTTTTTGTAATTTAAGACCTGAAAAGCCTTTTTAAGCTGCAGGTTTGCTTTTCACTATAGCTTTCCTGCAAATCATGAGCAGAGCAGCAGGAAAGCACAGTGCTATTCTTATGAATCACTCCCCTGTTCTGCTGCATCTCTATTTCTGCTTAACATGTGACATTAAGGCCTTTTCAGAGTGTCTAGAATCACAGAGCAAATGACAATAATATCTCATCAAACAGTCTCTCAAGTATATAAATAGCATTTCATACAAGTCTTCCCATAGCATACATTTACATAACTTTAAAAAAAAAAAAAAAAGCCCACAAAAATTTACCTGCCTCACACTGTTCTTCAAAACAGTAAAAAAAACCCAAATCTATTCAAGACTCTTGGGAAAATAAGTGAGTATGTAACAGACTAACATGCTGTGAAGCAACTGTTCTCCTGGAGCTACTGGGGACCTAAAGATATTTTTATCCTTTCGAGCTGTGGATTTTTTCTTGCTGCTTTGGAGAAGGGCCACTGTCAAGCCCAGGTTTTGCATTCATAACAGATGTAGTCAGCCCAAGACTCCACTTTCCCTTCCAGCACATCCCCAAGCAAGGGCAGAGTTTGATAAAGCTTGTGGAGCTATCAAGGGACACAACTGACATACATTTAATTTCATCAAGGGCTGACTAGGCACAGGGAAACACTTGAGTCAATGGTAACAGAAAGCTGGTAATAAAACAGCTATAAAACAGAAGCTGGTTACCTTAAACCAACAAATGTTAGAGGATACTTCTAATTCAAGCATCTTTGACACTGGAACACCTAATTGCCTCAATGACCAGGTTTAGGTCTGCCTCAATTTCTGTAGCTCCTCTAGGCCATATTGCTGCTGGAGCACTGGCCTGTCTTTCCACAGCAAAATGAAGTCCAGTGCAAGCCAGCTCATGGCACTATTACAGCCTCAGCAGCCTCATGCCAAAGCACTTGGGACATTGTCCTTGGCAAGAACCCCACAGAAGATCCCTCTGACAAGAAGAACTAAATATATGGGGTGGGGAAGAAGTTTGCCATGCTAGGTAGGCTCCCTCTTTGGGAAGCTGCTGCCCTCTTATTCAAAATTTAAGACCAGATTTCTGATCTCCCACCCTTCAAGGATTAACAACTCTTCACAGCACAAATATAACATGCTTTTGCTCAACATTTTTTTAACATCCCATTATTAAGCTCAATGATTTCCATAACCTTTAGAAAAAATAATCACAGAACGTTCAGTACTGTTGCCAACAAGTCCACATATACTTACGTCCCAGCCCCATGAAAGCAAAATCCCATTTGTCTTCTCATCAATACCATTAACAAGCATCATGGTTGTCCACAGAATAAAAATTTTCTCTAAGTTCTTAAGGGAAGAGACGGGAAAAAAAACAATCAAGCCACTTGACAGATACCATAGATGTGCTCTGCTGCACAGGTAAGTCATATTTTGCTGTCACACACAGCAAGAGTGGGGCAGGTCCAGCAGAGTAAGGCCCATCACTTCATATGGTGCCTATCCCCATCCCTTTATATCCTTTTCAAATGAGAATATGGGAAAGTTTTAGTCACTTCTATCCTCCTGCAGCTTAAATTTCAGTTTTTAGGTAAGTGATACCCAGGAGACAGTTGCTAATCAGTTTTAACCAAGAATACATGGACTAAGAATAGTCACCAGCAATTTGGATACATCTTCCTTCTAACATCCCACAGCAGCTAGAAGCTGCAAACTTCTGTAGTTTCCCCAAGAAATATAGCCAAACATTTTACAACTCTCAGCATTGACTTGTCACTGAAAAAACATGGAATATCAAAGAATTTTTGCCTGACTTTCATTTTTATGAAATATAAAGTTTTCCACTTTCCTAAACCAGGAGGGATTTCTGTTTAATGATTATCATTATTGAGAACTTGGTGCAAGTAAAGCTAAAAAGTTCTTTGGCTTCCAATTTAGCTATTTGCACAGTTGCTTTTTATGACCTCTGAAACTGGCCCAGAATCTAGATAAAGTTTCAGTGTAATCTTTTTTACTGCTTTAACCAGTATTATGATGTTAGTGTTTCACCAGAGGATGGTTTCATTTTGTGCATCTTTCTTCTGTCCTCAAAGGGCACCTACAGAGAATTGTCCCACTTGCTGTCTGTGGAATGAGTCCTTTCATTTTTCCTTTAGTGATTTTTGAATGGCCACAGCCTGGTTTCCTGAACGGTCTTGACCTGGTCAGAAGTTTTGATTCTTCTTTTTGTCCCCTCCCTGCAATCACTGGGGCTTTGGCAAACTTGTGCAGTTTCCTTAGAGTAACCCCTAGGAAAACTCTGCAGCTTATTGCAAACTTGGTAAATGGAAAGTATTAGGACAAAGATTAGAACAGAAATAGAATTTCAAACCCTGGTGTTGACCTCAAAAGTTAGAAACTGCCCTTGTCAAGCCATCAGTGTCACTGCCAATAGCTGTGACAGACATATGTCCCTGACACTTGTGAAGAAAAAGCAGAGAGAGGAAACACTCTTATCACACAAATGCTTATTTGTTGCACACTCTTCTGTGGTTCACCAGCTGACCACCTATATCCCAGTCAGATGTACCTGCTAACATTTGCAGTTTACTGAATATTTATTTATCTGTTAAGGATGCTGAACCTCCTGAAAATAACACAACCATCAAAATTTTCACCCCTAACTGAGCTGTCTCTTTGAGATACTGATCTCTGTTGGATGAAGGCTTCTGCTTTGAAAGTTTGTGAGGACTTCTGACAGCCTTCCCTGAGCAAGGATTAAAGCAAGTGAACTGGAGACATCAAGTCTTGCAAGGTACAGTCTCCACAAGTCATTTAAGCCAGAACACAAGAATTAATAATTAAGAGGTGCAATACAAGTTTTTCTAAAGGGATTTGATTTAGCAAGGTTAAGAAGAGAAGCAAAACTCAGAGTCAGCTATTTCCCACTAGACCAAATGACAAGGACTCACTCCTAGTAATTGTGTGACTCACTCAGGTAAGTAGTGCCTAGAAAAACTTGCTTTCTGTAATACACCTCTAGATTCAAGTCCTTGAGCCAACAGCTGGAGTAGATGGAGCCAAGATATTTTCTAATCAAAAATCCAAGTTGTCTCGTGATACATATTCTCATTTAGCACATGAAGCCAGTTGACAACACTTGCAAACACATTTAAGTTTGCTCCATCTTATAATTAGCACTAGCAGATGAAGAATTTGCAAAAAAGCTTTTTCTATAAATGTTATATCTTACTTCAAATTCAGATCTCACAATCCATGGTCTACTTATTGGCTTCTACAAGCAAGACATTCATTACAAAAAGAGTAATGAAAGCCTGGGCTAGTAGCATGTCATATATCACTCAAATACCAAATCCTTACACTCCTTTCTAAAACAAACATCTACTGAACAGCCCAGGCCATTGCATGTCTAGGTATTGGGTAGTCTTTACTTGTCATACAAATAGCCAATAGTTTCAGACATTCAGCAGGTCTGGACCCCGAGCCTAATATTTATCCTTTTGCCTTATGCCAAAGGAGCCATATTTTCTTTACAAAAATATTTTTCCAGTAAATCACTAAAAAAACACAGTTAACACAGCCAGCTAGGGATCCAACATGATCAGCTGGGGTTGATAAAAGTATATTATTTTCTTGAAAATTTAACAGTCTCCAGGTCCAATGTGAAGATGTCCAACTGCATTTGCAGTCATGTGAACTAGCTAATCCTCAGTAAAAATCCAGCTGGAAAAACTTGTAAGGTCTGTGCAGTGATGATCCAAGGTCCATATATCTTCATATGCATTGTTTCTATTGACAAGATATTCTAGATATCTGCCTGCTATTGGATTTACAACACCATCTTCAGTGCCTTTGCCCTGCTCTGGGTTTGCAGCCACTAATCCCTGTACAGCTCCCTCCACTCATCCACACTCCCTGCTCCTTGCCCCACCTATTCAATGCCAAGATGGGAAAAGTACATCACCAGTCTATTCCCTCCTGAAATTCCTTAATCATTCTTCTGTGAAAAAAATCTCAAGCCTCAGTTTTCTCCCTTTCCTCCTTTCTGGCCCTCTACCAAGAACTGATCCTTTCTTTCTGCTCTCTGCCATTTTCTACTCCTTACTGCATTTCAGCTCTGCTCACATCCCCCCTCTGCAACCTCCTGGATTTGAGCAGCTTCTTCCCATCTGAGCATTACCTAAATATAGTGGGGTGGGGGGAAATCCAAAAAAACAAGCCAATCTCTGCTTTGTAGACACTGTCAGTCTCAGGTGCATTAGCAGTGAAAACAAATGCTTTCAAATAGGGGAAAAAATCCCAATGATGTATGTATAAATTAATCTGTAAAAATGATACATCAGATGCATCAATGGCCTTTTTATAATTGTAGACAGTGCCCTGGAGGGCAGTCACATAATGACAAATACAAGTTTTAAAAACATATAAGTTATATGTCACTAGTTGGAGTGAGAGCAGCCACCTAAGATGAAATTCAATACAGAACAACTTAAGATTTTTAAGCTCCTCTTTCATGTATATTTGAGCTGTATATAGTCAGGGACACACATCTTAGAAAAACATTCTTCCAACACAGTGAGATTACTGTTGCCTGGAAATTTTTTCAATCCCATTTCACTTATAGCTTCTGACAATGTTAGTGACAGCCATGTCACAAAGCATTAGGTAAAATTGTGAGAATTAATTATGTGCTATTTGTTTAACTTCTCTTGTCATCCATCTCCGCTCCTTCTATTTGAAAATTCATTCGCACACCTAAATCATCTTCCCCTCACTCACACTGTGTTAACCCAGTCCTACATTTGCATTAAGCACTTACCTCCTTTTTTCAGGAAAGGAACAAATTTGAAAAAATTGAAAACCCTTAAAGTGTTTATGCTCCATTAAAACTAAATTCAGCTTTTAATTCCAGACCAGACTGTTGATAGATTAATTCATATTAAATGGAACTTGAGTCTCTGTAGTCCCTTTTTCTCTAATGAGACCAGCACAGAGAGAGGATGCTACTCCTTGTGAGCAGGGATATAGCTTTCTGGCCCCTCTATTTAATTCTACCTTAATATGGGTGTTCAAAACTGTACTTCATTCTCTAGCTCTCATTTCAACTTTCATTAACTACACAGTCACAGTCCACAGAACAGAATTGGAACAATTACTATGAGGGACACAGTTATTTAGGAGGGGAGAAGCAGCTGAGAAATGCTATCTACCCTGACTGTTAAAACATAGCTCTTTGGCTCAAATAGTCCTTTTACCATGCCAGGCTATTTCTAGACCCCACATAGAGGTCCAACATTTACCTTAAGACAAGCTGTAATACTGGCATGCTTGGCAATATCTGTCAGTGTGATTTGCTATTGATATGATTCCTCAAAATAAGTCCCAAGCAGAACATCATTGAAATCTAGTCAATACACCAGGTGCTTCTAATTTAAAAATAAACCAAAACATGCAGGCATGTACAAGCACACCTCAGCTCTGCCAGTTCTGTTTCTATTTCTTAGTAGCATTTAATAACTTTATGCACCATGTTTTGATGACATGACATAACTGTGCAGAAAGTCTCATTCTCTAAATCCCTGCAATGCCAAATCCTTCCCTTTGCACTTGGGAGGGATCATGGAGAGAATTCACTTTGGAATTCACAAAGGAATGAATGTTTGCCCTGCTGTTTGACAGCTGTGCTCACAGCAAACCCACACTAGACAGTATTCACTTTTTGGGCTCAGCTCCTGAGGTACTTGCTCTGGGGTCACTGCAGTCTCTGAGACAGGCAGTGACACCACCATGCAAGCACTTTCGTGGGCCACAGTTTGCTCCCATACACACATAAAAGAAATAATTTCCCTTGTTAACATCATCACCCTGACAGTGGTGTTGGCATCTTGCCCACCAGTCAGGCAGCTGCTCCCATCAGCAGTGCCTGCCTGTCCCCACTGCCCACCACAGTCTCCTGCAAAGATCCCTTGGCTTTCTGCACCCCTCAGGGCAGGGTGGAGGATCGTGCGTTTATTGTGGTATCTTTGTCACCTCTACACTTTCACCAGCCCTCTGGTAGTTGCCAGACCGTATTACCTTCTGCAGTAGGATTACCAAAAGGAGTATGGGACAGGGCAGACCAAGCGGTGTATTCTGCTGAGGACAAAAGGGATGTGGGATGACCAGCTCTTAATTGCCCCACAGCTTTTCTTAGGCTTTTCCAGGAAAAGTATGAGGTATTTCCAGCAGAACAGCTCAGTCTAGCAGAGGGCTGATTAAGCCAGCAACCCTTGTTATTTTGTGAGCTTCTGCTAAGCCACCCCATAACACCAAATTTACTAGGCAGGATTTGACTGTGCTTTGCTGCCCAGCAGATGTGTGTGAAAAATAGGCACTCCAGCTGCTCTGAGAGAGTAAATTCTGCTGGCACTCTGGAGCTTTTAAGGCTTTTCTGAAATATTTAGTGAAGAAAGTGTTCACCCGAACACAGAAACACAAAGTGCTGCTTTCCCTCTGGATAGGAGGTTGCAAAATCAAGGAGAAATGTAAGTGGAAATAAAAAGAAAACCAAAGATTAACAGTGGGTTTGTCAGTGGAAAGGTACCTTTGTTCCAGCTCCATCACTCCTGCTCATACTGTACCTTGCAAGTTTACAACTGTTCTGGTCAGTTGCAAGTAGAAGCAGCAGGGTACCTGGATGCAGACAAGAGCCTATGGGTCCAGGCAGTGATGCCTTGAAAGCAAGCAGCAGGAACTAATAGGGAAATCCATGAACAAGCCCAAGTCAGTCTGTAAACAGACACCTTAGTTGTGCCTAGAAGGCATTATGATTCAGGCCCACAATCCTCACCACTGCAGCACTTAGATCACATAGGCTCACTGACTACTGTGGCAACAACCTCAAAATAATTTGCCTTTCCATGTAAGTAAAGAATGGTGATTGAGCCAGTAATTATTTATTGTCTTATGCCAACCTTCAAGAGAGAAGAAAAGATGTTCAGCAGTATGGTAATGTGCAGAAGGAAAACCATCTGCAATGCCAAAGGCCGTAGAGCAACCTGTAAATCCTGAGCTACAAATAACAAATAAAAAAGCACAGAAGCATCTGAAGTGACTCAAACTCATTAAAAAATAAAAGAGTCCTACAATACTAGCCAATAGAAGAAATTAATGGTCTGGTGTGGGTAATTTAAATTATAATTGCACTTTTGAACAAAGTTTGCAGGGTGATAAATGCAAAACATAAATCACAACTGACTGATCTTGTTCGGCAGCACCAGGAAACTTCCCACTTGGAGATGAAAGGGGAAGGATGCCTCCTTCTCTAATAAAGATAAACTGGAAATCTTTATCATAGTCAGGTCAAAATGCTATCTGTCTGTTTTGGAAACAGCATTTTACAAGCTTTCTGTAAACATTTTCTTTTGAATTCATCTGTCTTCATAAAATATCTCCTCCCCTCTAATCTCCCTAGGTGAAACTTCCACTTTCTTCCACTTCACTTCTGCAAACACTTGCAGACAGTGTTACACCAAGCAGCTTTAATTATCTGTCAGCAGTTATCAGCAGCAACCATCAGGACAAGGAAGATGGGGAATGGGAATATTTACCAAGCTGCAGCCAGCAGTGCAGGGTAGGCAACTGCTGGCCAGTTTGCAGCCAAAGCCCTGCACTTTTCATCTCTCATCTGATTAGACTGTTGGAAAAGCATTTGGACGAGCACCTTGGGGCTTCCTTGTGTTTGCTGACAGCACATGCATACTCTGACCTATACGGCATTAACATTTCCTTAGCAAAACAGAGGTGCTCAGTCATCTACATCCCTGGAGAGAAAGGAGGGGGAAAAATTGTAGTGTTCCTACTCTCAAAGGGTCATGCTGCAAATTATATCAGGTACATTTCAACAGCTTGAACACTAATCCAAAAAGATGTACAGAGAGGTGAGGGGTCACGACTGCATACAGCAAAGCTGAAGGGATTTCAGTACAACATATACTTTGCTCTTGGTTCCCTTCATTATTGAACCATCTATCTCAACACAAACTGAACAGACAATCCACAGACAAATCCCCAGTGTGATATTTAAAGGCAGCTGGTGTAAATAATGCATAAGAATAACAGTGGAGCCTCTGGCCAGCACAGGGCAATTCACGTTACACATCCTCAGACTCCATTCTCAACCTGATGTACAGAATCCAATCACAGTTTCTGCACTGAAATATTTGTGACACTTCACTGCCACCAAGAGTTTCAAAGGACATATTGTGCTATTTCCTCTTTGAAATAGGCCTTTTTCCCAACTTCAGGGGAGAAGACACTAACAGACAGTGAAGAGATAATGCTATTTTGGTTGGAGCCATTCTTTTTCTTTGCCACTTCAAATGTTCCCCCTCCCAGCCTGTTACAACATTTCATTACACAGGGAAGAAAGCGTTCCACTTCCAGGGTTTCCTCTGCTTCTGTTTAATGTCAGTGATTCTTATTTCCAGTGCAGGGATTGTTACGATTAAAGTAGATTAGCACTTCCAGAAAGAGGCATCAAGAATACATTATTTGTACAGGAGCAGAAATACCATTAGCAGGAATCAATTGTAGCAATCTAAGTCAGAGGACAGGAAGGTTTGTACAGAAGAATATCAAGATATTTGGTAGCAAATGCTACCCAAAGTCAATAGGTACTTTATGAAAAGGAATCACACAACTTCACAACTTGCAGTATAAAGAACTCTCATCCTAATTACATATCCAACATTTCTTGCAGGACACTTGCCACCATAGCAGGCTGCAGCAGAAGGGTACACTCCTACTTTCCTACTGATTGCTCAGGTATGTCTTTTCTCTTCACTCACCCACATGAGATGAGGGCCCAGACATTGCCCCAGTGGGTCTGGTTCACCACTTTGCTGCCGGTGTTACCTCCAAGTCATAATTACATAAATTCCTCAAAAGGCAAACACATGACAAAGCACTATAGCACCCTAAGAACCAAACCCTTCACAGCTGCTGATCTAGAGTTTTACTTTCCCTAGAGAAAGTATCCTGTACTTGCTAAGGCAGAGAGAGGAAAAACTTGGAGAAAGCATCAGTTCTCAGATTCAATGCTATTCACAGTTCTTTTCAGCATATAACAAAACCAAAACCACAACGTGACCCTTTTGTTTCTTCCCAATCTTCTATCTGAATATGGGACCTTGCATATGTTAAATAGGTTTTTCACTGAAAAACATTGTGCTCTTCACAATTTTTTTCTATAATTGCAAGTAACATAAAAACAAAAATTCTGCTCTGTGGAACATATCACACTTTCCTCTGAGGATTTTCACAACAATTTGGAAACTTTATGGAACAAGACACAATAAATCACTTAGCTGTATACCCCAATTATGCATTTCTAGAATAAGTAGCAATGATTTAAAGGACAATTTCACCTACTAAGAATTTCTTTAAATTTGATTAATGCATAACAACCCTGAGAATTTCTTCATTGCTTAAGCTGATATGAGCTTCATGTCTACTGTCTAAGGTTTGGAATCATTCAGAAAAATTCATATTTCTGATATCTTAAAAACACAACAAGAGGAAACAACTTGGAATTTTCCTTAATTAACCACAGGTCAAGTAATCATTAGTGTTAACAGTAATAAATCAAAAAGTACATGAAACATCATCACCATCTTTACATGTTAGAACAATGCCAGAGGACTTCTAATAGAAAGTCATTGATCCAGCAACTCACAAAGAACTCGGCCTTATCCTTGAGAGGCTTTAGGATTCAAATGCATGAGAACAGCAGAGGAAGCAGGTGAAAAAAAATGGGACAGAAGCAAAACAAAACAAGAAGCGTTATAACACACAAGTATCAGATTTTTTTAAACTTTTCTTCCAGGA
This sequence comes from Aegithalos caudatus, assembly GCA_013389925.1. Lineage (NCBI taxonomy): Eukaryota > Metazoa > Chordata > Aves > Passeriformes > Aegithalidae > Aegithalos > Aegithalos caudatus. Next base: position 337,387 of record WEIU01006567.1, on the reverse strand, counting down.
CTCACTTAAAAAAGGAGCATTTAAAGAAGAGATGAAGTCTAACAAAAGGTAGGTAAACAAGGGAAGTAACTAGGAGAAGAGGGGAGTCAGCCCAGGGCACAGAAAGAGAGAAGCTCCTCTCAAAAAGGCAAGCAACCCCACAGAAGAGCCCTGCTAAGCACAAGTGTTCTGAGCACACGGTACCTTTTCCTTTTACTCTCTGCTTCTCATTAGATCACAGTGCATCTTTCCCCTGGAATGCTTCTAAACTTTAAAAACCAATTCAGTTAAGATAGACAGAATGACTACTAAGCCTCTCAACAGAGGCACATCCTGCTCTCTTGTAGCTGTGGGTGGTAGGGAGGTGAGTAATCCCAGCTGGAGCCTGTTGCCTGAAGTAGGCCTGCACACCTGTTTGTCTTTCTTCACAGGTGGGTATAGAGCTATTGTGCTTATTAAGGAAAACATTCTGAATGATTCAGTATAGGCTTATTATAGAAATGTTGCAACAATGAAATCAAGTGATTAAGCTATGCTTAATTAATATAAACCCATAGAGCACCTTTGTGCTCCTTGTCTTTTCCTTCTTTGCTTTCCTGGGTGATAAAGTGATGGAGTGTATCAAGGATTACCAGATGGTGCAAAAAAGGTGAACAAGTGTATGTGCATTGAGAGATGGATAGCACAGTAAATGCAGTAATATCTAGACTGTGGTGCTGAAAACACTGTGGGGAAAACAAGTGCGAGCCTTGAGCTCTGAAGTGTGATTGTCTTACTTTCCAGAGAGAAGCAGAAAGCAATTTGCTGAGATTTGCTGCTCTAATAAAAAAGAGGTTGCTCTTTAAATCTCTGGCTGCAGCACACCCAGATGTTTAGCTTAAAGGTAAGGAGCAGCTAAAATCTCTCAGAGTGAGTACCACCAAGCTGTAAAGTAGCATGGGGTCTTCAGATTGCCTGATTACCTGGGGGCTCCACTCCTGGGCTGTGCCTGCACCTGTATTTAACTGGTACCTCTGGGATATCTCTGCATTGTGATTTAGGACTTCAGGTGGTCTCTCCCAAAGCAGTGGGGAGAGTCTGTGATGGAAAGCAGGTTTGGCAGCACTATACAGCACAGCACTGTGGCTACAACTGGAAAAGCAACAGTGAAAGCATGACAGGATAAAATCAGAGTCAGAGCTGAGAACAAAAAGCACATGAAGTGGCATCAGTGACAGCTCAGGCAGACCTATGTGTTTGGTAGGCAGGTACAAAGTAATGTGCACTATATCAGAGGGAAATGAGGCTTCATGTGGCCATCACTCTAACCAGAAAACTCTAATTGTCACATAAGCCACTCATATTTTATTCAGGCTGAAATGACAGCCTCAGAATGTGGTTACTTGCTGATAATTGGGCTGTGTCTTCAGCCACTAAATCTGCATGACTCCACAAATGCCATAGCAGTTGTGCTGGTTTAAACCAGCTAAGTACCTGACCCTGAACACTGACCAAAGAGGCATCCATCCTGTGCCTGCTGGATTTATGGACATGCTGTGTTAGCATGGACGAGCTCCTCCTTACAAAGTCAGCCCTTTGTGTGGTCCTGATGCTTTGAGCCTGGGCTCAGCTGGGCCATGCCTGGGCTGTGGAGTGTGCTTAGCTCTGAGCAGAGTGCCCTGATTGCCCATGTGCCATGCAGGGAGGCAGGGATACTCCATCCTGATGCCCCCCTGGGATTAATCTGAGGCACATCCTCAGTCTTGAGGCTCCCTGGTTCCTTCTGTGACCCTGCTCTCACCAGGCTGAGGAGCATCCCTGTCCAGCCCAGGCTGTACCAGTGCTACAGTGGGAGCCAAAGAGATCACAGGGCTGCTGTGAAGCACTCCAAAGTTTGTGCATCTGGGTCTGGTCATTAGTAAGTATAAGAGAAGCATTAGAAGTTGCATAAAAAGTTGCAGTTTCCCTGACTATTTTCCTCTCAGAGTCCTCTGCATAAAGCCTGCTTAGTGCTGTGTCCTCTACAATGCCTATTAACATTAAAAAGTGTGGTTCTGCTCTAACCCAAAACTTAGGCTTTTTCTCTTGGCAGAAGGAGGTTGAAAAGTGCACATTGCTTTTGAAATCTGTCTCTGAACATTTCTTTTAGCTGCAACCACAGATCACATCCCATAAACAGCCACATTTTTCAATATATGTTTCATCTTTGTTGGTTCTAATCTAATTATTTATAGAAATGCCCTTTTCCTGTGATCCATAACCTTCTCAAACTTCAGTAGTTTCTTGCTGTGAAAAATGATTCACTCTGGGCTGACTGTATGGTGGTAGCTGCATATTGTGGTTCATGTGGTGCGTTTTTTATCCAGAAAACTAAGTCTGGAAATGATTCCTGGGTAACGGTACCCCTGAAGAGCACAGCTAGTAGGCCAATCCAGTCTCCAAATGTTCAGGATCCTTCTGAAATTAAATGGAATTGATTGCAGAAGTGTGAGTAAATATCCGTAGCATTTTCTGTCAAATGTTTTTGATCTATTTTCTCCTCATCGACAGATTATGCTACTGATGTTTCAAGGCATTTACACCCATGAAAGAGTAGCTCTTTGAATTTACAAAGTTAATTCTAGTGGATGGATGGACAGACCCACACAAGCTTAAACTGGCAGTCAAAATAAGAACTCGAAAGCTTAAACACTTGTGTGAACACCTATCAAATCTTTCTGATCCTTGAAACCAAACACAGACCAGGTTGTCTGTGGGACTGCAGCTATAGTCCTTCAAAAGCAGGGGGTGAATGCACAGGGAAAAGACATCCTTGGGAAGGAAATTGACCCCAGTTTGGGCGAGCTTAAAGAGCCCCATTCAAGTCAAGTTTGCTGCAGGACCTCACCAGTGTGCAGACAATTCCTTTCAGATTTTCTATAGTATATTTTTAATAGTCTTCTTCAAGGTAACAGCTTGTAACCAGGGGGTTTTTGCCTTTGAAGGTAGAGTTTTACCTTGGAGTGGAGAGAGTGGTATATTGTTTCACCATTGGGAAAGATTCCACCCATATATTTCAAAGGATGGAATTGTTAGTAACAAATCACTGGAGCAATCAGTATTAACATGTAAATTGTGATTCAACAAGTTTTCCATGGCAGCCTAACATGAGTGTTAATTTCTCTGGGTAAGTTGTTACAAACTACTGCAGCAGGGTAAATGGGAAGGAGATCATTGCCAGAAGGGTTTGCTCTGTGAAGTGTCATCCTAATTGGTGACAAATGCAGCCTTGTGGGGAGTGTTAGATGGGTTGGGCTGGGATCTGGGGAAGGTTTCTCCCTGTTGGATTGATCTGGGTTATATGACCCCACAGCCCTGCAAACTGCAAAAAGGAGCACGGCAAGCAGGTTGTGTTTCAATCGATAATTGGACTCATTAGTGCTGCATGGTGACTCGGCCTCCTGTTTACCTGCAGCAGCAGAGTACTGAATTTGTGTCATTTCTGATTTCTCCCCTCCATTTCTCAGCTGCTCAGCGTAGACACTTTTTCCCAGGCAATTAGAGAACCTAAGACAGGAGCCTGAGTGAGATGGAAGACACTGTGTGCTAATTAGGGTGGTTTTTTTTAACTAATTGACCCAGTCATACAAAGGGAATATCTGAGATTTGTTGTTGCTTTTCCTGTTTTCACCACTCACACATCTGAAGTAGCTTTACATCAAATTGACTTAAAACCTACCCCAGACATGCAAAAGTTCAATAATTAAAGGTTTTTCTCTGTGGGAATTTTGATGTAGAAAAAAGGACCTACTTATCAACTACATCTAAAATATCTGAAAAATTCTACAGCAAAACAATATTAGTACTGTTTTCTAGAACAGAAGATTATGAACATATGAAAATACATTCATGCGTTTCTATGAAAATATGCATTGAAACAGTGAAATAAACAAATTAAGCATTCTAGTATTTTTACCCCAGTAATTAATTGGTAAAACATAAAAGGGAGAAAGAAAGAAAAAGAGGATTTTTACTGTGCTTAATTTCCCTAATATAGTCTCCTAGATGAGTCTTTGGTGGCAAAGTCTTGTTTCCTATCCAGCCTTTCACGGTTTGCAGGGGCACTCAATGTCTGAACATGCTGCAAACCTTGTTTTCCATGCATGTGATCTTCTTCCACACGTGTACAGGCTTTATCTCAGCATCAGAACATGTATCTTTTGTCCAGGTACAACGATGGTGCACTACTTCCATGCTATGCCCTCTAAGTCCTACCTCCGTCATCTGGAAAGCCACTAATTCTCACCATGCTCAGGGACTTGTGACTTCTGCCCTGGCAGTAAGATTCTGTCACCAGTAGCAAGGGGACAGCCTTGTGTGAGCAGCCAGATCAAGCAGAGAGCCTGAGAATTAACAATCAGAATCAGTGGGTTTGCCAGCAGCTATTTAGATTAGATTAGAAAAGGTGTTAGGAGAGATTAGCTGAGGATGGGCTGGAAGACAGTGATAGGGGTCAGTGGGGACATTAGAGAGCACCCAGGGACAAGACTTTCTGGACACTGGCATTGCCCAATCTCAGGGGAAAGGTTGTGTCAGGTACTGCTCAGTGCCTTAGAGGAGGAGGTGGTGGACACAGCCCCAGGTGACCACACTCCATAACCTCTGGCTGAACATTACTACTGTACTCCTGTCCCAGACTGTAAATTGTCCCTAGAAATCAGCTGGTCAGACACCTTCAGGATCCTGAGGAAATTCACAGCAGTTCTGTGAACACATGGCAATTTTGAGCACTTCCCTGGTAGACTTAGGTTCTTTGGGCTTGCCCATGAATTTGAGTTTTATGGAACAGGCAGCTTTCCGATGTAATTTCCATCTGGATGTCCAACAGGAGATCATTACTTCTATAGTGGCATTGTCTTCATCAAACAAGATGATCTTCATTATGAACATTGTCTGACTTGTTATCCTTGTCCTTAGCCCCTATTCTATGTTGTTGGGGGTCTGTCCATGCTGCCACCCCTTGGTTGCAATTCTGCCCCATTTCTGACTACATCTGGCTATAATTATCTTTCTTTCCTCTGCTGCTCTTCCATCTCTCATCTGGAGTTGTCATAAATGAACTTGGAGGAGAGACACACCTGGCTTGTTTTTCTTGGTCCTTGTAGACAAATGATGGTTGAAAACAGTCCTCCATTTTTTTGTACTTTCCTTGAGGTAATAGTCATCTACTTCTTGATCCTGGATCATCCCTCCACGTCTTCTCCTCCTGAGATTTTCACAACACCCCTAACAATTACAGTAACCAGATCCACCACAGGGTGGGACAGGAGACTTGTGAGTTTGCAGTTTTCCATGCTGGTATCTGCAGTAGGTCAGATAGTTCAGGACACTTAATCCTTGCCTTGCATAATACACTCGTGTCTCAAAATTCACCTTTCCTCTAGTAATGAGGAGGAGCATCAGCAAAGGTGACTGCATACAAGGTGGTTCTCAAATCCCACAAGGTCAGCCAAGGTGGGAGAGGGATGACAGGTGGAAAAAAAAGGCACTCTGCATGGAGGAGAAGCCCCCATATATTTAGGTTGCATGGGCTGGATAAAGATGCCTTACAACAGGCTGCCTTGGAAAATAAGATTCAACAGAATGGGAAGTAAAATACTTTAATAAATTCAGAAAATTGAAAATGTAGAGAGTAATTTTTAACAGCTTTGGCTCTGCCCTGAGCATATAAGAAAAATAAAATCCAAGTGGACAAAGGTGATAACAGGAAAAATGAAAGACATGCCATAAATTGCATTTGCTCTTTCAAAAAATGCAGATGCAGCAGTGAGAATCCACAGGACTGAGTCACTTCGTTCAAGCATCTCCCCAAAATAAGGAGAGAGGCCAACAGCTCTGAAGTATCACCAGCTCTTGAAGGAATGAAGCCTTACAACAGCAGCATGGTATTTTCGGACAGGATTTATTTTCACGGAGTTAAAAAACAATAAACCAAAACCAAATCAATGGGGGAAAAAAGCCAAAGCCCAAATGAAACACAGCTATACGGAATGAAATACATTTTTCCATGGGGTAGCTGGGCTGCTTACACCATAAGAACCACAGCACATATAAGGATAGCAGTTCAAAAGGGGCAAAAAATTATTTGGGGCAGCAAAGACTAAATTTTTAAAGCAATAGAACAACAAAGCTTGAAAACACAGTAAGTTTTGCTGGTGAACCGCACATTTTTATTAGACCGTTGTTTTTGCCCTATAAATAATTTCTAATTACATTGACAGTACAAGAGCTGCCGGGCTTGCTTTGCTCCCTTCACGCTTTTCCGTCGTTTGTCGGAGGCGCTGCCGGCGGGGCGGTGCTCGCCCCNCCCTGGCACCCCGGCATCGCCAGGACAGCGACCTGGCATCGTCCTGGCACCCCGGCATCGCCAGGGCAGCGACCTGGCATCATCCTGGCACCCCCCGCATCGCCCTGGCACCGACGCGGCATCGCCCTGGCACCCCCGGCATAGCCCTAGCACTCCCCGCATTGCCCTGGCACTGCCCTGACATCGCCCTGGTACCCATGACATCGCCCTGGCACTGACCTGGCATCGTCCTGGCACCACCTGGCATTGCTCTGGCATGGAGCTACCATCACCCTGACACCGCCCAGCATCGTTCTGGCATTGGTCTGACACTCCCTGGCACTGTTCAGGCCACACCCGCATTGCCGGACTTTGCCCTGGCATTGCCGAGCACCACTGCAATGCCCAGCAGCCCCTGGCACCACCCAGTGACAGTAGATATCGCCCTGGCACTGACTTGGCAGCACCTGGCACTGCTGGTCATTGCCCTGGCACTACCCTGTCACCACTCTGGCACTGCCCTGCATCACTGCAGTGTTGCCCAGCATCAGCCTGAACAGTCCTGGCATCGCTTGGCAGCAGCCCAGCACTGCCTTGGCATTGCCTTGGCATCACTCTTGCATTGCTCCATCACTGACCAATAGATTCTCCAATAGGGGACTCTGCAGGACCTGTTCATTTCCCTCCACATAATTAATACAAACACAATTTATTAAATGCATACACTGCTTTCCATTTTTAATCCAATGAATTATTCAGGATGAGTACTTTATTAGGCTGTTTGTCTTCTCTCCTTCCCCCTTGGGCTGGGTCTCTCATATTTATCACCAGAGGAATGCAGCACAATCATTTCTGCAGAAAAATACTTGTCTGGGGACTGGTTCTGGGTTTATGCTGCACGAACACGTTTTCAAATAAAGTTAAATTTTTCTTCCAGAAATAGAAGGGGGTACAAAAGTTTTGTGTTGGAAAGTTACAACCTGGTTCATCACTCAGTGTTTTTAAAGCAATTCATTGGTCTGTGGTGCTTCATGTGACTTTTATCTTAGCGCATCCACATAAATCATGGGATTATTTAGATTTAAGATCATCAGTTCCAATTGTTCAGACCAGCACTGCCAAGTCCACCACTAAATCATGTCCCCAAGTGCCACACCTACAAGTCTTTTAAATCCCTCCAGTCATGGTGACTCTATCCCTTCCTTTGGCAGCCTGTTCCAGTGCTCAACAACCCATTTCGCAAAGTATTTTTTCCTAATATCCAATCTAAACATGCCTTGGTGCAGCTTGAGGTCATTTCCTCTCATCCCAACACTTGTTACCTGAGAGAAGACATTGACACATACTCTGCTCACTACACCCCTCTTCCAGATTATAGAGAGTGGTAAGGTCCCCCTGAGCCTCCTTTCCATCAGACTAAACAACCCCAGCTCCCTCAGCTGCACTTGTCACACTTGTGCTCCAGACCCTCC
>WEIU01006567.1:315367-328283 GCA_013389925.1 Aegithalos caudatus | reverse complement strand
CCTACAAGTCTTTTAAATCCCTCCAGTCATGGTGACTCTATCCCTTCCTTTGGCAGCCTGTTCCAGTGCTCAACAACCCATTTCGCAAAGTATTTTTTCCTAATATCCAATCTAAACATGCCTTGGTGCAGCTTGAGGTCATTTCCTCTCATCCCAACACTTGTTACCTGAGAGAAGACATTGACACATACTCTGCTCACTACACCCCTCTTCCAGATTATAGAGAGTGGTAAGGTCCCCCTGAGCCTCCTTTCCATCAGACTAAACAACCCCAGCTCCCTCAGCTGCACTTGTCACACTTGTGCTCCAGACCCTCCTTGATCTCCACTGCCCTTTTCTGGACACCTATGTCAACCTGTGAGTGACAATGAAGTGTGCAAAATAACTAATTTGTCCCTGAGTAAACTGTTCTTGCCTTTCTAGTGCAGTCTCCAAAGTGGCTATAAAAGATCTGTTTCTGAATTAGGGGAAAACCCACCGAATCAGGAAAAAGTTCGATGGGATTCTGCTGTCAGCAATGCTGGGTGACAGCAAACAAGGGCAGACCCAGCTGCACAGAGCTCCGGGGCTTCTCTGTGAATTTCATCTGCCCTTCCTACACTTTGAGACACATTTCAATAGAAAGAAGAAAAATTTAAATTTTTTTTTAAAAATCAAGAATTAAAATATATACAAGTATTGATATATTTTGACAGATTCTCTGTCAGTTTGTTTTCTGTGTAAGCTCAGTATGTTTTTTCAACAGCTTTATGAAACATGATTGCTTAAAGCCACTTTACTGAAGAGAAAGATCTGTGAAATGCTTCTCACGGTCATGGTGAGAGGATTGCAAGGATTTCCATGCCAGAGCAGCCATAGAAGGAGCATCATCCTGCAACCTCTTGTTCATACAAATACTGGATGATTTCCAGAGGATCCCTTCCAACAAAACTATTCCTAGTTGTCTGTCCCCTTCCCACTGCACTATTTTGCTGCTCCTGAGAGGTGTGACTTATTCTCTGTGTCTGTTTAAGTTCATGGGACCTGAATCATTCAGCAGACTGCATCCAAAAACCTTTCCCAGACTGCATTCAAAAACCCTACAGCTAAGAAAATCTTGGAGAGTTATTTCCCAAAAATGGTGTTGAAAACATCAGTTCTTTCAAGAGCTCTCAAACAGCCACAGCAATGACCCTTCTCAGCTGGGCTGCTTAGAAATGTCCACAGAGAAAAGCTGAGGTGTCTGACACCCCAATGAAGATGGGCAATGCGAAGCAAAAAGTCCAAACACCAAAGCTGAGTTTCAAAGGAAAGTGAGCTGGCCCAGCTTTATGCTTATGAAGCATTAAATAACCAGTGCCAGCCATGTTTACACAATATACCTCTCCTTAAGGAAAGTAAAATATGCTCTCTAGCTTCTACAGAGAGATCAGTAAAGATTTATTCTTTCTTTTAAACACGAAGTAGAATGGTATTGTATGTATATAATAAGCAACCCATAAAAGCTTAAGGGGAATTTTTATACCAGAGACTCACTTCCATCCTTAATGATTTAGTAGTAAAACTACAATCAGGCTTGGGACACATGGGATTATGAAAAAAGATTTAAAACATTTTTTTAAATGCCTAATGACACAGACTCTTAAACATTTTGAGAAAGGAATGCTGGAATCCTTTGAAGTGACTTTCAATTAAGCTTTTAAATGAATTAGGATGTTATTTCTATGTAACAGCTAGACCATAAATTTAGTTTCTAATTAAATTCTGTGTGAAAACTTCATGTCACACGTCACTGCTTGCAAATTTATTTGCTGTTGGATTTGACTGAAGTTACTTAGAGAGATACTCTTTTCTCCTTCTCAGGGGCACAGCAATGTCCCTCTGGGAAAACAAAGGAAAAGTTACACTGTGCTGTTATATGGGAAAAATAGTAGTGTCATTGTTATAATAACCCAACTCACAGGCTTCTTTTGCTGTTCTGGTCAAGATTTTACTCGAATTTCTCTGTCATAGTCCCCCAAACCCTGTCTCTGTTCTCTGGAGGAAGCCACCAGTGCCTGGTGCCACATTATTACTCAAAGGGTTAATGAAATCCATTTTTGCTGGACCATTTTCAGTCATATCATACTTTAAGAAAAATATGAGCAGCTTTCACTATTTTGTCACAAAAGCTAAGGAGCAGATAATGCCAAGTCCTATTGGCAGCATTACGGGGCAATGTATTTTTAATAATTACACAGTATTACGGGTATAAGTATTTCTCTGAACATTAGGCCTGATAGCTCTTTTGTCTCTGTCCATTCTTACCCTTTATTCCTCCATCTCTCTAAGCATCTCCTTAATTTCTTCACCTAATTTAAATTAAAATACCATATTTCTGGCTGTAAAAATAACCCTACCCTTTTCATTTTGTTCTTTCTGCTCTGACTCTAAATGACATCAGTTCAATGCAAAAAGTTATTGGACACTTGAACTTTTTTTCCCAAGGTAACACTTCAGTATTCTCAGCATTTAGTGATGACCAGCTACATGTATAAGGTTAATAGTTCACTGTGACAAAAAAGAACATAAATTCCTTCATTTCTTTCATAATTTGGTGACAGTAGTCACCAGAGAATCACCTGAGGATGGTTTTTGAGCTGCCTAGTTAAAGAAATGTATCTCTCTACGAGCCAAGCTACTGTGGTTCTTTCCCCTGGGCCATCCTTTTAAAGCCTTGTGGACTGTCTGTCCACCAATGTGAGTGCAGTGTGAGCAGGAGCATGGCACGGGGTGAGGGACACGGCACAGCCTAATCCCTGCCCCTGCCTCTTGCAGCTCCCTATTCAGAAGTAAATCACCACCTTAAGATGGTGCAGAATTACCAGACTTGACACACCTGCTTGGTGATATATTGATAAGAAGCTCATGGAAGCATTGGTAGTACACATTATTTCGCCTGTGCTGAGCAATGCACTATGAACTCCACCCTGAATTTCTGTCTGAGCCACCCTTACTATCACAAGCCTGCAGGGTCTGGGACACCAAAGATCCTGCCATGGGTTTATGCTGCTGAACATTACACTGTCTACTTGCTCTGCCTTGACCATTCAGAGGGGCTTTGCATAACATTTTACATTTTAACCCTCTCATGAGCCTTTAGTGTAGGATTCCCCACATTAACCATATATAAAGAGTTTCAACAATGATTGTCCTTCATCCTTGAAACCAAGGAATAAAAGTGTGCTCTTTTTGTTCTGACCTAAAAGCAATAGAGTACAGATGGTTGTTAATATTTAACTGTACCCTAATGTTTTTATTCATGAAGAATATTTACCCATAGTCCATGAGGGTGAGAGACGCCTGAAATAATCAGGAATTGGAAACTGTCCTGTACTTTTTTTTTTTTTTTTTTTTTTAAACAACTGAGCTGTAAACCGAAGTGTTCTCTCAGTCCCAGCCATGCAATATAGCCTAAAACTGGAAGTGTGTAGTAACAATGGTCTGGGTAATCAAGCACCCAGAAACAGACCTCTGGTTTAGAGATGCTGTAGGCAAATATTATCGAAAAAAACCCTTCAACTGGAGCCTGACCATGCTTAGGCTGCGGTGTAGAGCCTCCCAAAAAGTCTACACAGGTGTTGTGCCTGCTGCAATTACTGCAGTCTAAATCCTACCACTCTTATTCATAGGTATTTTTCCTAGCTCCCAGGCTTCATGATTTTCCTCCTTTTTTTTTCCTTTGTTAAATTCAATTTTTATATGAACATAAGCTTAAACTTCAAAACTGTTGACTGATTCTAAGTATTTGATTTGCCATCTCTCCAAGGTCCTGATTTTCCTAGTATGGGAAGCCAAAATTTTCTGAGTTCAGACCACATTAAAATGTCAGAAGTCAGACAGAATACAGGCTCTCAAAATGTAAATGACAAATGGAATCACTAGCAGACTCATAAGTGAGATTAAAAAATTTTATTACCAGAAAACATCATTACCGGGTTCCATTAAAAGAAATGTTCAAATTAAGGCTTTTCTAAATACATGTCTAAAAAGCTTTCAGAGCAACAGAAATGGGAAGGTGAAGTTTGATGTCTGCTTTCAATTAGATTTAACAAAAGGTCTAGCAAACAGAGAAATTAGGCTTTTGCAAGGTCTGTGGAAACAGCTAGCTGCACAGACCATTCAGGGGAGTCTGCAGTGGGAGCTCCTACTTTACTAGACACTGGAGAATCCACTTAAAAGAGAGATTTGTCCAGATGCCTTTATTAAGGAAAACACCTGTTGTTATTTTGTTGTTTATTTTGTTGGCTTTTTGTTTGTTTGTTTAGGTGTTTGTTTTGTTTTGTTTTGGTTTTGTTTATTAATACATGAGCTATAAGGTTCCAACTCTGAAGCCAGTTCTATTTAGCATTATGCTCTCAGAACAGGTTTTGCTTTCTGGCTTTACTTTTTTCCATTAATTGCTCCAGAATTTACCCCCACATAACTTCTGACAAGTCCTTTCTCTGGCCAGCATTTTAGGGGATGCTATTTTACTTTTCAGGGTATTGCAGTAACTTTGTTGCCACCCTGTGAAAGTCACAGAAATGCAGGTCCCAGCTGTAAAAAATCCACTACGTAAATGAAATGACTGCTCAATTGTCTCTCTTGCCATTTCTGAAAGGACACAGCTTCTACTAGAAATAGTGCAAGTACATGAATCTGCTTATTGGCTACACTCCTGCTGACTTTTTGCTTGAGGCCAAGTCTTTCCTGTCATGATATGTACCCCACACTCGGGTACACAATTCTCACTAACCACAGGGTAGTCTCCTCCACCTTTATCATGGAAAACCCTCTCCCCTCTTCCTACAAGCTTTCATCAATCTATCTCCTTGTGTTTACAAGAGGAAGAAGAAAAACCCCTCTTTCCCTCAACCTCTGTGTCAGTCACATATCAGAATTAGAAAAAAGGGTTATTCAAAAGACTTACCCCAGTAGTGTCAAAATAATTTAAATATTTTATTGTTCTGTTTGGAAAGAATTTTCAGCTGAAAGATTTATGATCTTTTATCTATAGAAGACATTAAAAATACTCAGAATTTTCTATATGTGCTAAACATACAAAATTACAATGATAATTTGAAGTATCCTGTGGTATTTCAATATGCAGTGGCAAGAAGTGGAAAAGATGTGTTGATGTGGAAAATTTTAATTAACATTTGAGTAAGTATCCTCTGTCTACCTCCTCCTCAGATCACTGTGCAAGACTTTAATATCCTCATGTATTCTCTGGCTATAAATCCTCAGTTCTACACCAGGGAGTGTCATGTATGATCAACAGTTTCTTATTATAAATTGTGATGGGTGCTATTGAGCTACTTACCAACAGGATACTTGCCTCTGACTTGGAATGAATATTAATAAAGCTGTTAGTCCTCTGTCAATAAAGCAAGTGCCTTCTCAGTTTCAGTAGCTGAGCACAGTAATTGCCATCAGTATCCCTACATGTCAAATTCATTATTTCACCTCCAGGTCAGCCTAAAAAGAGATTTAACATAGTTCTTTAAACATCAAAATTATTTCATTTTATTTTGCAGGAACTTGCAAGCACCTTCTCTGTTTTTCAAGTGATGAAAAGAGGTACCAAACATCACTGAAAATCTGTGTTTTCCTCATTGGCTTTCTATGTTAGCAAGACTCCAACTCGTTCCTGATCTGTGAAGACAGCAGTAGATGAAGAACAAAAGTGAAGGATACTCCTGCAGGGCTGAGGGGTACCCACCACATAATTCTGTTGATGTTGGTTTATTTCTTTTCTTTCTTTTCTTTTCTTTTCTTTTCTTTTCTTTTCTTTTCTTTTCTTTTCTTTTCTTTTCTTTTCTTTTCTTTTCTTTTCCCTTTGTAAAATAAAGGAATCCATGACTGCTGATCAGGATTGCTACCTGTTGCTGGTTTCCATTAAAAAGCCTTTTACTACCTCTCACAGCTTTGCAGCCCATCCTAAATTTTCTACGAGAGACAGTTACACATTCCATGGTGCAGCCAAGGGCATATATAACACCCTGGGGCTGTTGGGGCAAATTGGCCAAGATGGGATAGAGATGTGGGTGGCTGAACTGCAGCTGCCAAAGAGGCATGGGACAACTCATACCACTCCTGTCTCATCTCATTTGGATACTCCACAGGAATCAGAGACAACTGGGTTAGAATCTGGGAGAGTGGTTGAAGTGCTCTGGAACAAAAAAAAATAGCCTCAGAAATTATGGTAGGAAATGTACTCAAAGAATCACAGGAAATCTTCCTGTTCTTTCTAGACAGTCAAATTTTGAATCTAATTTTCACATAAAGTGATCTGAAATGTCTAGTTCACAAGACCCCAGACTATGCTGTAAAAACACACACAGTTAGAGTAAGCAGAGAAAATCCAAAATTTCCTGCATTCATAGATCAGGGAAAGCCATTTATAACAAAGGTTAACTTAGGGATCAATTAATGACCAATTAATGTGTGTGTTTTGCTCAGAGAAGATACAGACTTTTCAAAAGCTCAGCTATTGCCTCATTGGTTGGTGAGAAGCTCAACATGAGCCCGCAGTGCACCTTCACAGCCCAGAAACACAACCATATCCTGAGCTACATCAAAGGAAATGCTGCCAGAGGTTGAGGGAGGTGATCCTGCCCTTCTACTCCACTCTTGTGAGAACCCACCTGGAGTTCTGCATCCAGCCTTGGCATCCCCAGCACAGGAAAGATGTGGAATTGTTGGAGTCAATCCAGAGAGGGGCCATGAAGGTGATGAGAGGCTTGGAGCACCTCTCCTATGAGGACAGAACTAGGGTTATTCATCTTGGAGAAGAGATGGATCTAAGAAGTCCTTGGAAGGCCTTAGAATATCTTGTAGTGCCTTAAAGTGTCCACAAAAGAGCCAGAGAGGGACTTTTGATAAGAGCATGCAGTGATAAAACAAGGTCAAAAATCTTTAAACTGAAAATGGCTAGATCTGGATTAGATATTTGGAAGAAATTCTTCACTGTGAGGGTGGTGAGGCACTGGGACAGCTTGCCCAGAGAAGTGAATGCCCCATCCTGGGAAGTGTTCAAGCCCAGGCTGGATAAGGCTTTGAGCAACCTGGTCTAGTGGAAGGTTCCCCTGCTCATGGCAGGAGGCTTGTACTAGGTTGCCTTTAAAAGTCCTTTCCAACCCAAACCATTCTCTGATCCAATGATACAGCATCAAAAATAATTTAATTTTTGAAAAAATATTTTTGTTTTAATATTTGGCCTGAAAAACACTGAAGAGAAGGTCACTGAGAGCAGCCTATCAGTGACAACTAAATTGTCAGATCAGAAAAGTGCTTGGGGTAGAAGCGGTATTCTTGCATCCATATGTGCAGGTATCTTTTCATCCTGGGAAATGGTTCAGAAAATGCCAAGACTGTGATGGCAACCAAAGCTGAAGAGCAGGAGCTCAGTTAGAGCTGCATCAGCCAAGTGGGCCAGCCAAAGCAGAAGCTATTCCATGGGAATGTTCTTCATTGCTTCCTTCCTTGCTCACCCTCATGTGCAGCTTGCTCTGCAGCATGCAGCAGCAGCCTTTCACCATCCTTATAACTGGTACACTAATTGTGCCCTTTTGAACAGCTCAAAAATGAACCACACTGTAGTCATACTGAAAAAGGATTATATAATATGGCTGTGTCTGAAACAATCTAATTTCTTTAAAGGTTGCCTGATACCTCTATCACAGGAAACAGTTCTGCACCAGCAGGCATTGATTCCACTTCCTCTCTTTTCTCAGGGAATAACCTTAGAAAAACTTTCAAATTGATGGTAATTCACAAAGGCCAGACAGAATAAATCTTTAATAAAAAGGTTTGCCCCCAAAAGGAACAGGCTGTTTAAAGAGCTTAGACCTCCAAATTGTTAGCCTGTGTGCTCTCTGTAATTTAATACTGGGGATCTTGGCTAACTTCATTAAGAGGATGACAGTGAAATTGAGATAAATCATGCTGTGCTGAGGGAGGGACCAATACAGAGAAAATTACAACCAGCAGGACAAATAGGTTGTATTATCACACAGGTAGCTTACTTCCACTTTAGTGTCAGAATGAATTTCATTAACACAAAATAAGTATTTTACACTGAAGCCCATGCCATTGTGAAATTAAGCACATTGTATGATTCACACAAATGCATCCACAAGATGATGCATTCTTGATTATTTTCATCCCATTCACTGACTTGGAACTTTTAAAGTTTTTTAGTAACTTTACAGTTGAAAACATGACTATTTTGATTTTTATATCTTTATTAACTACTATCTCACAAATATCTTTACTAGCTCTGAAATTCAAATAATCTCAGAGTTGTTACTTCTACGGTTAGCTTGTGTTACAGTTAGCTTCTACAGTTGCTAAGTTTGAAAACAAATTTCATTATGAAAATATTCCCATTCTCACTATCTCCTAATACTCACACCAGGCAAATAATTTTGAAGACTTCCCACATGGCTCAGTTCTTGGTGGCCAGAAAAACCCAATATTAAGAGGTTTAACCCATTTCATAGAGCTGTAGTTGTGTCTTTTAACTGCTGTTTGTTTGAGGGTTTTTTTTCCCTGCAGGGAATATCAGTAGTTTGTATTAAGGGAAGTGTTGTATTAAGTTTGTATTAAGAAAGCTGAGTCACTTTTTAAAATTAAATGCATTCAGCATAAACCGTGCATTTTAATAACAGTTTTTTCTATATTTTGATAAAAATTGCACTGAATAACATTCAATTCTTCCTACCTAAAAGTAATTCAAAATTAAATAATTCAAAATTTTATTTCAGGCCTTGTAATAGTAACATCTTAACACCAGCCCTCCATAGCACTTAATTTTTTGTGTCCATTCCTTTTCAAAGGCAGAGTGCTTGATACTGAGGGAAAGACTGCCCTGGCTCTGCCATTCTTTTATCTCATTTTTTGGGCTGTTGGTGGTGCACATCTACAGGACTATTTCCATTCCATGTTTTGGAGGTGACCTGGGAGGGATAGGTGTGAGTTGTTTTTGGCTGAGCCCAGCCCCTCTGCTCTCATCTTCTCCCCTCTGCACTTCCCATGGGTTATTTGTGCCCTCTGGATGGGAGTCTCAGTGGGAGTGCAACTTTGACTGTGGATAAGCACTGAGCATCACAGAGAGTGCCCATCAGTCATTTCCCAGTGCACCATGCAATGCTGTGTTTCATATGGCAGCTGCCTGACACCTTGCACTTCTGGACTACAAACACAGCTTTGGAAAATGAAGCAGTTCAGTCCGTACAGCTAAAGAGGACACACACCAAAGTGAGTTCTATTCCTTGTTCAGTCCTACTTATGGACTCTAGCATAGTGAATTTACTAATTTCCTGAAACAAATTTTATATTTCATCATAAAATACTGTGATGTAAGACTGAATGAAACCCAAGAGCCTTGTCTGGACTAGGAAATCTCTTTTTAATAGTTTTATCCCATTTGCATTGAGTTAGAATGCATTTCCTTTAGTACAGGGCAGGAAAGTATAATTTTTATAATTGATTGATTTAGAAGAGTCTGTTATACATCACCAAAGGGGAGTAATGCAGACCTGTTGTGGCAGACAACCTGATTTTGAAATAAGAGCACTAAACATTAACAACTGCAGTAACTGACCTGTCACATCACTTACATTAAAAAAGACTTGAACAGTTACTTATAATCAAAATTGAAGAGTGGAGAATCACTGGCTATGTCTGACTGATTCCTTGCAGGTGGGTGCTTATGTTAAAATTGGAGCAGTCACAGGGGATACATGAACTCTTATCTGCTATCACCAGCCAGGATAGGTGTCCTGGCTCTCTCTCATGGGCATCTCCATGGGCCACGAGCTGGCCTTTGCTTTCCTTGGGCAGGGGCAGGAGCTGGCTGGTCCTCCCCTGGCTCAGCATGGGGGGAGAGTCTGTGGTCAGCCAAATGCCCAGGATGGCATCTGTGTCCAGATGGCTTTCTAATATCTCCTGGGATGGTGACTTCACAATCTCTCTGGGCAACTTATGCCAGTGCCTGGTCACCGTCACAGTAAAATGTACACAACAACAGTAAATAATCACAGAATAATAATTAAAAAGAACGTTAAAAAGTCTGGAAGTTTGCTGGGAAGGTTTCTAAACTGTTCTGAGGATGGAAGCAGCTGTGTCTAGAGAGGCACTGCCACAAGAGCTCCCTAAAGTTTCCATGCAGAGCTACCGGTCATGCAAAATGCATGAGACATCTCAGGGGGGTTCTGTGATATGGCATGGCACGACACAGCAGAGTGCAGGGCTGCCTGCATGGCTGAGGAGACTGCAGGGCTCTGTGATGGAAATGACAAGGGAAAGGTAGTGCTTTTGAGGTTAAAACAATGTTTAAAAGGAAAACTAAATTGAAAACCTTTGCCTAAAAGTCCTCTGAGATACTGACCATTTTTGGACTGCTTGACTGCAAACACGGACAAAAAGGATTTTTTTCTAGCCTCCACAAAAAAACAGAGATATGTAAGCTGTTAAAAAAACCCAACTACTTGTATTGCTGGCATCTCTTTGCAGAAATGAATTCAAGACTTCTTTAGCCAAAAGCATATTTTCCTCTGATGCCACAATTCACAGAAATATAAAATATTCCTAGGAGTTATTAAATATTTATAGGAGTTGGGACTATTTACAAATTTAGAGAATGACTACGGTAATTTAACTATGGCAAATTCAGCATCAGTGACTAATAAGGAAAAAAATTTCATGGGAAAATATGGTGTCATCATTTGAATTTTCAATCATTTTCCAACTGTTTCAGACCACAAGTGGTATTTTGCTTAAATGTTCAGAAATCCTGGTGCATATCTTCACTGAGTGGTTACTTTTGCATTTGCATCTAAAGAATTTTAAGAAGTTTTCTATGTTCCTGCGATTTCTGTTTGTGCATCAGGTAAAAAATGTATAGCTGCATTTTGCATTTTATATATTAAAAGGATTGAGAGTAGTCTTCAGTGAATAAACAAATAATACTACTACTTCTTTTACAATATGAGAATTTACTCTGGATGTTAAGACTAATCAGAGCCTGTATTTGCTGCAGCTCATAATGTAATGCATTCTTTGAAGAGTAAGCTTCAACAAAGACAAAATAACAAGTTCTTTGGTTGTAGATATATCTTTTGGCTAAAACTCATAATTGCAATGGAGAAGAAAAAGAAAGAATTGTAATTCATTTGTGAATCTTGATACTAAAGACCAAATTTGATTCCAGCTATTGTTTCTGATCTGTGTGTGTCTTGCAAAGGTTTAAGCATTATTGAAACCTGATAAAAGCAAGAAATAACACGTTTATATGAAGAATATTGTGTGCAGTGAATGATTTCCCATATTTTAGAAACAAATTGTTCTCTCCTTTTTAATGTGTGAATTTACTCTCCTTTTCTCTCCTTTAAAATGTGTGAATTGTGATTTTTCCTTTCCTTTGTTAAAGTACCTATGGAGAGAATGTTTGCCTTTTGTAAATATTTGCTTAGATAGAAAATATTGCAGTCTAGGTATCAAATAAAGAGTGCTCCTGTAATTTATGCAAAGAATTCAAAACCTTCAAGAAAACCCCCCAAACCCCAAAAGCTCAGGTGTACTTGAAATGAAGTAAGACCTGTTACAAATAAGCCCTAGAATAATTGAGTTATACGTGGAGTGCGTAGCTCAGGCATCCTCAGGAAAACTGCTTTTTCCTTAAAGCATCCCTCCAAATCAAGACTTCCCCACTGTTTTTCCCTGGATGCCCCATTTTAAGCAGGAAGGGGTGTCACATTCTGAGACCCTTCTGTCAGGTTTCGTTGCATGGGCCAACAGATACAAAAGAATTTAGGAGACACAAGTCCTGACAGCTAATGCGAGCGTGTAAACCTCACTTTCTTAGGAAGTCAGGCAAAGAAAACTTCACCACTGACCCCAGATGATCACATAGAGGGGTAACTTGGGTTCAGCTGAGCTCATTGTGCACTGTTGCATAAGGTTTGTTGCCAAGATATGGACTGCAATTTGTACAATATGAAAGCAGCAGTTGCAGCTTTGAGGCCAGTGTTGGAAGTGTAATTGGGTAAAATCCAGGCTTCTTTCAAGATGGTGAGAATCCTGCCAGGATTTGTAAGAGCTTGGGTTCATTAGCTATAACTGGATTCAGAAATAAAGGCAAATGTGACTAATATTTTCTCATCGCCTAGGAAAAATATTCAATATCTCATTCAAAGTATTGATTTATTTACATGACTTTTCTAAAGTAATAACAATAATTTTAGAAACAGGTAGACTGCAGACTTCAAAACGGGAATGAGCTAGAGCCAGTGTCCCTCCAGGTGCTGTTCTTACAGGAACATCATGTACCTTTAATGCAATTAAAACATATGCATGTACAATTTCTAAACCCCAGCTGGAGCCTTTGGCTTTTCTTCTTGATTTGCCCTGAGTGATGCATAATGGCTAACTTGGCAGGCTGCCTTTTTTGCAGAGAGATAGGTAGAGCTAGTATGTGAAAAGAGATGACTTATAAAATCCCTTGCCCCATTTGCTAAAGAAAAAAATACTCCCTAACATTGATTTATCTCTAGGAGGTTCAGTTGAAAATATATATTAAACCAAGAAGCTGCTCATATGAGATTTTAGGACTGCTATGGACGATAGAGAGTAAGATCTTAAGAAGTTCATTTATAGTAGCAGAAAAGTTGCCTGTCAAAAGTAGAGCCTACTGAATATTTATCAGCTACTCCTGCTCTGACATGTTCCAGAAAACATCCTTAGAAATCTTTGTGTTTTGAAGTTACTAATGGCTTCTGAATCTATCCACGTACCAAATATGAACACAAAAGTGCAGCTGCTCTCTCACCCCTTGATTTTTTTCAGCTCCAGCCAGAACAAGTTTTCTTTGTTTCCAGAGAAGTTAATGATTTCCCCCTAAGAGCAAAAGAAA
>WEIU01006567.1:277044-299135 GCA_013389925.1 Aegithalos caudatus | reverse complement strand
CAATCTGCAAGTATTTAACGGAAGCGTTAATGGATATGCAACCCCTCTGCAGTGATAAAACATGAGTGGATTCACTACCCAAAGAGAGAAAATACAGGGTTAGTCTATCAAATATACATACTGGTGAAGCAAACACAAGTAATCCACAGGAGGTTATGTCTGCCTCACCATTAGAGAAATACCTGAGTAGAATATGGCTCAATCTAGTCCTTCAGGAAAAAAAAAAAAAAAATTCAAACTCTCTTGGAGATGGAAGACAGCGCTTTCTGGAATAACAGCTACAGGATTTGCAGCTGCGGACAACAGCAACACAGAGCTCACCTGCTCTGACTTCCCTACCGAGGCACTCTAAAGGAACCTGAAGCATTTTAGGGCTATTCAGGTCAGTTTTTCATTTCTGCTAACATCAGTAAAGACTGTTGCAACTGACATCCACTAAAGTTTTGTAGAATCTTTCAAGTTATTATGTAAAAAACACAATACATATGGCCAACTAGTAGTCCAAATTTCACAAAGCCTATAAATAAATTTAAATACATTGCTTCCAAATAATTTTTTGCTTAACCTATTATTTGTAACATAATACAATGTGTTGTGCCCTTAACAAAATCTTTAATAGACAAGACTGGAGGCATAAAAATAAATCTACCTTTCACTGTATTTTACAGTAAGGGCATTTATTTCCATTAGCACAATAAATCTTATGAGATTGGAATGATACTGTTTATATCTATAGCAAGTACAAGAGAACAATTGGCCCGCAAAAATGATGATTGGAGGGACAAACTCTAGAGGTCAGTGTAAGTCATTCCTTTTCTACATTCAGGATTTGACTTCCCTGCTCAATAAACAGTTCCAGTAAGGATGTTAATAAGGACTGTATCACTTATTACCACTAGACCCCAGCTATGAACATCTTTTATAAAGGTCATACACAGCCACTGTGGTAACAGAATTCTTTTCACACCTAACCTGAATAGGATTCAACCCAGTGACAGTGAAGTGAAAGGTGCCAGGCTCACTTATTCAAGCCTTCAGCTCTGTTAAAAATAATAATTTGAAAAAATAAATTCTGTGTCATTTTTAAAAACTATATTGCTTCATACTTTAAAGAAAGATTGCATGTAGGACTGTTGATTATTTTCTTAACTTTCTAATTTCATCACATTTCTGAATATCTACGGACTAAATTTCTTTCACCTCACAAATGAGGTCTACTAGTGGATTTTCACAGCAGGGGAAAGATCAATGTGTCACTGGGAAAAGGTCAGCACAAGAAACATTTTTCCTCAGCAACAGAGAATAAGGAATTTCCTCCTATATGATTTCTTCCCACCAGGTGGCAAACACTTTGAGTACTGTTAAGAGCTGTAAATGCATTCAGACACTTTTGGGCAGCAACTGGCCTCCATAGTCACTACCAGCCATAACAAATACTGGACAAAACTTCCATTATATCAGACTGCATGAGGTTGGCAAATAGTTTTGGTTTTCACTTTCAAATTCTGTCCTACACATGGATTTTTTTCAACACTAAGCTATCAAATAAGAATCCTACATGTATATACTTTTACATTTTTTATTAGGGGGGGACTACAGAACTTTGAGCATCAGCAGAATGTAGCACAGCAGTTAATAAGGACAAGGACTGTGTCCTGCCTTGTTCTCATGGATGAAAGACACTTTATAACTGAGTGCCAGAGTACCAGAGTTGGCACAAACACTGGAGATATCCACAATATGGTACCTTCAAAGAAGTAAAGTTATTGATAGCAATTTTTGCATTAATGAACAAGTCTTTCATTACTATCTTGATCTGGGAATTGTGGTCAGGAATCTGCTATAGTCTGTAACACTATAATCAAAAGAAGAAAAAATATGCCAAGAAATTTCACATCTTCACGTTCTGCAATACAACAGGTTGTTGCAATCCCAGCTTTTCCACTGGAGAAGATCAGGACTATTCAGAGCAGTAAGTACATCTGCTTCAGTATGCAGCTGCTATGTCTTCAATTGCAGTGTAATGAGATTCCTAAAATGTTTGGTACAGGATGTGTTTCTGATCTTCAGTGTCATTGTACACGTCTGCTCTGTTGCTCCCAGCTTAAAAATGTTAAGAACAGCTGCACTGATGAAAAGCTCATTGAAAACTTACTGGTGTTGCTGTCGCACGAAAAAGGCGCTGAGCTGTGAATATTCTGATTTCTCTAATGTCTATCTTTAAACCTTGTGTTCACACATTTTTAACACAAAAATATTGATACAGAAATTAATTCTATATCTTCCTCCTTCTTTTAGAATATAGGGTGTTGAGTAAAGCATCTGAGTTTCTAGTTATAGAGAAACCATAAGATAAAAGGAATTCTTCAAATTACATTGACAAATAAGATTCACCTGAAAGATGAAATATCACAATTCAAAGTAGACGCAAGCTTAAGGAAGGGTGTGTTTGACCTAAAACAACCTGTCAGTGTAAATATTCCAATCTTTCTTGAGGTATTCAGTTCAAAATGGATTCCTTTCTAAAATAAACTATACCAAAAACCAACCAACCAAACCAACCAAAAAAAAACCCAAAACAACCCATAAAACAACCACAGATTTGAACTGGATGAAACAATTATGGCCTGCAATGATGAAGCTCTATTATTTGGTTATTTTATTTATGGATTTACAGAGTAAGAGTAGTGTAAAATTCTCAAAATCTAGTGAAATGATCACTGAAATTACAGTCCAGAGAGATTTGCTTATAAAACAGCTTAGGTAGCTCAGACATTCTTAATAGGTTTCTAACTTTATTCCCAAACTAATTCTAAAAATGCAAGCCATGTCTGTGCAATATCAGTACATACATGTAAGGACAAAGGCTTAAGACATAAGTGTTTGAGTGATTTGTGCAAAATCTTGTAGCATGAAAAATACCTTTGCATTGTGTTTGTTCAGACAAATCATAAGTAAAGATTATTTATTTTAAATCTTCACACTAGGAAAATATTTTGGGATTGAAAATAAGCAAGGAATATGCCCAAGATATATTTTTTTTGAAAAGTAAGTGAAAGTCTGCAAAAAAGTAGTTTCATTAGTTACTGTTAAATCTGGTAAATGCTGATATTGGAAGTGATCACATCTTTGTAAACTAATGATCTGCTCTCAGCAGAAAACTTGCTGTATAATCTAAATTTTACTAATGTGTTAGAACAAATAAATGTTTTAATACTTCTTCATTTCCTGCCTCACAATGGCATATATTTAATCTGTGGAATTATTTATAGTTACCAACATTTTAGAGGCTAATCTGGTATTGATATTTTTAAAAATTCTGAAATATACTACCTTCTAAAAAAATTTAAGAAAAACTTTATAAGAAGATCTGCCAATTCAAAATTATGACTTCTCTCTGCTTTTTGATCTAATCCTTGAAAATTTATGATATAACACATTTTTATCTACTTCTCAAACTGCCTAAAGCATTTCAGTTCAGGAAAAGTAAAGAAGCTAAACCTTTTAACACCTAGCTTGTGTGAATTTTATGTATCATCCCCCCACTCTGAGGGCAGCATAACATGTCTGAATTATTCAGGAAAAATGAATGCCCAGACATCTCATAGAGTTTGGACTGCATTTCCTACGCATCAGCATATCATCAATCAGCACAAGACAGTGCTATGAAGCCCCAGTCAAATTAAACCATGTAAGGTAAAAATGTACTCTTAGTTCCTTTTCTGGAACAGTCTCGATGTTAATTTTAAGTGGGATGGAAGAATATTAATAAATGATGAAAATGAAGAAGGCCTTTTTGCATAGCTACAAATAGAAGTACACTGTCTAAAATGAGCCAGGATGTCCAATTTTGGCATGAAATACTGGCCATAATATTTTTTATCTATCTATCTATCTATCTATCTATCTATCTATCTATCTATCTATCTATCTCAGTAATATCCAAGATAAGGTTGTTTGGAGGTTGGTTGTTTTTGTGCCACTTTGTTTTGTTATTTTTTCAACATAGGAGATGTAAGTTTTAGGGAATTGAAGATTAACAGGAAAGTATGTATTAAGTAAATAGTCAGTAGGCATCACCTTTTAAAAAGTTATTTAAACTTGATAAGATGCTTCTACTTAACAGTTTATAAATATATCCCACTAATTCAGGGTTTTGAAATAACATATCTAAGACCTTAATAAAAAGACCATCATCTTATTCACCTGCAAAATCTTATCTTTGTTGTCAGGTAAACAACTTCCATAATTTTCGTTTCTGGAAGAGAATTTCCTCTTGATTTTTTTTTTTTTTTCCCTTCCCTTCCTGGAGGTTTATAATTCTGACCCTAACCATTTATAGTTATATAAATCTTTTACTTTCTCTCCCCTCACACCCCAACAAATAAATGGAACACAAAACGAGATCATTCATCAAAGTGAGATAAAATCAGAAAGTTGACTGAAAAAATGAAACTGTTTCTTAGTAAACTTATTGTATTTTTACATCGCATGGCCTTAAGTACTATGAAGATGCTAAAGATGCATAAACCTCTTAAATTTTTTTTTTCTTTTTTTAATATCTGGAGAAGAGATAATGCCAGGGCAGAGCTGATTTGCAGGGAAGAAAAGCAATTAAAAAATGGAATCTGCTCAGGCTTGCTCTGTCTGAACACAACAGATTGTTTTATCATCTCTTTTACAAATTCCAATTTAATTGCTATATGTATTTTATGGCAACATTTGCAAGGAGACCATGGGCTTTTCTTTGAGTAAAGGAAAACTGAAGAATGACTACATAAAACAGTTTTGGACAGAGAACCGTTTTTTCTGTCTATGGATTACAGTTGTGAAAAGAACAAGTCATGCAGTTATTAATGAGCTTTGGGATTTGTTTTTGTCAGCCCTTGGAGAAAAAATGTGCATGTTTTCATTATTTTAGTAGTAATCTCTTCCTGCAGTATTCCAGTCCCAGAGCATTTCAAAAACTTGTACAGTTAATGGTGACAGTCTGACAAACAAAAGGAGTTCAGGAAAGAGCCACTAATGCTGAAAGGTGTATTACAAAAAGCAGTGGATCATTCTAAATAGATAAATAACTTGGTCCAAATTTCAGAAACGGATGTATACACAAATGTATGAAATTAAAGAGCAACCAGGCAGTTAAACTGACAAAATCAACATGATTGTTGAAAAGACATACTATTTTTTTGCAAAAAAATTAGACTCAATTTGGTTAGCAAAGTCAAGCCAAGATATATATTTTTAATATGAAAGTGTAAAGATTTTGGATTTTTTTCTCTCCCTTTCAGAGATTGGATATAGAATTTCAAGGAAGATAAAACTTCTCTTAGCTTTGCAAAGCAAAGGTATTAATAGTTATTCATTGTCAAGTTGCAGCACTAACTTTCCCTTTTCTATTGACCCATTATTTTACTGAAAGTTATACATCTTTAATGAAGTTATTTTCAATTCATGTCCCTACAGAAGATATTACCTATGACTTACATTTATACCCTGGAGCTACTGGGCCTCTCATCCCTTTCATCCCTTTCTGAACAACCAACTGCCTACTTCCAAACAGAATGTACCAAATCCAATAAAAAAATTGCTGTAGTTTTGCTTCTTTTATGGGTTAATGCAAAAGTATACTATGCACTAGAGATTCTGCACCCTTATATAGTGAGATCTAACTTTAGACATGAACTGCTGAAATCTTCAATTTTGTTCCCGTAAAAACTGGACTGAACAAACTTTCTGTGTTTTCCATTCAAATACTTATTTTGTTTTGAGGGGGAGAAAAGCGGAAATGAAATTTGTCAGTTATCCCCATAAGTTTCAGGGTTGGTCAAATTGGCAGCCACTGGTGTGGGTGCAGAGGGGGACTCACTCTCCATTCACTGCAAGGCCACATCGCCCTTCAAGACCCTTTAGTGCAGTCTGACAGGCACAGTACCCTGCACACTTGTATAGGAGGCTCCTGTCCCTGATGAGAACCACAAGGGTGACCCTCATAACCTTTGGATGCACAGCTAAAGAAATCCTAACCTAAACCACCTTCTTTGAACCTACCTGCCTCTGTCTGCTGGCAGCTCTGCCTCACCCATCACACGCTCCCCGCAGCAGCTCTCTGGCACGGCCGGGGCCTTCCTGCGAGGCTACCCGGCTGGGATCGGGATGCAGCTGCCCTTACTTACCTGGAGCGAACACCATGGTACCGCCCGGGCGGCACGGCTCAGCACCTCGGACAACTCCCGGCCCCGCGGGGATCAGCACCTCGGAGAGCGCCCGGCCNCACACACACACACACACGCTCTCATACACACTCTCTCTCTCTCTCTGCCACGGAACCATCACTGCCACAACTCCTTACCCTGCAGTGGCAGCAGGGGGAAGGGCAAAAAGGAGAAAGGTAACAGCGATCTGCCCGGCAGGGAGACTGGCTAATTGCTCCTAATTACCTCTCCACAACAGTCCCGCTGCCTGACATTTTGGGGTGCGCTGCTTTCACCGCAAGCTGACGGCACTGGTAATAGGCTCCAGCGACAACGTACTTTGTCACAGCATTTTCGCTTCCAAAAACCCAAATGCTGAGGAATTTATACTCTGATTTCACAGGCCTGTTAACCCAGCTATACCCAACAGCACCACTTTAAGAGGCAACATGAATGTTTTGGCATATAAAAGATGACATCAAGGCAAAACAGTAAAGAAAATAATGAATAGTAGTAAAATGAAGACGATGAGGGTCAACAGCAGAAGACTACTTAAATTTTCCTAACATCTTTACATTTCAGATTTAATTTACTTTTGTTTGTACAACCCATAGTCAGATTTCGTGTGGACCCTGAACTTCTACAGCAGAAATGAGAAACACACAACCAGATGGGACAAGGTTTACAAAAGCTAACTCTCCTCTTTAAGCCTAATTTACAAGAGGGATTTTGAAAAACATTATCAGTGCAAATTATAGAAAGTACATTAAATTTTTTTGCATAAATGTTTGCATCTAAATGTTTGTAATATGCAATATATTTTCCAATCACATTTTCATAACCTAAGATATTCTTACAATCTTATTTAATTATTTTCATAGTCAAGCAATTTGCAAACACAAAATTCTCCAATTAATCTGGGATACTTAAGTCTCAAAATAAGGCCTTATTCTTAAAAATACAGGTAAAGAAAAGCACTGACCTCCTTAAATAATATTGTATATATACTTCAGAAAGAACTCAAGAGTGGCATCACTCTCAAAGTCAAACTAATCATCTGGTGGTAGTTTTTTGGGGGGTTGTTTTGTTTGTTTGTTTTCATTTGTTTTGTTGTTGTTTTTATAGTGTGCAACACCATTTCTCTGTAGGAATGCCTCCCAGATTTATCTTCACTTACCATTTCTAGTATTCAGTTTTTGGACATTCCTTTTATTCCCCTTAGCAATCTCAGCTTCTTTATTGCTACTTGTTTCCCTCTTCTGTCTTCTGTTTCAGGGATTCAGTTTCATTTCTCTCAGATGGCAACTGAATGAACAAACATAAACATACCGGGTTGCTCAGGAATGGTATTCCCTTTAAGACTGTGACTTCAAAAATCTCTATTCTAACCTTTCCTCACCTATCATTATTCTCATTCACCTTAAGTATGGGAACTAACAGGACTCAACTAACAGGACCTAGAACTCAAAAGAATTTCTAGTAGAAGTATCCCACATAAAATACAGAAATTAATGCAGTCTGTAATATTCAGCGTTCTTAATAGAAAGGTGAAGGATACCCCAGAAAATCATGACTGATCCATAATTTGGAAAGACTGCAAGAAAACTTACACTGGTATTTTTATGATATATCTATTATGCGGCTCTTAAAGCTTGATTTTTGTGTTGAAGGGAGAGTTATCCATCATAAAAAACAGGTATTAAAGCACTTCTCAAAAAATCTATTTGACATGTTCCTACTATATACATTCTCAAAAGAAATTATATGGATGTTTCTAAGGGATTGTGTTTTGAGGTGGTGGAACAGCTTGCTAAACGATTTTCAAAACAATAAATATGATTCAGTGATATCAAATTCTGTAAGTAACCTGGAAAATTCTAGGTGGATATATGTAACTTGATAACAGAACCTACACCATTTTACTGAAAGAATACAGTTCATTAACAATAATGCTAATGAATATCCTTTCTTTAACTGCTATCTCTATTTAATCTGATAAATAACTTACACAAGTCATATTTTATTCTAGAGTTTTCAGTTTTCTTGCTCAAATTCAAAGCTAAGAGAAAGTAATGTTTTCTGCTAGAAGAAAAAATACTATCAAAAAGCTTTTTGAGCTTCTTTTTTGTCATAAAGTTAATTTCTGGATTTTGGATTGGGTCACAGGTTTCAAATGCACCCAAAAAATCACTGAAATAACTGCACAGGACAGAGGCCTATAGTGAACTGTCACCTCAAAAAGAGTGTGCAGTTAATGCAGTACAACCACCGAAACAAAGACTGCACTACTAATTTTTTTCATTCAACTTCAGATAAGTGGAAAACAACACTAGTTATGCCCACTTATAAAAAAATCCCTTGAGAATGAAGCATATTGGTAAAAGGGAGGTTACATCATTGAAACACAATATGTTTAAAGATGTTCCATCTGCATGTATGAAACAGGAAGCACAAAAACACTTACAGAAATATCTGTATATAGTTTTATGGGTAATTACAGAGTCCCTGCTTTGTGTTTCATTTTAATGCTTAATTTTTCAGTGAGGAATTATTCATTTCCATATAACATCAGTGGATGTAAAAATTCTTTGGTATGTATCTTCAAACACCTTTTTGAGGAAGACTTGGCTTCCTTATAAAGTACTTTGTTAAAAACTTTAACACTTATTTAATAGACAGCAAACATTTTTAGACAGTTACAAAAATCGTGTTGACTTATGTCACTTTAAATCATCCATGTTATTCATAATTCTGTGGATTTAGATCTGAAGTCCTTTATTCTAATGGTGCTGATAAAAACTATTTGGTCACATAGGTTCAGAAGCTTAGTAAATATCTATTCAGGAAGCAGCCCTTTCCACCTGGTGATGTGCAAGGTTTCAATATCTTGTCAACAAGAACATATAGCTAACATTTTACAGGTAATATTTTAAACTCTGTTGTGAAAGAATCATTCAAAACTAATCACTTAAACATAAATGAACACATTCTATGATAAAATTTATATAAAGAGATAATAAAGATTTCATATGTTTTACACCAAGTGCCAGTATTACATTTCGTAAAATGTTTTTTTCCCCCAACTTTGAGAACTAATTATCTCTGAGCCTTTTTTTCTTTATTTCTTCCCACACTTACACATTAATAATCAAATCTAGCTTTCTGGGAGGGAAAAGTAATATGATTAGGAAACTGCTTGAACTATTTGATGTCATTTGCTAAATTGGCTAAGATCATAATGGTCTTCAAAAAGTGATTACAGTCTCTGTAATCTTATGGTTAAGCTTAACATCAAAATCTTTACTAGCCAAGATGCAATATATTACATCTGAAACTGCAAGAAAGCTGTTTAGAGGAAATTGTGACTGTGTGTCATCAAGAAATATCTAAACATCAGATGAGTATCTGAAATGTCAAATTGCAATCTTTACAGCAGGGATCATAATAGTCAGGACTCTGGATTCAGAAATCTAACATTAAATACCTCTCCAATTAATATACCTCTAACAGAAGGGAGAATAAACAGAGAAGGTAAAAAAGAAAAATAGACACATGTGCCATTCTTCTGAAAAAAATAATTAAATGATAAGCCAGTTACTTTTCCATGAATGCTTCAGAAGAATAGTGGTGCACAGATCTCCAGCCAAAGAGATGACACCATGAAAGCCAGAAGCAAGAAAATGCAACCTTTCCCAAGACAGTAAGAAGTGAATACCATTAAAGTGGCCAATAGTATTTTAATTCATTGGTCTATTAGTTTTTCTTAATTAATGTGATAAATTACATAGTAGTCCAGGGCTGTGACTTACAAATATGAATAAATTTTAGACAGAGTCTAGGAGAAATAGCAGTACAGTTTTGTGTGGGTTTTTTGTTTTGTTTGTTGGGGCTCTTTAAAGTATCACAAAGATGCATCCACCCCAGGACTTCTCACAGCCTGTAAAGATATCCTAAAACATACATGTCCATCTAGGCAATATTTCTAAATTATTATATTGCCACCCTCACAACATCTGACTGACTTGCACCCATTAATGATTATCTTCCAACAGTCCCATAAAAAGTAAATTGGTATCTTTCTGTTATAGATAGAAGTCAAGATTAGAGAAGTTGAACCCAAAACAAAAGTCAATCAACAAGAAACAAAGACCTAGATAAACTCAGGAGGTTTAAATAAAAGACTCGATGACTCACCTAAAATATTACTACATACACAAGTGTGCAGTGGAGCCAAAGTAATCACTGTTCCCACCACCACACCTCTGCTGGTTGTCAGTCCCTTCACCAAGACAGACGAATGAGTCACAGTCCAAAATTTAGAGTCTTTTCATCACGCAGGAATTCTTTTATACAGCAAAGAATTCAGTCCAGTCAAGCCTTTGGCTAATGACTTTGGATCTAGCAGAGACACTGTAAAACATAGGCAGAGGTTTTAAAGGACCTCACACACAACTACTGTCTCCTGACAGGGACCAGGCCATACCATTCTGCACCATACTTGCATACGATAAGTTGGAAGACTCCTTCAAGTGTAATTCACACCTTCAAACCTTTTCTGTTCCTATCAGCACAACATTCATTACACTAAAAATGAATATTTTTGTATGCGTCTTTCTCTTTTCTATAAAGACTCTTCTAAGGCTCTGATCATGCCACAGCTCACTGGTTTGTGTAACTTGACATGCAAGTCATAAAATGAGACCTTTTTCTGAAGTTTTCAAGAAACTTGAATGGAGAGAGGTTTTATGACCCATGGCAGAACAGCTAGCCAATGAGATAAGGAGAAGAAAAGTCAGCTTTAGAATGAATGAATATTTCTACACTTGGAGAAAAAACACTATTAGTGTCCTCAATATTTTGATAAAAGTAAACTTAAATATTACACCACATGCTTAATTTAATGCTCAAAGAAAAGAAAAAAGGCCTGTAAAATGTAAATACCAAAGTCATAATTTGAATGTGCTGCTAAATAGCTTAGATTGTTCAAGAACTGAGAATGGAGAAATTATACTGAATTACAGCAATATGAAATACAAATGGCAAATAGACAGTGCAGCTTCCTAACTTGTCCTGTAAAGTCAAAAGAATGGGGATTTCATCATGCGTGGATAATAATTAAGCAATGTGGAGAAGTAAGATAAATATACAAATTTTAAATTCAGTTTGAAAACATCAACTTTGATACAAAAGAAAGGATTTAAAACAGTAGAACTCTAAACTTTAAAATAGGTTAGCAAGATTCTCAGAGCATAATCCATGTCTGTCTGGAAAGTATCTATAATAGGACAATCCTATGCTGGTAGACTTTATCACATCCATCAAATCAGAGCTCCTGTCTGACTCCATTTAATCTGTCCTTGAAACAATGGGAGATCTACAAGAAAGTCACACAAATGGATAGAAGTTAATTGTTGAAGTGGAAAAATGAAACCTATACTTCATACAGAAAACACTGACTAAGACTCATAAAATAGGTAATTGGTCACGTTAATTAAAACATTTGTGTCTAACATACCTCTGTTTATGAAAGCAGCAATGACATTTTAAAGTAAGGATTTCTCATGTATTTCAGGGTTGGATTTTTTTTGTGCAGACTGAACTGCAAAGCTCAAGCGTAAGCAAACCTGTCAGGCTCTTTAAAAACTGTAAGTTTTAATTGTTACTATATGTAGTGTTGTAGATAACTGTCAGTCTAGTAACCAAGCCCAGTTATGTTCAGACCTTTAACTCCTCTGAAATACAAAAGCTGCTGCTGCTTCCTACTTTCCAAGTGGACACTTGAATTCTTTGCCCTTATTTTATCTCAGATAAAAAAAAAATCCAGGAACATAAATACAATACACATATGCAAATGTTTTTTAAAATCAGATAATTTCAATACAAGCAGTCAAAGAGATCTTACTGCTTTTCAGGAGAATAAGTTTTCCTCTACAGTCATGAAAAGTTAGAGATTGAAAGCTTACACCAGCATTACAAAGTTTATGTTTCCAAATCCTGGCATAAGTTCTATTTTATACTTTAAGAGCGAGAATATAGGGGCCATGCTTGTTATAAGAGTTACTGGAGAATCTGGATGAATTGGTAAAATTTCAAAATCAGTAATAGCTGTAATAAGGCACCTTGTAAAAAGGAAATGTTCACATGCTAGTACTTCAAATAGGAAAAAAAAATATTGTTAAAAGCATAGAGAACCATGAGAAGTATCAGTGAACAGAATTCATTTCCAAGAAAGAACTTTACACTGAAAGAAGGTAACTCTTAACAAGGAATGCCTTCTGGGGCCTCAGCTGCACAACACAAGAATTACATTTAAAACTCATTAATGTCAAGTACCAAGTGGAGATGTAAGAAAACCTACAATTTTTATATCCAGGCCCTTAAGTTAATTCATATTTATAGGGGGAAACAAATCAAAATCACTAATTTGAAAATTTTAGGTTTGCCTCAGAACCCTTAACTCTAAAGGTAGAAAATTAAATTAGGATAAAAGCAGTCTAGCTGATATCACCTAATGAAATACAAAATCTCTCCCTATATTTGAATATATATTATGGGCCTTAACTAAAAAGAGTGATTTTTTTTTTACCCGGCACAGTATCTAAACCAGATCTAAAATAAATGTAAATAACTATGAAGTGAATATTGTTTACTTCTAATATTTACAAAGATTAACTTATGTTGAAAAAATGTATCTTTTCATCCTTTAGGGATTCCAGTTCTGTCCTTCAGTGAACTAAATACCTATTGTCTTTTATTAAGAACCCTTTCTCCTTAACTTGCGCAATTTGCCACCATTCAAGGCTGCGTAGAATTGTTGGATAAGAGGCAAACAGAAGCAGATTCATTTAAACAACAACAAAAAAAGAAGTGTAAAATAGCCCCCACAACTTCAACCCCCAAATTCCGTTCTCCTGAAAAAGCAGAAATTACACACATAGATCACCCTCTTCAAAACCCCACAAAGTCTGCCAGCAGTGGATGTTGCAAAGAAATGGTGTCTGATCCCTTCTGTTGCCCGGCTGCTTCTCACAAACACTGTGGAACATGTGGAACATCATCACCTTGTATTTAATGTGGTGCCAAAGTTGGCAAGTCCTGCTCCATCCCCTCTCCTAACTCCAGCCACGTGCTTCTGCCACCTATGTTGGATCAAACCTAATGAATTGGTTCGATAAGGCAGGTCAATTTAAAAACTAACTCAAGCATTGAATTGCTTTCTTATGTAAAATCACTCCACTGGCTTACTCTAAAGCCACAAAAGCCACTAAATCTGAGGCAAAAAAGATGAAGGAAACAGGTGCAAAAGGTAACAGGAAGAAACGAAAAGAGAAAATAAGATTACCCCTTTTAGCAACAATTTGCAGTTTCACTATGGCAGTCAAAACAGAAAACTGCTGTCTCAGGAGGCAGCTCCACATAGCTTAAGCTGCTCCAAACTGAGGCTGTTCTCCCACTGACCCTAGTGGAAGTTCCACCAGTGCAGCTAGTGAGCTCCACTATACTCCATTCTCCTGTCTGAGCAATTTGCAATGCCACTACAGTGCTTCGTTCCTGTAAGCACTGTTTGTGGTACCCTCTACCCTGGAAAAAAAAAAAGGATTTTTTTAGTGAAGAATGAAAATTTAGATGCAGGAAAGCTTGGTCTTTAGAATATCATAAAAGACAAAAATACTCTATGTTGCTTGCATATACCAATTACTTAAATGTATAGACAAGCCATTGGGAGGAGATCGGAAAACTGAAAGCAGAAGCTCTGTAGGGTTCAGCTGGTTTTGGGTTTTGTTTTGAACAGAATGGGTTTACATCAGAAAATACATTTTTCTATACATGAACATTTTCGTGTTTTGGTGGAAAAAGCGAAAAAGAGCTCTCATGTTTTAATGACTTCATAAAGATGATCTATATTAAATGCATCGTATCTATGAATTTATTTTACTTTGGAATGAAAATACAACTTTAAATCTATTTATTGCATTAAATGTAGCATGTAGTTCCTGTCTTTTATACTTCTTTAAAATGGCTCAGAATTAACAAAAAGATACATTTGGAATTTTGATTCAGTAAGAATTCTAATTTCTTGTTAGTACCATTCATTTTACAAACTCATGCTTTTGAAATACAGACCTACCAAAAAAAATCATGGAAGGCATCTGAGACACAGAAGTTCGTCTTTGGCCATAATTTTTGATACCCCTATACCAAACAGATCATATGTAATACATCTTTATTCATATGGTCCACATGTTTTTCAAGTTTACCTATAAAAAATTAGATGCTTAACTATTAAATAGTAAAAGTACCAACAAATTTTAAAATATGCATTGACCAAATTCAAAAATATTATTTCTAGTTTTAAGAGTTGCAGTGCTGTTCATATTGGAAACACTGAAGTTCACTGAGCTTCAGAGTTTTATAAATACCTAAATATGCAGGGCATGCAAATAAAAATATTTTCTCTCCATAACAGTGGAGAGAAAAACACTGGATCAATACTGCATAAATCCCTATTTTTAACTATTCTGTTATTTCAGATTTCTTGCATTACATTTAAAAATACTTCCTGAGAATAGGTGTCTCAACTCTTATGACACATATTTAACAAATCTATTCATGGAAATCCTCCATCTGCTCTGAAATGAATAAGAATGTTACTATAATTGTTTTAGATCTATATGAAGACAAATGACAGACCAAGTGCTGTAATGGAATTTTTAATGAAATGTTCACACTTCTGGCTGACTGGGCACATTAATGTGATCTAAGGACTAACTGAAAAAGATGAAAATTCCTTAGATCTGTCTTTACCTTTCAGGCAGAATTATTCTGTTCTATACCTATCTGTAAATGTTTACATTCAGAAAAGTCATCTGTTGCAAGCAGAAGATGATGTAGTCTCTTTCACAAATGCTTTGTCTCCTCTATAAAACTATAGATGTCTGTATTAATAGAATACTTAATAAAGGTTATCTGCTACTAAAAGTATACTCTAACACTAGGGTAGATTTTCTGATATAATCTGATATTTTATTCTGTATTTCACACAACTCTATTTAGTATCCTTACTTAATGGAATTATGAAAGCAATCTCTGTCTTAGAAAACTGAGGCTGGATCTTCAAAAGAACTCCAGTTTGGCTACCTAAATGGCAAGATTTTGAGGAGTATTTAGCACTCTGTAACTTACTGGACCAAATAGAAGCTGACCTCAAACTTTTGCTACTGAAGTGAGCATGAGGAATTTCTTCTCATAAAACAACCTTTAAAACTCTGATCATCAGGTCTAAATCTTTCTAAAAGATTAAGGCAGAAAAACAAAACAAGTACTCACTCATTTGTGAGTTGCTTTGTTTTCTAATACTTTAAAAAATATTGATAAGAATACTCTGTAAAAAAAGGGCTGGGGAGTGCAGAAAGTCTGAAAGGTATTCTTTCCTGAACTTCTAGTTTCCAAACTGAGTTATGCCAAATAATCAGCAGCATACCCATGGCTAATTAGGATAAGAAATTAAGCAGATATTGCAGTTCAAAATGTGTTATTTTTGTTCCCTTTTCTCTTAAAAAAAAATCCAAACAAAAAACCTTATAAGAAATGTTAGACTAGTCTGGCCCCAATAGAACCAACAGCAAAATTTCCATTAATTGGACAGAATCTGTCAAAAGAAATTGCCATCCTTGTCTAAGCAAAAATAAAAACGTACCAAATCAACACAGCTCATAGCTTACAGTTTCTCACGCTGGAAAACCTCATTGCCTTGGAGCTGATGCATACCTGCTTTTGTGGATGGTGTCTTTTGGCACAGATAGGAGAGAGATGGGAGCAGTAGCATTGTAAGATGCAGACAAATTTACCTGAACTTCAGAGACACACCCCCACTATATGTAGGCTAACATTCCATCAGAATATACAGAACAGTTTAGAACACATTAACAAGAACATGTATACAGCTAAGGACGCCTCCACACTTGTA
Organism: Aegithalos caudatus; assembly: GCA_013389925.1. Taxonomy (NCBI): domain Eukaryota; kingdom Metazoa; phylum Chordata; class Aves; order Passeriformes; family Aegithalidae; genus Aegithalos; species Aegithalos caudatus. The sequence continues at coordinate 282,974 of WEIU01006567.1, read as the reverse complement.
ACCTTTACAGCTATAAGCTGTAACAAAAGCAGAATTTACTCTGATGTAACACAATGTTCTCACGCTTTCCACTATGGGTCTTCTAATGTAAACCTGCTTTTCTATAACAATTTCCAGTTCACAACCTGACTGCTCAGAAGTCTGGAGAAATTTTCTTTATTTGTAATACTTGAGTTCGGTCTTTTCACTCCACGGTCTGCTGTGCCAGAGAGCTCCATTTTAATTTATTACTTTCCAAAAAAAAAAGCCAATGAGGCTCTTCTTGAGAGGTTATTGAGCTTATCCCTCAGCTTCAAGGCAGAATTTGCTACATTTAAACTATTCCTAATAGATGTTAGACAAACATCTATTAGATGTTTGATCCATTAGATCTAACATCTATTAGACATTCTTGAATGTCACCACTAGTGGAGATTGCAGTACCTCCCCAGGCATTCTCTTTTAGTGATTCATTATTAAAATTCTTTAATTCTTTTTCCTAACACAATTGTTTACTGCTGTAATGTAAGCTCATGGTTTCTTGCAGTCTTAATAGCAGACCTTGAGAAAATTTACTTTCTTCACAATTTACACTTTTGAACTCTTATAACAACAGATCTGTTTTGTACAGTCTTATCAACCCCAACTTACCGAGGAAGAAGTGCACACATTTCAGATAAGAAAAAATAGCAAGACAAATATATTTAGAAAAAAAAAAAAAGTAGATCCTATTTTGGACCTACTATCTTTATATCTATGATCATATACAGTAAAACATTTTAACAATGGTCATTCATCATGTTCCTCAAGAGAACCAATAAAATGCAATGAATACACATCCTCTGATGTTGCACAGGTACAAAATGTATAGTTTGTTTACAAACTAATATTACTGAATGTAAAATGAAGCAACATTTTAAAAAAATATATTGGTAAGGGTCCAAAGTTTACATTTTCTAAAATATTAAGGTCGTGTTTTATTTACAGACCAGCGTTTGAACAATTACTGGCATTTTAAGATAACTGCTTAACCTGATGAATACATGAATAAAAGGAAGCCGTAAAAAATACGTCAACCAAATAAAAACCCCTCAATAATTGAAGTTCCATATAACAGTTCCAAAAACACTATTTTAAATTTCTATTTAGAAAAGCAAGATGTGATCTACCACACAGTAACTTATCAGAAACTGGTCTAACATTTGATATGCTATAGGTATCGCAAGTGACCAATGTTACCAACCATGTGCCCAAGAGTGTGTTTTTTGCCCATTCCAACTTCAAATGAAGTTTTCACAACAGTTGTAGTATTTACAAATTTAAAATAAAGGCTCAATATAATTAATTTGGACTACATTGCCACTGTTACTGTGTCTTCTCTTGATGACTAGAAGTAGCAATTGCAATCCAAAGACTACTTATTTTGTTGACTCTGTGAGTTAACTATCGTTATCAGCATGTACCCCAGCTGGTCTTGAAAAAAAACAATAGACCAAGCAACAAATAGAGAACACTCACCCAGGATCAACTGACAGAACTTACTCATGTAAGTCTCCCTCTTAATGCGGGGTGGTGTGTCAAAAGGTAGAAGCTTTTAAACTTGAACAGGACCTATGAGCTGTATGACCAGCCATGACACAAACCCCAGCTGAGCCCTGCGGGCAGGTATGTGGCACCCATGGCTGCAGCCTCCGGAGCCTGACAGTGACACCTGGTCACCTGCTGGTGCAGATACTTCTCTGCCTTCATTGCGCTGGGTTAGGTGACCTGAAAGCTGCACAATAAAAAAACCCATCTCAGGCTGTATTAGCTTTTACTGATTTTTACTGTGTTTGAGTAAGGAGCATGTCTCCTCCACGCTGCACCCTTTTTCCTTTGTGGCCCAGTCCCACCTCTGGGGCCCTGCATAAACCTGAACATAAAAACAAACGAGGCAGACATTTTTGCCCACAGAAGGGACTGGTGAATGCCGTGACACTTCTGCTTTGCCAGCCAGAATCCCTGTGAATAATGCAGTATTTTTCAAGAATGCAAGTATTTCATTAAAACTTGCCACATTTATAAAAATAGGAGGTTGTCTGAGGGAATGGAATAAGAAGCAATTTCATTTTGATTACCATCCTCCTTTACACTCTGTTGTACCAACCTACATTAAGTAAAAAAGGCAGGATTAAAAAGCTTACGGACTCAGTGTATGCTTCTCAGAAAATTGTAGGTGTAACACCTCAGAATAATGAAAACCAAATCCTTTCTTTCCATGTCTGTGATTTTTGAGATGTCGCGTTTTCAAACATAACTCACTGATTCTCACTGATTGCACTGTTTACATCATATTCCCTATTTCATACCGGATGAAGCAAAGTATCAGCCAGTGATCCCTGTTTTATAGAGAACTTGATCACATTCTTGAATTAAAGCAGTTATTAGTGCATTATACTGCTAATGACAATGAAACTGTTTCATATTCTAAGAATACCCATCTCTGAGGTGTTTTAAAATACCTAACCAAGTGATGCTATATATTCCTATGTAACATTCAAATCCTCTAAAAATATGCTTTCTTGAAAAGATTCTCAGTCTAAATGTGTATCAACAACAGATTTTGTTCCATTTAATTTCTTATATTGTTTCTGATAAAGTTCCTTCCTGCTTTAGTTTTCAGCTACAAGCTATAGTTTCTAATTGCTGCTCTGCTTCAGCAGCCATGGCTGCTGCCTGCAACTGCTCTGTTTCACTCTGGATGGAATTGGCTGCCGTAACTTGCTTTCTTTCACTGTGCATATTGTTCTCATGCCTTTTTAGGTCAGATGCCTTAGCAAATGCCTTAGTGCAGGAACTACAGACAAAAGGTTTCTCTCCTCGGTGCCTTCTTTCGTGGTCTTTGAGGTGGGACTTGTGCTTGAAAGCTTTATCACACATATGGCATGCAAATGGCCTCTCATTACTGTGAACTCTTTCATGCTTTTTTAGATCTGGTGCACGAATAAAAGACTTCCCACACACCTCACAACTGTAAGGCTTGTAACCTGTATGTATTTTTAAGTGTTCTTTTAAATGCGCTTGCGTGGTGAAGCCCTTTGTACACATTTCACAAACAAACGGTCTGTCTGCAGTGTGTAGTTTTTCATGTTTTCTCAAACGTGCTTCATCAGAAAAGGTCTTGCCACAAGCCTGACACACAATGTGTTCCCTGTGACCATAAAGCAAGTACTCAAACTTCATATCCCCAGCTGCTGTGGTCCATCCTGGTGTCTGCTCATCTTTCACTTCACTTATGCCATCATTAAATGTGAGTGCCTGAGGGGTCTGAGATCCTAAGTCTTTAGATTCCGTTGTTTCCATAGGCTCTACTTCTTGGCCATAGCAGTTTACTTTTCGAACTTCTTCACTTCCCAACTCTTTCAGAATTGCCTCTTGCACTCTCAGGGTAGTGGTTGGTGATTTACCATCTTCCTGACTTGGGGGAGTGCCTTCCACTGTCACATCGGATGGACTGTCATCATGATCTCCAATCTCTTCCACCTCATCATCTTGGGCATCATTGGGTTCCCCTATAGAACGGTTCATTTTTAGACAGTACTTGCTCTTGGACTGTGTGTTTTCTTCAGGACTAGATACATCACGTTTCTGAGAGCAGAGTTTATCAAGAAACCGAATACCAAGGATCTGGCCCGAAGACATCATCAAGTTTACATCCTCTTTTTTAACAGAAATCTTTGCGGTATACATGTAATTGAGAACTTCCTCAAAAATATCAGAACGAAGAAAATCTATTTCTATTACTGATGAACTATCAACTTCAAGTTTTTTGAAAAGCTTTTTGAAGTAGGTACTGCAGGCAGCAAGCACGCACCTATGGGCTCTGAACTTAACATCTTCAACCACAATAGCGATGTCACAAAATTCTCCTTCCAAACGTTGTTCATTCAATGTTTTCAGGAAGACAGTTTTGTGATCGTCGTCATTATATTTAATGGTTTCAGACATACTGATGAAAAACTCCTGCAAATTAACAGGAAAATTTTGTAACTTTTATAATGCAGTCTAAATCACAAAATCCCAAGAGATTAAGTAATTCCTATCATTTAAAAAAACCCAACTTTTTTTTTGTGTAAAATAAGAACAAAAAGCCTGATAAGACTCTAAAAGCACTGTTCTGAAACTGATTTTAAAATTGTGAATGCATAAAGGTCATTCCTTAGGTTATACAATTTACAATTATTAAAATCTTTTTTGATTCAGTTACACAAAATTGAAAACTTTCTATTTGAAACTGCAATTCTCAGTAAATGTATAACCCAACTCTTAAGTCATTATAGCTAAAGGAAATGTTAACACTAAAAATTGTGTAAGAAATATTCTAAATGAGTCAGCACAAGAAACTAAATTTGAAATATAAGCCTTACCATGAACAATGCAGGAGGTTTTCTAAGCAAATGATTATTAAATTAATCTCAGAATGGGCCACCGTCAGCCTGAAAAATGGGAAGATAATAACATTTAAGAAATTATAAGATCTATTCCAAAAAAATTATTTTCAATTTGAGTGTTAAAACACAGCATTTTCTATTATTTAAAGTTAGAGAAAATACACTGTTAAAATACCCAGTTATTTTTTAAGAGCTGCTACAGACAACTGTAGAGGACAACTCCATGTGCTTACTTTCCTATGACTACTGCACTTCCCTGGTTCCACTTTCCTGCTACTTAACTTTGCACTAAATCTAAAGGTTTGAAAAACCTCCCCAGGAATCACCAGGATTAACGCAGTAACCAACCCATCAAGAAGGTGATCAGTCTTCTGCTGAACCAGAGAGCTGAGCAAGCCTAGCAGAGGGTCTGGCAAGCAGACCAAGCATTCCAAAGCACAGCAGACAAGGAACAGGGATGGATGCACATCCATGACCAGGGAAAGAGACAATTGTACCAGATTTCCAAACTATGGAGATACCAGAAAACAGAAGGATAATGCAAGAAACAAAATTTCAAACTATTCAATCCCAACAGACACCAATCTAATTGTGCCAAAGTAGGAAACACAGCAGAGAGGAGGGAAATTTAATACTTGGTTTGGAACAAAACCTGTGCCACCTGGCACAGATCTCCTGGGAATTTCTTCCCTAAATTCTAATTTATCCTTAGCCATATATGAAATAGAAGCAGATGACAGGTATGATGTCAGGTTTGCAACTCTTGGTGCTGTGTATTTCACATGGTATGGGAACACCTGGCTCCCTACAAATACCTCTGTAGATCTGGCATCTCTGCTAAAGTGACCCTGGCAATGCAGGAAAAAAAAACCCAAAAAAGGAACAACAACAACAACAAAAACCCAGCCCAAATTCTCTTCTTCGTCCTAAATAACCAAATTTTAAGATAGCCAGAGAGTAAGTATGTAAATATTTGAAGTACACAAAAGGAAACGAAACCAGAATGCAATATTGTATATGTTTATGGGCTGTCTGGGTTTGATGGCCCGGGAAAATGTATCGGTCCAGCAATGAAGATGGTAGGACAACTATTTCAACTTTTTAGAGTTCTTTGCAAGGTGGGAAAACGCTTGCTTTTTAAGCAACCAGCAAAATGTCAACGCTAATAATCTAGCAGCAATTGCACCTTCCTGTTAAACGGTACGCAATTTTGCTGCAATTCTGTCGGCATTAAGAGAGAACTCATTATAGAATTGGCTGAAAACGGGTCTGCGGACCACACAGGGGTGTGTAACTGGAAAAGAACAAAGTCAGTCCTTTGCGAATGGAGCAGGGCAGGCACTTGCCCAGAGCGCTTCCAACTCTGCTATAAGAAAGCTCTGGTTACTTATTCCACTGGGCACTTCAGATTTATTCCTCCACACACTTTTTACACGGCCGCTACCTCCCGCAAGGGCCGCAGGGAGATGTGTTCGGGACTGTGACTGCTCGGGACGCGCTCCGTGCCTCCCCGCGCCGGCA
>WEIU01006567.1:251598-275916 GCA_013389925.1 Aegithalos caudatus | reverse complement strand
GGGGCGCGCCCGCGCGTGTCCGCGGAGGGGCGCGGTGGCGGGAGGTGCGGGAGCGATCCTGCCCTTGATACTTCCCTTGCCTGCCACCGAGAGCGGAACAGCTCTGCCCACCCAAAGGCGCCTGCTCTCTCTCGTGCAAATTCTCGGGGGGGTTGAATTTCGCAAGGCATAGAGCGATCGGTAGGAAGTAATAAAGGCTTTTATTGCGCTGCTCATCTCCCACCTCCGGTTTTCTTTCCAAAAAGCATCTCATGAAATGCCACCCTGATGGCACAGCTTTCACTGGAATAATTTGTATATGAATACACTGGAATAAATAAAACTTGTGTTTCTGCTAGTGTGAAATGCAGGAGGTCTGCTTGGGAAAAAAAATCTCGGTAAGTACTGGTGTTGGAAAATACAGTGAATTAAAGAAGTGACTGGAATAGTGGAGTCGTCTCCTGGTAGCAACAAACAGACCTTTTTCATTGGGTTGAGAACTCCTTTTCTTCCTGGGCTGTTTTCTGAGAGGTTTCTGTGTAATCCACTGACATATGCAGTGATTTTTTTTCCGTCTGGATCACTTTTTATTGCTGGGTTTTGAAATAATTTTTTTCCAACTCCTATTAGATATAGTGAAACTAAGTCCCTATTTTGCCTGGGCAGTCAAAACTTCCAGGCTTGTTTTTGTAGTAACATCAGTCGTTTACATTCAGAAGGCAGAATTAACTGTCTTAAGTAGAACAAGGAATAATGTGTTCAGACTGAAAGGGGATATTTGTGTTCAATATAGGGAAGACACTCTTCTTTGTGAGGGTGGTGAGACATTGGAACAGATTGCCCAAAGAAGCTGGATGGCCCATTCTTGGAAGTGTTCNGGGGGGGGGTGTGGAACTAGATGATCCCTTAAGTTCCCTTCCAACCCAAACCATTCAATGATTGTGTGAAGTCTTTGCAGTATTTCTGAATCCTGTACAAGAACTCTCTCCACTGTGGAAGGAGCTTCCTGTTTACAATTTCACAACGTGCTATTTCTTTTCTCAATAGTGTCCCAAACACTCCTGCAATAACCTTATTGCTCCTGAGAAACACATAGCTGCTGCTTTATCACACTGACCAGCAAATGAAACCTCTTCATTTTGTTAACACTCTCTCTTCCTGCTCTACCTGTACCGGGCAAAGTGTGGATATGCCTAACTTTCAAGGCTGGGTTCTGCTGTGAGTAATCAAAATTAAACTAGTAATGGAAAAAAGAACCTGGTACCTTACAAAAGGTACTCTTCTTTTCTGTGTCTTAGCGTACTGCTGTATGTGTTTCTGCGAGTTTCAAATTGTATTATTCGTAGCCCCCACTGACATACTAAAATAGGGGAAGCATATGTTCAATATCCAGACTCAGTAACTATGTATTGTGGAGAATAAAATAAATCATTGTTACTATCCAACTGTATGTGGTGGGTTGACTCTGGCTGGATGCCTGGTGCCCACCAAAGTCAGGGTCAGCTGAGGAGGGGAGGGAAGGTAATTGAAAGGCACATGTGTTCAGATATAAGGGTAGGGGAAGATCACTCATGAATTACTATTAAGGGCAAAACAGTATCGACTTGAGGAAATTATTTTAATTTATTATCAGTCAAATCAAAGTAATGAGAAATAAAAGCTGAATCTTAAAACCCCTTTCCCCCATCTCTCCGTTCTTCCCAGGCTTATCTTCACTTCCAGTTTCTCTCCTTTCTTCCTCCTACCCCCTGCCAACTGCACAGGGGAGTGGGGAATGGGGGCTGGGGTCAGTTCATCACCCAGTCTCTGCTGCTCCTTCCATCTCAGGGAGAGGACTCCTCAAACTTTCCCTGTTGCAGCGTGGGATCCCTTCCACAGGTGACAGCCCTCCATAGATTTCTTCAACACAAGTGCTTTCCATGAGCTGCAGTTCTTCACAAACTCTTCCAGCATGGGACTCTTTTTGTGGGATACAGTTATTGAAGTACAGATGGCTCTTGTGTGGGTCCCTTTCAGGGTTACAAGTCCTGTCAGCAAAACTACTCCAGTGGAGGCTCCTCTCTCCATGTCTCTACAACTGTCAAAAGAGTGCTCCAGTTCAGGTTTCCCACAGGGTCACAGCTTCATTTGGGTGTCTTCCATCTCCAGCTGGAGGTTCTGCATGGGCTGCAGGTGAATATTTGCTGCACCATGAACCTTTGTGGCTGCAGGGCAACCAACTGCCTCATCATGGGCTGTCCCACAGGCTACAGGGGAATCTCTGCTCCAGTGCTGAGCACCTCCTTCCCCTTCTTCTCCACCTACCTTGGTGTCTACACAGCTGCTTCTGTCATGTATTCTCTTTCCTGTCCCTCTGTTGCACAGTTTTTGCCCCTGCTTCTTAACTGTGTTATCCCAGAGACACTACCACCCTCAATGATGGGCTCAGCCTTGGCCAGGAGTGGATCTGTCTTGGATTCTTCTGGCATTGGTTCTGTCAGACACAGGGAAGCTCCTAGTGCTTTTCACAGAAGTCACCTCTGTTTTCCCCCCCACTACCAAAAGCTTGTCACACAAACCCAGTAAGTCATGCTTTTCATTAAAAATGAATGTTGCACTAGGTATTGGAAATTAGAGATGAAAGGTAAATGTCACAGGAATTCTGGGTGAAAAGACCTGGGATTGAAAATATGTATTATTGAAGGTGAAGCATAAGAATAAAACCTCTCACAACTCCACTAGCATGTCTGTGGGCTAATATGAGTAGTCATGTCAGTTGCCAAAATCAAGTACTTTTTCAATTTAGTGGAAAATACACTTCTGCAGAGAAAGTGTTTGAGTCATGTATCTGACTGAAACACTCTTCCTATTAAATTATCCTGAACCCAGCTAGAACAGATTAACATCTAGGTTTTGAAGTAGTTTTGCTGTTTTCCTATCTTATAAACTAGACTGTAGACGCTGTGGATATGTTGAACCAACAGTCTGTTTCCAGACTATTTGGATTGCAGGGATATCAGTAAGGGAAGAGTCCTTTGTAGGATGTGCTTGTTCTGTTTAGAAAACTGTGTAACAGGAGTGAAGAATGACAAGTGCCACTTTGTGTAACCATGCATGAGGCATTGGAGATGGCATGCAGGGAAGAATGAAGTTTTGCATCTAATGCTTTCTAAGTGATGACTGGTGTAAAATATGTATTAAGTGTCAGTGGATTCCTGCATGTTTGAAATGGTTAGGTTTATAACTGTGTGAGTTCCAAATGACAACAGAAGCATTGTGATACTATGACCAGTTTTCATGTGTTGAGATTGTATCTCAGCCTTGCAGAACTGACCATTGTACAAGGACACAGATTTTCCATGTGTCAGATTTCTTGTCAAGAGTGCACAAAAGAAGGTGAAGATACAAACCATCCAATATTTGTGAAAGGGAATCATAGACCCTGTTAGCATATTCCTGTGTGTCAGCAAGGACAACAAAGCCTCCTGAGTGTATAAATGAATGTGCTAGGACAGAGCAGGGAAGTCAGGGAGCAGATGCTTCTTGCAGTGTGTGTTTCCCATAGCAACCTGGCAAATTTCCCGGCAGAAATTTGCGTGTGAGTTAGTCATGTTTTCGCATCACTTACTCGTGCCTGTATTTTCAAGTATCCCCATGAAAGAGGAAATAGTAGAGACAACTGGGGAGGAGTGGAGCATAGATGATGGAGGTTGGTGGCACAGCCCCTGGCTAAGCTGTACAAATGGATGGTGAGAGGCCACGCCACCCTCCAAATGACTGAGCAGCACTTGGAGTTTGCAGTTTGCACCAATGCCTGAAGGGACACGAGTCCTCTCGAGAGAACCTGATCTGTAAAATCTTACTTAATACTGTTGCATTCTAAGTAGAAGAGCATTTTAATGATATACTTTTCTTACCAATTAATTCTACTACTACTGCTATGCTGTGTTTATCTACAGCCATATATAGTAATACCTGTAGACAGATGATTGTCAAGAATTGTGGTAGGTAAAAAGATGTGGCCATGTGAACATGGCAGTTCACACTATGCATGCACAAGACATCCCATAGTCTAGTCAGGTCTAGCTGTAATTTGCATAAATACACACATCTTATTACTGTTATATCCTCTGTTAATATTCTCTCTGTCTCTGTGTCCCATCCCTATTCCCTCTACCCTTTTTATGGGGTATATATTTTTTCATGTTTTGGGGTTTGGACTTTATTTCTTTACTAATTTTTGTCTATTTCTCCTCTATATCTCACTCATCCTCCTATTTTTTTTTTTTTTTTTTTTTTTTTTTTTTTTTTTTTCTTTTCTTATTCTCTTTCATTGATGATTACCTTACTCTCAGCCTAGTTCTTGACTTTGCTGACACCCTTATTTGATTACAATCATATGGACAGTGAGTGAAAAAGGATGGCTGCCACTTCCCAATACCAAATTCCAGAAGCATATCACAAAATTTCACTTTCTCTTCCCTATGGTGTTCTCTTTGTGTTTCCTTACTTTTGTGTCCTTCTCTTCCTACCTGATTCAGTTGTGATCCTGTATTCTGGTGCTGAAGCTAAGAAATGCTACAGGTAGAGACTTTAGGGAGTAGCAGTGTCTACTGTTATTCACAGCACCCAATGGAAAGAGAACACTGAATAGATGTGAGAGGTCCCAGAGAAGAAAGAAAGAGGGGGATATATATTTATGTATATATTATCATCCTAGTTAAAGATGGTATCAAATGGATAAAAGCCTAAAATTATACACTCATTCTTAACCTGGGTATTCCTTGATCTTTAAGGGTGTAATGTATAGGAGGAATAGAAAGCTTTTTGGTGAATTAATTAATGCTCACTTGGTCAGAGCTGTGTCTGTGCTTGATTCTTGCTTGTATTGCAGACCTGCCAGCAGTATAGCATGAGAAACTACTGAGAAACAGCTGGTCTACAAGTGTATAACAGCTTCCTCATGCCTGATCTATCAAAAAGAACAAATTTCTCATTCACAGGTCAGGTGCAGTTTTTATTTACAGAGTACCTATACAACCTGGTCCTATATGGTGGTTTCAGCCATGTTTCATGTTTCTGTTAGTCTGTCAGTATGCTGCTAATAGGAGATGCTGCCATTTTGTGAATTATTCATGTGCTGTCCAGTTTGTTTGTGTAAGTAGGGCACACCAATATTTTTGGATGAATTATCTGCTGGCATGAGAATGAGCAGAACAGAGCAATTGAACTCTTTTTTGAGCTGGAGTTGTGGTTACCAAGATATCATGTAGCTCATCATAGCTATGCAAAAATGATTTTTATTCACATTTGAATTTTAATGATAGAATCATTTAGGGTGGAAGAAACCTCTAAAATCACTGAGTCCTATTGTTAAGCCAGCATGGCTGAGTCCACCACTAAACCATGTCTCTGATGCCACGCCTATACTTCTTTTAAATACCTCCAGGATGGTTAATTTTACCAGTTCCCTGGGCAGCCTTTTCCAATACTTGATGACCCTTTTACTGAAGGCATTTTTCCTCATGATAGAATCATTTGGACCTGGCATAGTGTGCATTTTCTGAAAGGAGCCAAGCTTGCCAAATGCAAACAAGCACTATTTACTGTGATCTATTTATTTTGTAAAAAACCCAAGCCTTTATCTTGTGTTTGATTATTGGAAACTGTTCCTCATAATTATGGGTAGACTGTAATTGAAAAATCAGTCATCTCACAGCCACAGCCCTCAGTTCTCTCCAGCCTTATTCTTTGTCAAGCACATGGGTTTTTTAAAACAGTTAGATGTTTACTGTTTAGAGCAAGAACAACCCATTTAATTCCCCATTGCTCTATTTGTTAGTCAATGCTTGCTAAAAAAAAAATCAATATCTAATATGATAGTTTCACATCACTGAATGACCAGTATTCCTGCATTCATAAGCCTCACACAAAATACCATCAGGAGAGAGGAATCAGGCTCTCCCTAGAAGTCAGCTTGCCTGCTTCTAGGTGGTACAGCTGCTTGCTTCACTAGTTCATTGCAGGTACTTATCTGCTGACATTTTCCCAAGCAGTTGAGCATATTTTAGCATTCATATCCTTAAAGAGAAATGGAAAGTTTCATTACAGTGAACAGGCTGTATGGCTTTATGTGTGACATTTTATGTGAAGGCTAATGGGTTTACTGCACATTTGCTAATGCCCATAGACTTCCACATTTTAAAAGTGTGAATTTTAGAATGGACAGCACTTCTACTGTTTTAGTTGGTACATTTCAAGCCTTTATCTGCCCCTTCCTCCAAAGAGATCAGAAAGATTTTATGCTGTTAACACCTGCATTTTCAATCTCACTATTGAGTCTGAGTATTTGCAGAAAGCATGGAAACAATTTTATGATAATGAAAGTAGAATTCAGAAGTCTAACAGCTAAGTCATTAAAGATCACTGGAGTAACAGATCACACAAAAAAACCCCAAACCCACCATAACCACAGAAAACCATTTGAGCTGAACTGTACTCTGGCTAGAAGCAAAAAATAAAAACAAACAAAAAACACAACCAACTTGTGCACTGTTGAAACAATTAAAAAAAATTAATTGTAACCCATTCAAGAATTAAAAAAAAAATTAGGTAATGGAAGAGGTGTTTGATTAATTTTAAGGGAATAAATCAACCTAGAAGGCTAAAATAGTTATCCTGATGTCATACAACATTAAGGAACTAAGACTTTTCAATTCCATGGAAGAACACATGAACTTCATTACCAATTACTAAAAGAGCAAAAAAAGAAAGAATAGCTTTTGTATCCATTTCTCTTCCCTGAACTGACTTCTTATAATTAAGGTTGCAATGGCTGTCCAGGAGAATTTTTTTTTTTTTTTTTAATGTAATGTCAGTTTTTTATACTAGCTTCCTTCTAATGGCAGGAATACACACAGTAATAGCAAACACAGAGAGAGAAATTGAAGTTCCTCTGGTGCTTACTCTTGTTTATAACCTTTTCCTTTCCAAAGAGCAAGCCTTACACATTGCCTTCAGGCAACTCTGAGATATGACTCATTTGTAGTAGCAATAAGACTCTTTTAGATATCACTTTTTGCTGATGTTTTTCGCCACATGGTTGTAGGAATGCTGCAGGAGGTGGAATCTTGTCTAGCGGCCTCAAATGCAGAAAATAAACCAGAAGTAGGAAGGTGAAATCTAAGGTTGGACTGACACAGATCTAGTAAAGGCAACAGCATTAGCAGGGTCCTTCCTGGCTTAGGGTGGTCTGAACATCCTTGGGTGAGGGACCAGTGTTCCTACAATGGATCCCAACCTTAGGACAATGGCAGGTGGCCAAGTGGTCTCCTTGCCATCTGCTTTACTTCTATTACTGCTGGCTGCAAGCATTGTTGTTGTGTAATTCTTTTTTCTGTATTTAATATTGTGCAGAATGTAACATATACCATAAAATACAATTGGTCTCATAAATCTAATAGGTCTGTACCCAAAAATGCTTCATAGATTTTGCCAAAGAAAAAGAAATAGATATAGATATAGATATAGATTCCCATGTTCTGAAGAGAATGGGGAAAAAAGCTTCAAAATTATTTGGAGGCCTGCAGGAAGTGTTTTGGAGTGAGAGGCTTCAAAACCACAAGTTGTTTAGCTTCCTCAACGGGTATGCATTAGCATGACTTGATTACAGAGACTAAAACACTTAATGGAGAGAAAATATTGAGTGAATAAAGGGATCTTTAGTCCAAATTCTTGACTTGTCTGTAGCTGGAAGCTGTGACCATGAAACCATTTAGATAAGAAATTATGTATATTTTATTTTTTAACAGAGGGAATGATTAAATGTTGGAATAAAAGAAAGAAAGAAAGAAAATTAATGGATTCTTCATCTCTCAAAATCCTCAAGTGAAAAAATGGATGCCTTTCAAAACTACGCTTAGTCACACACTAGTTAATTGGCTCAAAAGTAACAGCAGCAAGTCACATTGTGTCCTGTTTTATTTAGGAGGTCAAATTAGATGGTTATAGCAGTTCTTTTTGGTTTGCCAGTCTGTGAAATACTGCAACTGCCAAAAGCCTGCATTAAAAGAAAAGTAGTGCTTTGAAGTTAAGCACTCCATGGATAAAGAAGGAAGAATTAAGGTTACTTTAGTAATCTTCGCTATGATCCTCTGTGTATTTGCATTATGATGCAGTCTTAGTGCTCAGTTGCTCAGATTACCAAAGCTCTAATCCTAAATTTCTAGAAATCAGACCATTCTTTTGCTTGATCTATAGAAACAGTTCCTTCCCCTTTTATGTGGGTCAGCCCTTAGCAAGGGGTGCAATGAACAAATAATTGTATAAAGGACTGGCGGAATGAAAAGCACTTTGTATCAATGTCAAGTTAATGAAAATATGTGGTCTTCAAGGAGAGAGGATACCCCATTAGGCCGTCAAAATGCCTGTTCTGAAAGGCAGCACAGTTATGGAGAGGGCATGATCCTGCATATTAAGAACAATTGTTCTGTTCATAATTGCAGATACAGGACATTGGTCACTGACCAGTTGCAGAATACAACGGATTTTTGCAGGGACAATTTTATTTCTTATATTTATGTGTGTTACCTGAGGTGCATACAAACATCTTGAGATTACCATAGGCCTGTTAGGAAAAGATATAAAGCTGGGAAAACTTCCTGCCTACCAAATTACTTGAACTCATTCTCCTCATAGTCAGTAGGAATATTGCCCCTCACTACGGAAGCAGATGTGGACCCATAATTATAATGCAATGCATAGATAAAACTGGCTTTTTGAAGAACATTGATTTTTGAACACATCACTTCATACATAGAAAAAAATATGAAATTTAGGTTGAGAAAAATTCATAGAGCTATGAAATTAACTTTTAAACACATTGAAAAATATCCTTCTCTGTGGCTCTGTACTTTATAAAGAATTTAGGAAATAAATTTACCAAATTAAAGTAGAAGTATAAGTGCATTTAAGGGGAGAGGGGAAAAGGGATTTAAAATTATAATGTTGCCTGCCTTTATAGAAGTCTTAAGAATAATTAAAAGTTATACATTAGAGTATAAAATAAAAATGTAAGCCTACATTTTGGAATTTTTTTAACATGTACCCCTCTATTTTTCAGGAGTTTTTCAAATGCCACAGTGTTCAGAGATCACATCCAACATCCACTGAAGTACCTAGAATGGCTCTCATTGATTTCCATGGGAGAAAACTGTCAAGCAGTGTTAAAGATAGGACTGAACACATCCTAGGTCTCTTCAGATGTAATGGAATTTTATTGTGATAAATTCAAAGCTATTACTGTAAATCATCAGTCTCATTTCTTAGAAGATGAAAAAACCCCTAGCTCTCCATTTAGTTTAATGAGAGTTTGGAAAAATGAAAATCCTATATTAGAATCAGTGTAAGTATTATTACTGCCTTGTCTGCTTTCTTAGGACTGGATTTTGCAAAAGCAGTATTTAATTTATCACTTCAAGGTATTGAGGCTACTTGTATCCTCATGTGTTACACAGTGTGAACAATGTGGAATAAAGACAATGATTATACTGAATTGTATTGTTGTACTGTTTAAAACAAGAGCAATCCCCTGTCAAATGGTCTGGATCTTCCATGTTCCTTTTTAGTGTAAGCTTCATCTCTGTATCATGTAGCTAATTGTTTGCCCAAAAGAAAAGATATCTTGTTATCATTTTTGGATGTCATGATACTTCAATATGAAGGGATGTTAACTGTTGGTTATGGGATTTGGTGGCTACAGGGAAACCTTTACAACAATGTACAACTTTTAATTATTCTTGAGACTACTATAAGACAAAGGCAAGTATATAAACTGTAGATAAGAATGATTTTCATCATCTCAGAAACACCTGAAAAAGCTTAGAATCAGAAATGAGTGTCAAATTAACTGAAAAGTAGGTAGGATAGATAAGGGAAAATAGTTGCCAATAACTTTCTTTTTATATGCCAGCCATTTCCCTTTAAATAATCTCCTGAATACATACAAATTAAAGGTTGTGACTTTGAATTAAAAATATATGTAGAGGAAAAAGAAATGTCTGTTAAGGATAATAGATTTCAACCATGATCAATACATCTGTTTTGGAATCTTCAACAAATTACCTTGCCACAGTTTTGTAAATTGCTAAAAGATCCAACAATAAGTATATCAAGGGAATGATGTTCTGGAAATACTAATTTAACACAATTTAAACAATTCTTCCCTTTTCTTCTCCTTTGCTCCTCAGCATCTTCCAGAGGCTTGGAAGAGTCCTCAGTATTTTTTGTTGTTGTCATTGGCTGTTTTATTTTATTTTATTTTTAAATCTGGTATTACCAGAGCATACTCCAACAATTCCTTTTTTTATCTAGTTTCCCATGAAGTCTAGTGTCAAAAACCAAAATAATTTGTCTGTCTGAAGCTCAGATCTGCCTGTGTTTTCATATGGACTTTAAACACAGCACTCTTCAGTGGTGTTTCAGGGCACCCTAGCTTGGCTTTGCTACCATTGCAGAACCTTGAAAATAACCCAATACACTATAGCTTGTAATGTTTAACCTATGGCAAAATAATCTGCCCTTGAATTCTGAGATAATGGCTTAGATGCATTCAACTAATGTACAAGATCCCCAGGGATGACATCCTTAGGAACATGGGTAAACACAGTTATAAGAAATGTAAGGACTAGAACATAAAAAAAAGTATAGCGCAACAGGTATGGCAAACTATTTCATTTGCAGTTTGCCCAATGCAGCAAGAAGTTATAGCACTGATAAGTGTTTCTGGCTGAGGCAGGAAACCTATGGACTTTCCAGTCTGAAGGGTTTGTATAAAAGTGGTTGGAAAATTGGAAAAACTCCATGGGAAGTAGCTACTGCATGCTAGAATGGTAACCAGCCGCTGCTCCTAGTGCAATGATGTACAGTTGGACTTGGTCTGAGAACAGCATTCATTGTTCAGCCACAGGATTGTCAAAATTTCTGCCAAAACAGGCTATTCTTACCAGCTTGTTTGATCAAGATTCTTTCATATGCTTGAGTGCCCAGTGCTGTGAGTGTTTTTCAAACTGAGTTCAACTGCACATGGATTTTGAAGCCACATTCGGGTCTGTGCTTCAATACTGTACAAGTTGCAGGAAGTACAGGAAGAACTTGCAATAAATTACAGGCTTGTGTGAATTATTAGTCCCATGGAAATAAGTAAAAGTTACATTTGCCCAGTTTGAACAATTTATGTTTTATAACTACAGTCTGTTAGAGTCTTTTTCACAGAGCACATATAAATATTTCCAGCAGCTGTGACTGCCAAATTACTTGGAGCAAGTGAACATTGCTCAGTCTCAGTATGAAGAGATTAATAACAATCATGCCTTATGCTCATCCCAAACATTACTCATTCTGCTTTACCTCATACATACTTGGGACTTAAATGCCCACTGACATCTCAGCCAAAACTGAGTGATACAACTACAGCCTGTGGTAGTAATACAAGAAGTCTTTTTGCTTGAAATGTGCTATGACTTTAAAATAGAGTTACATTAATCACTTATAATATATTTGCAGCAGAATTTACAAGCTTACACTGTGATTACCTTATACATTGGCAACTTAACTAACCTGCATTTACCATTCTGTCTGTATTTATTCACAGAATTCAAGGTGGATGGCTAAGCATCCATTTCTGCTTTCTATCTTCTGCAGTCTTCCTTCATGTTTTATTTTGATATGAAAACAGTCAGGTGGTCTCATAAATTTGGAAGGGAAACATAGGAAGAGAAAACAATAAGGAGAGAAAACAAGAAGAACTTCTTCTTGGAAAACCCTAGGGGAGTTTCACGACTAAGTCACCAACCATCCAGCTATGATGCCAATGAACATACAGCAACTTCTCAAAAACCTTGCATAAATACCATAATACACAGGCACAGTTCAGGAGCAGTTCTTACACTCCCTTCTTGGCCCCAATATCTGTGTATAACACAGGACAAATGGGGAAGGGATGGAGAGAATAGAGAACAATTTTGATCATATTAACAGTGGCTCTGCCTACTGTGTGCCAAGTAGTCCAATTTACTGAAAGTAATGTTGCCAGTCTGGATCATCCTTTAATGGTGGGTGCCAGGTAGGTGAAGGCAACGGAAAGCCTAGAATGCATTAAAATATATTCTGTCCCTTCATAGACTTTTCCATCCAAATTGTCATCACTCCTTAAATCAAAGGCAACTAGCCATTGTGGATGTTTCTACCTGCTGGGGAGAGAGATGTACAAATAAAGCAGGTGTTTGGTACGCTGCTATTGCATATTGGCTCTCATTCTTTGAGTTTGCCATAGTCAAAACATAATTTTCCACATGCTGTCCATCATGGTACCATTCACTGAAATGATAATTGGGGTTATTTGTGCACATTTTAAGCTAGATGTTTTGTAACTACAGCATTTTCCAGACTTTCACTCATGAAAGGTATAAGGTATATTGTTATTAACAGAAGTAAACCCGAGTTCTTTTTGTCAGCCTTAGGTGCATGCACTTACAGGCTTTCACAACTGTTAAAATGACAACAAGCAAGTTTCCATACACATTGAAGCAAACCAAAGTGCTAGGATAACTCTTGCTTCAAATACACCCATATGAGGAAAATGGCTGTTATTCTGACTTAAACCATGACACCATTCTTTGATTTCATCCCATCAGTGCCTGTGAAACCAGTCCTAGCATGCACTAGAAATTTATTAGGCCATACCATTGGTACCTTAACAGTACAAGGCCTGATTTCAGAGATGTCTTTCAAACAGACTGAAACACAGCAGGAGTGAGAGTGAAATGACAGCAGCTATAAACTTCACCTCTTATGTTGACATAGATTCTGCAGATGTCATTCATTTCAGTAGTAGAAGCCCCTCTATTTAGACATGACATGTATATGAGATATATACATCCACATGTATATGAGATCTACAAAAGAGTCCAGAAATCATCATTTCACTTTTAACCCATGTGGTGCCTTTCACACGTGGGATGGCAAATGCTTCTCAGGAGATATTGTAAGACATATAATCTGCACTTAGCTGTGTTGTTACTCTGTCCAAATCCAAATTTAGAGAAAAATTAAATTTTTTGTTTGTTTTAAGGTCACCAAGTATAAGTGCTATGCAATTCTCAGGGATTCCCTTTTGCTAACATAATTGCCATTGTGTTTCAGTAGAACCTGAGATAGCCTTTGTTAGCCCTCTAGCTTGAAAATCTCAGTAGCTGTGTATTAAAAAAGAAAAGAAAAGGTATATTTCTAAGTTAAAGAGCATACAGGTTGGTAGGTTAATTACAGAATATTAGAATCACAGAATATCTTGCATGAAAGGGACTCAGAGACATCACCAAAGTCCAGCCTCTGGCCCTGCACAGGACCACCCCAAAAATCACACCCTGTGCCCGAGAGTATTGTCCAAAGGGTTTTTGAACTCTGTCAGGCTTGGTGCTACAACCACTTCCCTGGGAAGATGTTCCAGTGCTCAACCACCCCCTGGGTGAAGATCCTGTCCCTCTGCTTCCCCTTGTGAAATATAGTAGACTGCATAGAGGTCTCCCCTCAGTCTCCTTTTCTCCAGACTGAACAAACCAAGTGACTTTAGCCTCATAAGGCTTCTCCTGGAGATCCTTCACCAGCTTCTTGGCCCTCCTTTGGATACTCCCTCATAGCTTTATATCTTTTTCATATTGTGGTGCCCGAGACTGCATGTGATACTCAAAAAGAGGCTGCTAATGATCACAATATTTAAATATTTCATGCACTGCACAAGTCAGAGCATCTGTTAGAGCTTTGGATCAGTATGTTGTCTATTAGCTTACTACACTAAGTGTTAACTATATATGTTCACAAGTTTTGCTGTGACAGTTAAAGAGCCACAATACAGAGGCTAAATATGTCATAACAGCCTTAGGCATTGCAGGCTGCTTTGATTCAGCAATATTCTGTTGCAGTCCTCTAACACACTTAAAACTTTTTGCTTGCTCATTTTGCAGGAGCAATTTAACCATGAATTCTGCTCAGCTAATTACTTTGCTTTTCCTGATCATACAATATGTTGCTCACAGGAGTTTCACATAAGCAGTAACTCAAGTAAGATTTGGGGGCCTTTTCGCTCTCATAAGATCACTAGTACAGAAAGACCAGAGAGAGGATGCAACAGATTTACTTTCATGTCTTCTTATTTTTAAATACTCTCACCCTCTCTGACATTAAAAGCACTTGATCTCACCTGACCCTTCTTTTATCTCCTGGGTACCTGGAACATGGACCCTATAGAGCACTGTCTTTAATTTTGACTTATTGTTCTCTGTTGAATGTCTTTCTCTTTTTCTCAAGGCCCCCCTCAGATGTCAGTGACCTCCTTGTTGATGGATGATTATAACTGCCCATTTCCTCATCCTTACAAGCTTTTCTAAAAACTCCCCACAAGAATGATTACTGAGTTTGTCTTCCCTGAATAAAACTCTTTGTGATCTTTGGCTCCATTCCACCTTGGTACAGTTCAGTTTCTTGCCTCATTGGCCCCCAAAATCATGTCCTGTCACTAGTCCAGCCATCAAAACTTGCATCTCAGTTTATCTTAGGTTTTCTCTCAGTCTTAGTGGGACTATTTTGAGTTTTTTCTGGGAATTCTCTATAAACATGAATAAAGTGTTTCTCTTGTCCTGCTTATAAGTTCCCCCTTTAAAACTCTTTAGAGTAGACAAGCCATGTGAACTGGGATCCTTTATCCCTCACATCCCTTTCTAATCACCTAGGTATCTTTACCCAGTCCTCTCTTGCATTGCTTATAAGCTGTTTAGTGGAAGAAGCCACATTCTTGTTTTGTATCTTGCAAAGTGAAGCTGTGGACCGTGAACAGGGGTTCAAGGCAGTACAGTAAAACAAACTATATATATACTGTACTGACCATGAACTTAATTGTTATTAGTTCCTCTCTTTTTGCAGTGTGTCAGTGTGAAATAAGTCAGCAAACATCATGCCAGACACACAAACACTGTTCAATACAACCTGTATTCAATAAACTGGCTTAAACCTAGAGGTGTAGTCAGGAGTTTCTAGATTGTATATTTACAGTTTCCCATGGAAGAAAAAATATTAAGAAACTTAAGGCATATTTGCCTCATGACTTACCTTCACATGGTAAAATAAACCTCACCACTTTGGGCCCTGAAAGATCTGTGGTGTTCATAGGCCTTAATTTTCATTGCTGTAATTATGAGTCTGCTCTGATATTGTAGTTCTAGTGATCTGCTTTGATTTCTAGTGATTTTACTGCCAGCTATTGAGTAGAAAAATCCTGTTTGAAGGAATATTTAACTTCTGAAGTAAAATTCTGAACCAAGAACATACTTCAGAGAGTTACTACACAGTTCCCTGAAACATCTAAGATACACAGTTTTAAAGGGCAAGAGGTCTTTAAGAGATAGTTTGAGTTCCTGCTAACAGTGGAATGTATACGTTTTGTATAAAGTTTACTAAAATCCCAAAAGGTTGTATCTAGAAATGGGAAGACCTTGCAGAGTTCTATTTGTTGCCCCAACAAAACTTTCCACAGTAGAATTCCTTTCTCATCTGACTCCAAGTCAGACTCCAAATCTTGTAGTAAGAAAAGCAGCATATCTAGCAAGTACTGTTCACAAATTCGGTTGTTAGAGTGCAAACATATAGTAAATGTTCTGTTCCAAATTACTTCTCCTGCTTCCAGTACAGCCTGGTGAATCTGCTGTACATCTGTTGTTTGCTATAGCCTTATTTTAGGGTTACATCCTTCAGACCCATCTGTTAGGGTTATTTCAACTCCTAGGCCTTAGGGTATACAGACCTTCTTTTCCACATTAAATCTCTTTTTAGAGACAAATATTTATGTTTACCTGTGTGATATAGGCAGATGCTTTACTTCCTTTTAGGTCTGTCACAACTCTTTCCCTGTCTGGCACTGTAGAAAGGAATATGCACTGCAGAAAAGAATATGTATTCTTTAATTCTCATATTGCATATTTCCATGTCTTGAGACATAATCTCCCAGTGAGATTTACTCTCATGTTGGAAGCTGTGCCTTCCCATTGCCACTGCCATGCCTAATTCACTTGTACTTGCATTGGAACAAAGATAGGGAAAATAATATCAAATCAAAATGACAGGTTTCCCTGTAATTTGCTGAGGCTGATCTGAGAATTACCTGGTAATTTTATTTCAAACATAAAGAGAAAGAAGAAGTAAAGGAATTGCTGTTAATGTTTCATTTGTACTATCATCTGCAAAAGCAAGATCTTGACAAGCCATGCTGATGAGCAGCATAACCTACAAAATGGACATGTGGAGGGATCTGTCTCTGAATGACAGCTGTTGTGAAGTGGATGGGTGTTTCCTTCCCAGTGAAGCAAAAATACAAACTATCTGAGGAAAGGTACCAACCTTTTTTTCACCTGTGCTGTGTTGGAGCTAGGCACATGTTTCTTACTGTTGAAGTCACTTTCATGTGAATTTGAGAGGGGTGTCTGTTTCTGCACATCAAATGACTGACCTCAGTCTAAAAGAAATCCCTATTACAGATATTGAAGGAAATATTCAAGTTATTCTGCATCAGATATGAGATTAATTCTACCTTACTATTTGAAATGGTATGTATTGAATACAGATTGACAATTGTTTTCTGATGGCAATAATACTAATACCCGCTGCATTTGTGAACTTCTGCTCATCAGCCACAGCAGCAGGGTACAGAGAACTATGAATTTGTAAGGAATTTGTAGGGAATAGTTGTTGAAAAATGGATATACACATATTGCAGCTATCATTTGATAAAAATAAAAAATAGTAGAGGAGGGTGTTATATTTTATAGGTTTCAACTTCTTTTTAGGTAGTTATTTTATGCATTTCTGTTCTGCTAACAGAAAGAATTATGCTCAGTCATATCCACAAGAGGGACTGGGACCCAGTACATGGGTGTTTATAGTGTGGAAAGGTCCTAGCCTTGAATCATCATAGTAGGCTCTGAGCAGGCCGTGGGTATCGGCTGACAAGTAAGTTGGCATGAGGGAAGTTTCTCTGCCACCTTACATGGCTATGGATGCCTATGAAAATTTCTGTCATCAAGGTAGTAGGGATATTGTATTTGTTGAATCCAATACAATTGATAAGGTCAGATCTTCAGGTCTTGTTCATGCCTTTGGAACGCTGACCTGAAACACAAACTGGACAGAACTAGAGAATAAAGTAGGTGTTTATCGAAAGGCCTTTAGGATATACACTTGGGCAGGACAGGAGCCTGACCAGGGCTACATCCAAGATGGACTAAGAATGATCACAAAATGGCTGACCAGTCACAAGGTCTTGCATTTTTATAAGTTTCGGTCCATTTGCATATTGGGGTTTAATGGTCCAATTACAGTTTCAGGTTGTGAGATCCCGTCCTTCTTGCTTCTCTCTTCAGTCCACCATTATTTATGCTTTTGGGCCTGAAAGTTGTCCTTGGTCTTCAGCAGGAAAAGGATTTGTTTTGTCTGCCTGCTCTGTGAAGAGAGCTTACTAACACTTAATCTGAGACTCAGAACTACACCCCTATGCAGCACAAAATCTGAGAAACATGAAAGCTAAAACTTAAGGCATCATTGTGACTTGTGTCACTGGTGTTTTGTACCAGGAAGATGAGAGTAAAGCTCAACAGGAAGTGTGGCTGTGACTTCATCCCAGAGAAAATGACAGAGATGAAGCTGAAAGCTTTGTTAGAAGGATGGGAGCTAAGGGGCCCATAATGCATAGCAGTGAGAAACACTGCAGAACACCTGGGAGGGATATAGTAAGCAGAAGCAGGACCAGGAGAGTTTCTCCCCTGTGCAGTTCTAGATTAGTTGCAGTGTAACTGGAAAGGAAAGGCTGGTGAGGAGACTGCTGAAAACCAGATAGAAAAAGCGCCACCAGATCCAAAAGACACCATGAGATCTAGGGCTCTCAAATACCACATCTTCTGAGGACAATAGCTTCTATCCATCAGGGTATTCCCAAGAGAATTCAGAGGGAAATTCTGTTGTCTTTGTTTATTTTTTCTTCCTGTGGGTGAGAAATGGATGCATAAACATCTCTATTAGCAGGTCTTAGATATCTGTTACTGTTGTCTCAAAAGATCATTCTTTCTCTCTCCAGCAGCAAAACGGTGCCAGAGGTGGGTGAGTTTTAATTGTTGGCACCAACACAGTGTGCATCAATTTTGACAAAAGCTTTACCAAGTGACTTATAACAAATCTATTTGTCAGAGTAGCTGAGCGTGCAAGTCTTCTTTGACCAAGGAGATAACTTAAGGTGAATATCATTATCAAATTATGTACAGCTGAAATCAGCTCACTTGGGAGTCTCAGCAATAGCTGCTTTGCATAATTTCATGTAGATACAGAGATATTACTGGTTTAGTGTTGAAATACTTGAGTCTTGTTCACACAATTTGTAGTTTTGTGCCTGTTTTTGAAGGGGAAAATAGAAATGCAAATATTACTCATAATGAAATCCCTTGAAATTTTTGCTCATAACTGAGCCCTCGGCACTGTCTTCACAGCAACTGTGCAGGCATTGGATATAGACTCTTTTCCCTGGTTTCTCCCTGGCACACATTAAAAATATCATCAAATAATAACACAGTCGTTGGTATCTAAATACATGATTAGAATTATGTTTTAGTATTATATAACCTGAGGACATGCTGTGGAATTTAGCAACATTATGGGGATGACCTTTTATGTTCTTCTTTATGACTGCAATGAATACTAAGAGTGTATTTTACAGGATACATGCTAACAGAGATGATATGTTGTCTTGCATATCTGAGCTTTTTGTTACACCTGTGATACATTTTGTCTGATTTATTTTTTTACCAAGCATCACTTAGGTTATGTTACCTTTACAGAAAGTGTACATTCACACTGTCTGCTCTACCTCATTTTCNAAAAAAAAAAAAAAAAAAAAAAAAAAAAAAAAAAAAAAAAAAAAAAAAAAAAAAAAACCCCACAAGATTTTTACAAAACCCACATAGCTATTGGTTGTTCTGTATCACCACCTGCTGCAACACTACTCCCTTATTTTACTTGCACATACCTGGAGGTTTTCTTTATTCCAAATGAACGTTCTCTTATGAGTAGCCACAAGATTTTTATTCTCTGTGCCACCATTGCTTTTGCCTTAAAGAAGTACAAAATGTAGACACAGCATAGAGTTTGACATGATAGCAAAGTTTTTTTAGTGACACTCAGCCATAAGATGCAGCTTTCTTCATCTTCAGCTATTACCAATTACCTTGTCTTTCAGTCACATCATCTTCCCCAGCCTCAAAAATAAGTTCCATCATACATAGTGAAGGAATTGATTTTGCCACCATACCATGTCAACAATACTGATGTTTTGATGGATTTTTGATAAGGCTTTTGGTGGGATCTTTTCACATCACTGTGAAAGGCAGGTTTTTAGTTTTGGCCAAATTAGTTTTCTTTTGACAAAAGACCCCCAGCTTGTTCCAATCACTAGAGCAATAGGGTTTGGCCTGCCACAGCACCAGGTGGCCTCCTTAACTTGACTGCAGGGTCAATTGTCAATAGGAGATTAACAAACTTCACTGGAGAAACTGGAATCAGCTTCCCACATTGTACATATATTTCTGGAAAAAACAAGGGTGTATAATGATAAAATTTGGGTAGGTAGCCAATTGGGCCTACTGTTGCAAAATCCATTAGCTTTAATTGCTGGGGTGATTAATGTACTTGACAACACAGATGGAACGTGCAAGGTGCCAGCCAAGGTTTCTCTCACCCACAAGGCTGTGGCAGAGCCTGTGCTTTGCCTGCCTCTCCTGCTATGCCTTCCTCCTGCAGCATTAAATGCATGGAAGGAGAGCTTAGTAGCATGGCTGAATAAATGGTGTGGATGCACCATTTCAGTACGAATGCATCAATGCATGTGATCAGTGAGTTGATACCTGACTTGCTCAGCCTGTGTCACAGCAGCCTGGCTCACATAGATCAGAACATTTCCTTGTATTCCCAAGGTTTATGTAAGGGTCATGTGTACTAGAATGACCCCTTTCTCAGCCCTTGCTCTGAACAGGTCAGGTAGAATCCATCTCCAGTTCAGAGACTACAAGGCTGGGCCCCAGTGAAGATGCTCATTTGGTCATGGGCATTTTTTGTTAGTGGAAATAAAACCAGCAGTTTATTCCAGAACAGTCTAGGTGTCAACATAGCAATGATGTTACCTCTTTATTCTCATACACTAACAAATATCACATTTCCTGGGGGTGCCTCCATTTCACCTTCACACAGTTCTAATGTTTTCACACATTAGATAGAGCTGTTTCTACTAAAAAGTTCTGCAGCTGTAAATATCCACAAATTACTTGAAGAGAAACAATACTAACCTTACTTTCAATAAATTAGACAGAAATAATGGCCACAAAAGGGCTGGCTGAACCCACGTTCCTGGGGAAGATCACAGCAAGGCAGTGTAAAGGAAGACTGAAGGCACACCATGAGCTCCAAAGATTTCCACAGAAAATTGGTGTGAAACAAGGAGGGCCTTTACTAAAAGAGTGGATAGAGAGTCAGGAGGACTTAAGTGAGCACAGAGAGGAGGAAGGATTGAGACAGAAAAGTGGGGAATGTGTCTACAGAAAGGGCAAGTAATGGAAGACAACAAAAAAGGACTGGTCCTGAGCTGAGCCTGGAGAAGAGCTGCTGTGCTACCTCTTGTGGGGAAAACAGGCTGACCTCCAGAGTGGGAGAGAGCTGTTCCAGATGATATCAACAACATGATCCTAGATGTGAAATTGCAATTGATGGGGACCAGGGCAGACATTTTTACCACAGGAGGAACTAAAAATTTAGGAAATAAAAATGATGCTCTGAGGAGAAAGATCCCTTGGGATGCAATCATGAGGATGTGTTAAGGCTGTTAGGAGTTGAGGTAGACAAAATACTTCTATGGCTGTGGAAAGAGCAAGTGGAGAATGAAGAGGAAGTAGAGAGGCTGGTAATAGTCATTCTGCTTGTTAATTATGCATGTTAATTATTCTCTCCTTGGAAGGTATGGGCAAGAGCCCATACAGAAAGAAGTAGAAGAAACAAGTAGCATATAGGCTGTCTTCTTGGGGGTGGGATTTATTTAAATAGAAGAGTGTAGTTTAATATTGTTAGAGAAAAGAATGTTTATTTTACTGAAGGCAAACTATCTACAGCATTTCCATCATGCATGCTTTTCAGTGACAGGTCAGAAAGAGAAGCAGAGCAAACAGGGATGGGGTTTGAAAGGTCTGAAAGCAGATGACAACTCATCAAAGCTAATGGACCAGAAAACATGAAAGGTCCAAATGTCAATGTGAGGGAAAATGAGCAAATGTTGAAAGAGATCAGATGAAGGTTGAAGAGGGAGAAAGTGGCTATAAAATAATATCAAAGACTGCTACTTGATAAAATCACTCATGGGAAAGACAGTGATGAGAACGAACCAAGACTGAAATTTGTAGACAGATATGAAAGCGAAGAAATAAGCACTTAAAGGTTGGGTGTATCATTGTAGGAGTTGAAGTGATTATGGATGAGTGGGGAAGACTGCAGGACAGAGAATTAGCAAGACTTTAAAGAAGGTTGATAGGTGTGACAAGATGTAACAGCAAAACTAATAGAAAGAGAAGTATCAGATGCAGATTGTTCAAAAGCTGGGAGAAAAGCTGGAAGAAGAAAAGATGCAGAGAGAAGCCTGACAGATCAAACACAGATGGGTTAAGTTAGAGAATATGAAAGTAAGCAAGAAGGAACAAAAATAATTTAAAGTAACTGGGAAGTGGTGGGATAACTATTACAGGCTGTCTTCCCAGAGTAGGCAGAAGTATCCTAATCACAAGGACCATATCACACAGGTATTCAAGTCAGTCATTTATTTCTATGATATGAGGCCACACGTTTAAGTGTTTTTTTTTCTCTTTTATAGAATGATACAACAAAAAGTACCTTTACTGACATCTCATCTAATTGCAGGAAAATAAATCTTGTTACATGTCAATCACCAGATGGCATTTTGAATGGAAAAAAACCAAACCAAACCAAAAATCTATTCTTTAATGAATATTAAAGGATGATTTCATCAAAATACTCTTAGAACAAATAATGTTCTGTGAAAATGTGTGAGTGTGTTAGCCTGGTAGCTTAGGATTTAGGAGCTCTGAAGATGAGCGGTTAAACTGTCACCACCTCTGTGACTATATAAAATTATTCACATCCATCTAAGTTGTCTATTGAGTGGAGATTGGACTACAGGAATATAAATGCCTTTAGAAGCCTTCATATGCCAAATGTTTGACCAGAAAACCATTATGTATGAGAAATAGTCTCCCAAATCCACTGAGAAAGGACATCTGGACTTGCAACACTCTTGTTTTAAGAAAACATCACATCTTCCTACTGGAAAAGGTTTTGAAAGTTCTTAATTATTTGCTTTGTAGACTCAAATACATTGCTTTGTTTCTTTGCATTTTTGTACTATTTATGATAACACCCTTCTCTTTAGAAGAGAATAACACTATCTCTTTAGTGTGCTTTGTCTAATCTTGCATCTTTTACGCTATAGCCACCCAGGATTATCCACCAAATAACACATGCCCAGTACTTTACATGTGCACTGTAAGGCAAGGCTTGTGTGGAAACACCCTCTGGGTTGTAATTCAGTCAGCTCCAAAGCTACATGTTCTGGGATCTGCTTTTTTGCGCTTCCTATTA
Organism: Aegithalos caudatus; assembly: GCA_013389925.1. NCBI lineage: Eukaryota > Metazoa > Chordata > Aves > Passeriformes > Aegithalidae > Aegithalos > Aegithalos caudatus. The sequence goes on along the minus strand of WEIU01006567.1, from coordinate 253,179 downwards.
GTTGACATTGTCCAAGCTTTTGTTATGCGCAGAAGTTAAGAGTCATGGTACACTTCACCACAGCAGACAACAAAGATACTTCTAGAAAATGGAAAAGAAATTCCTAGTCAACTCTGGAACACAAAATCCCCCACCCCACTCAAGAATAAAAGGTTTGCAATTTAAGTTTTGTACTGGATAAAGTAGAGCTGGTAGACTGTAGATATAAAAATCTAATGTATTTTAAAATGAAAACATTTTCCAGTGTCAGAACGCTTTCTCATTTTTCTTTTCTTTTTTTATGTCACTGTAGTCATGCTCAAAGACAGGCCATTAATACTACTTACAGTGAGTGATGGTCATTTCAGCTGCAAGGGTGAGGTCACTGATTTATGGAGGTTATAGCTGAATTTGGGAACATGAGATGATGGAAGAAAGATTTTTTTTTTTTTTTTTGGCTAACTTGAGCACATTGGTTTCCCTTTAAATGAGGATTTTTGAAATTCTACTCCAGAAGCCTTCACAAGGAACCATTAGTTCCAGCTGAAGAGCAGGACTGATGTTGAATAGGAGTCAGATAAAAGGGTAGAGGTGGAAACAAATGGCATAAACCAGACTAATGAACAGTCTGGACGGGGGCTAACAGTATTCCAAGGTAATGGAATAATCTGGTTATAGTTAGTTAGTACAGTAACTTATGGAAAATACTAACAACAATATGCCCCATTGTTTATCTATATGTAAATCCTTGAGATGGAACTAAAAGATGCATAAGTAATAACAGTCACTTTAAGTATGACTGAATTTTAATTAGGAAGGCCAGCATTTTGTGTTGCTCTGAGGTACTGGAGCAACCATGGGCAGACTCTATGCTGATGTGGCATAACATTAGTGACAAAGGACACAGCAACCCCCTATTTGCAATGTAAGATTGATACAGCCTTTAGATCTATAGATTTAAGAAAAGTGCTTAATTTTCTTTCCTTAAAAATAACATAAGCTATGGAGTTAGTGTTTCTCATAGCCATCCACTTATCCACCCATAGCCCATCCACAGTACCTCAAACCATCACTGTACCTTGGGATATATATAGGACTGCAGGAGATCTCAGCATTCTCTCAGGCATGTCACAAACCTTTAATAACTAGGAAACATTAAAAATAATGATTTGATTCCTAGTTCTTCAAAACCTCAACCGTTATTGTTCCAGTATAAAAAAGGGGAATGTATTTCTTTATCTCATCCTTATGACCTGTGAAGAGGGAAGATGTAAAGGTAAAGTTTGTAAATGGGTTTTCTGATCTTAACTGATAGAACTATTTTAGTGTAAGGAAAGAAACCTGCAGCAAGACATACCACTGTGACTGCCAAACTGAAGCCTGGACTCAATGTTGAATTCATATGCCATGAAGAACTATTTATGAGGAACTATCATTTCAGCAGATACAAACTGTTGTACAGATGAAGCATATCATCTCACCAGCTGCCTAAATCTGCTCTGGGAAGAAATAAGGCTAAGCTGTTAAACCCTTGCTTTGATCTAGCATATGGATTTAGAAGCTCATTAATTCCACCTTGCTTTTTTCCTTTTTTTTTTTTTT
>WEIU01006567.1:159564-251559 GCA_013389925.1 Aegithalos caudatus | reverse complement strand
TTTTTAATTTGCTTGAGCACAGAAACACCATTGCTTGCCATTTGTGATGAGACATCCTTAAAAAACTTCAGGGGCATAAATGTTAAGGATTTCCAAGCTGTGTTAAAAAAAGTCAGTGTGATGTATTCACTCCTGTATGTGAAATAGTCACCATTGCTGTGGTCACTCTTGCCTGGTGTGCAAAGCCCTTAACACAACAGCACAGAGTAGTCAGTTTTCTCAGGATTGAAGCTGGGATTCCAGCTGTAGCAAGTAAGGCTGTCTCCTGTGCAGGTGTCTGTGTTGGCAATGCTACCCACAAGTAATACACTACCTGATGGTTTGTTTTCCAGGCTTTGTTTATGTCGAGAGGCCAGACAAAGACCAACAATAAATGAGAAGAGACGGAGACAAAAGATGGTTGGTAGAAACAGGCAGGTGCTCTTTATTTCATGTGGCACAGCATTAGGCAGACAACCCAAGAAACAGTTTCTAACAATACCAAAGCTATCACTTCCAGGAACCATCCCCCAAACAAGGGTCTACTACCAACAGTGGCACTGAGATGTCCTTGCCTGTCCACTCTCATCTCCTCATAGTTTATATGCGCTTAGGCGGTATCTTAGTGGTGAGTGTCCTTTCCAAGGAGACTAACTTCTTACAATGCAATATCTTTAGACAGCGTACATACTGTGCAGGATCACCAGAGTACAATCTCCTCAAGCCATGCTAAAATATAATGCTAACTCTGGAGAGAAGGCTGTGCGATCGCCTCGTGTCTCTCTGAGGTAATACAATGCTGTTTCTTAGCTGACAACATGAGGGGCACCTGAGGGAGGATCAATATGGCTTCAGAGTCTAGTTTTAAACTCCTGATGCGGTAGCGAGGACCTGGCGTGCCATCGGCCGAGACAGGGCGAGGGCCTCCTCCACCCCTGACCGCCGCTGGGCACCAGCAGCACCAGAGAGCTGAGCCTACAGTCACTCAGAGGGATGGGAACAGCGATGGTCTTGGACTAGGAGGAGGAGGAGGAGGAGAGGGCCATCCAAGATCACAATGGACCGTCAGCCTTGCCTCGGTCATTAGGCGAGAGGTAAACAATGACGGCGGTGCGGGGAGGGGTTACATCGTTAGCACTCTGGATTTAAAGGCATGAAGAATGGCTGGTGGAAGGAAGATGTTTTGGAGACTAAGGGCAAAGCTTTAAAAGCCTTGGGATATCACTTTTAATTATTATCTACAGGTTATTCTTGCTATATATACTATTTTTTTCTAAATTATGAAAATAAACATTTATTAACAAGTCACTGGGTCAAATCCTGCTCTCCACTGAAGGCAAATCCATTGACTTCAATGGCAGGGAGCCCCGTGTAAACAACGAAGGGCAAATTTGGCCCTTTATGTCCTGAAAAGTCTGCTTGTACCCATTGTCTTTCAATCTTGCAAGAAAATACAGATTGAAGGGTGAACTAATTGTTACAATTTTCTCTTAAATTAGCAGGGGAGTGTCAATGAGATGTGGCAAAGGAGGGGACAAAAAAAAAAAAAGAACCAATAAGTAATACTGCTTTAAAGAGAATTTCATCCATGTTTCAGAGCCAAAGTACAAAAAGAGAGTGGATCTGGATCAAGCGCTACTGGCCTTTACTTTCTAAGCAACAACAAAATTCTTCATTTAGCTTCGGTGAAATGTTACACAACCAGAGAAAACAGAAGGAACCAAACAGTCCTTTTCCTTTGCAAACATCATATGCCCAAAGGTGAATACTGTCATCCATCCCTTTGGATTCTCTGCTAACTCCCACTGTCTGCACAGTGCAGTGTCAGCCACTGAAGACAAAACACATCTACTGTGCACATGAGTAAAACCTGTGGTGTCTTACAAACATAACATTTTGATGTTTTGAATACTAAAAACCACTAGGTGCTTTTAGACACAGAACAATACAATTTCAGATGCATTTACCACTTTTATTTCACTATGCAGAAACATACATTCACCATGTGTTGTGATGCAGCTGACAGTGTAATGGACGCGATCCCTTCCGTGGGTATTAGAGCTGGACACTAGCGAGTTTTCAGTGGACGTTCTGTACAGGTTAAGGCTTGACTCAGAACTAGATAGTAAATGCTGACCAGATTCTCAAACAGATTTTTTTTTTTTTTTCCTCTGAGAACAAAAGGGAAATCAATAGAAAACCATTACGGTTATTTCAGATTAATAATTTTCTAAAGCTGCAAACTAAGTAAAATACAGATTTTTTTTTTCTCCAAAATAACTACATATAATTTACAAGGTTAGGATCTGTGAAGGGTGACTGGAAGCTGACTCTGAATAATGCTGACAAAAATCATTAAAGTTAATATACTAAAATCATTACTACCTCATAAGGTATTCAGTCAGGTATACAAAGCACACTTTGTAAGCATTTATATGTTTTGATAAGAGTAAAGATTCATCATCATTTGTCGGGCAGTAATAAAACCAGATGAAACAAATATAAGATTCAAGTTGTTTACTGAATAAACTGTGTTATTGGCACATCTAATGTGTGGTAAAACATTATACACAGTACCTATACAGCTTCTAGCATTTTGGGGGTAATCTTCATTTACAATATCTGTAAACAAAAGGCTTGCCACCTAACAAATTTTAATTTGTTTAGACTTTCAGAAACTGTGAAAGGCATGAACTGTTTATGTGTTACATGAGATCACTGTTTATATTGTTTATGAACGTGCAGGTAAAGCTGAAAACTTAGACATTTTAAGAAAATTAAAAATGCTGCTTTTCTGTAATTTTATTGTTGCTTCATGCAATATTGTTTAACTGCTGCTGATTCAGATTGCTTTCTATGGGAAGGTATCTCTGCCAGTTTCTTTATTAACGGTCAAGATCAATTCTTCTGTACTGAAATTTTCCATAGACAGATACAAGTCAGTCAGGTTGGAACTGAGACTCCGTATAGGCTCTCGTATTCCTACTGGTATGCATGTCTGGATTCATATGAATTCTAGGTTATTCCTGCAGAAAAGAGAACTGAGTTAATTATTCAAAGCAACTACCTCTTGCAAAAGAGATTTTGTCAATTTGTTCGTATAAGAAAAGCTGTTTGAAAATTGCATAATCCCAGTATAAGCAACTTGGACCAAATTCAAAGTCCGCTGACACCAATGGAAAGAATTAGTGACATCAATAGACTTTTAAGCAAGCCACATTGAGCTGTCTCTGAAACAATTAGCAGAATACCACAAGAATCACAGCTACTCACTCCTTAGTGACTGGTTCCATCTTCCAAATAAATAACTGACACTGAAATTCAGTTTTCTTTAGGGTCTGTATATCCAAAAGCAGGAGAGCCAAAGAGCTTCAAAAGGTGCTGTGCATTATACTCTGTTACTTACACCAAGTGCTAGGGAATACACATTGTTTTAAGAATAAAATGCTGCTATCGATTCAACAAATCTGACAAGCAGCTTCTTCTTCCCCTTCTGCATACAGCATTCAAAGCAATTTGAGCAATGGTGCTGGCACTAAGAGCTTTTGCATAGCAGGTTAGTATGCGTGACATGTTTCTGCACACAGAATAAATATAGGAATATTGAGACATCTGTTTAGCCAGCCACTACTGGAGAGCATGCCTTTGCTGAGAAAAAGCTAGACGCAAGGAAAGCTGCATTATCATCTCATCCTGATAAACAATGCTGCTTTAAGACACTAAATGTTCTTTCAAGTACAAGAAAGCCAAGACACCCAAATACTGACAGACTAATTCACTGCGTTTAAAAGCAAGTTGGACCATATTTTAGCAAGTCGGGAATTGAAGCATAACTTTTAACATATCTGCACGCGACATTTAAAAAGCAGCTGTAGGTTTTTCCCTTGGCATTTTTAAACCAAAATGCACACCTTTAAGAACAAATCATTTTTGTTCTTAAATGACACAAAAGCAGACAACACATTTTTTATGACTTCAGAAGTAGAAAATTAGACTACAACAAAGCATGGACAATGAGGACTTTTCAGAGAGCCAACAAAAGCAAATGAGTAGTTTCACTTTCTCCAGCTGGCACTGTTTACTGAAGGCAGATGTCTAGAGCTGAATGTGGTTTACTTTCAAATATCACAACTGATAACCAGCAACTTGAAAATGCCAGTGAGAGAAAGTGAAGAGTTAAAGGTGAAATATGGTAGGAAAACAACATCTGCAACATGCCAGCCCAGTAAATGCCTAGGAAAATCATCTGGTCCTCTTACCTGTGGTCAATCCTCCCCATCTTCTGGTGTGATTTCTGTCTCTTTATGTACCACTACTTTGGTCACTGACATGTCAGGGTGCTGCTCTTTGGCTTCTTTAATTGCCTGAGCCAGCGCCTATCCCAAGGAAACCACAGAAGGGCAAAAACAAAAAGGAGGTGGAACATGCATGATCAGTAGCAAGGTGGAGAGATTCATGACATATTACACAATTTACAAATGAGGAAAATGATTAAAATATGAAATATACCATCACTGATTTAACTACTATTCCAGTTTAACTTAAGGCATGCCAGAATGGATAATATCTGTCAAAGCAACGTTTAGAAATGTTCTCTTTGGCAGTCTTCAGGGTAGCCATTTTAGCAGTTTGTAGACTTTACCTGATCATGATCAATATCGGCATCTCCTGTGATGACTATTCGTTTTTCAATTCTTGTCTCTGAGATGCCTCCTTTCACAGTCTAGATGGGAGGCACAAAAATGCATGTCAGTAACTTAAAGTACTGCTATTCATTCCCAGAATGATCGGTGCAGGAACTCTCTCATGACTGGACTGAAATGGCTCAAGCAGCTTGCACAGAGGGGACAGCCCTGGACTGCAAGTGAGCAGCTCTGGAGTTGACCTGAATGCTCTGAATGGACTAATGGCCTCCAGATGCCCTTTCAAAACAGGTAGTTTTATAATTAAATTTAAAATTCTAATTAATCTGCACATGCATCAAAAGATGTTTGTATGTCAAAAATGGCAAACTTGTCCCATGAAAAACAGAATGGGAATACAGACAGCCCATATTCAGACCTATTAAAGTCCAACTGCTTGCTTCAGAAAGGTGTATGGGGTGGTATGGCCTTTGTATGGCTCATCTACTAATGGGGGAACTTCACTGCAGAAAGATGGAATCCTTTTCCCAGTGAATATTGGTAGGAGAGCTGTCACAACACTAAGAGGATTTCTACTTAGAGAGGAACTGTTATTTAAATGCTACCTTAGAACCTGGAAGACACAGCATGGTTTCTCTGTGAAGATGAGCTTTCAGTCTGGCTGTGGGCAAGCTCCTCAGGGTACCACCCAAGAACACAGCCAGGGTGTTGGAGATGACTGAATACCCTGTTATGGCTACAGGACACAGATTCACTATGTGCTTTCAACACTGTGCAGTGCTAATATCTCAGGGCTGAAAGGCATAGTCATGTCAGTGGAGCATCATGTTCAGACAAGTTACCATATGATGCCAGTGTGGTTAAGCTCTTTCCAGCTCTAGGTAGTATTTGCAGCTAAATCAAGAGTCTCTGTACAGCAAGGTTTTGTGCTTGCATAGGCATAGATTTAGGATTCATGTCAGGTCATTGGATGATGCATTAATCAACTCAGCATAGCCAAAGACGGGTGAATAAAGACAAGTATTTATGGCAAATTTCTAACATTTTGTCAAGAGATTATCAGAATGCATTCCCTTTTAGAAATAAATCATAGAACCAAAGCTAAGATAGCATACACCCTGGTGAAAATGGAGCTCCCTGTTTCCTGAGGACTCACTTTGGTGATATGTGTAGTAGTTGTAGTGCTGGTGGTTTCAGATGTGATCGTTTGCGCACTCATCAATACACCTGGTTCAGAGTCAGCACCGCAATCCACCTAGAAACCAGAAGAGAAAACAGTCATGAAAAAATGCTCCTGAACACAGGGAGTATTTCTCTGTGCATCTGGAAGCTGTCCTCCCCCTCTGGAAGCACAGGTGAGACGATGGCACTTTTAAATCTGTAGTTTCATCACTGTTCTTGAAAGGCCCTACATCAGGATGTGAAAGTGACCCTCAGGTAAGTTATTCGAATGTACATCCTCCTCACACTAATATTTAATACTTGGAACAACTTAGAAAAATTTACACTAAATCATACACTTAACAATGGGTGATGAAATGGGTTCCTTAAAGGCACATTAAATTAGACCATGTCTTTTGCTGAATTTCTTACCTGAGAAGATTCATATGTAATGGTTTTTGTTTCTGTATGGACTACTGGCACTTCCTTTGTTGAAATTTCAAGTGTTTCCCCACCAGTGGGAACACTGCTGAAACTTATAGTCTCAGTCTTCACAACTGGTGACTGCATGAACAAAAAAGAAGGAATTGGAATATTTAGCAAATCTTATGGATTTCTCAGAACTTTTTTTTTTGTTGTTGCTTTTTTTGTTTTTTGCATGAGGCAAAGAAAGAATAACTAAAAATTGATCTGCATTCAAAAAAAAAATTCTATTCATTACAGTGGTACATTCATGTATATAATGCTGGCAGGCATTCTGCACTTCCCTGGATTTTATGAAAACAAAGTCCAAAATGATCAAAATAATTCAAGAGGAAATGGCCACAACTTGAAAAACAGGAGGTTCCCTGTGAACATCAGGAAACACTTTTTCGCTGTGAGAGTGACTGAACACTGGCATGGGTTGCCCAAGGATATTGTGGAGTGTCCTTCCTTGAAGATACTCAGAAGAAGAGCTCTGGACATGGTCCTGGGCAGCAACTCACTCTGGATGTCCCTGCCTGATCAAGGGATTGGAGCAGATGACCTCCAGAGGGCCCTTCCAGCCTCAACCGTTCTGAGAATCTGTGATTGTACATTTTCTTAAAATGACAAGAGGATGAATTCTGTACAGGCTTAGGCTTTTCATCTATTGGGCATCAAACCCTGCAAAAAACAGCTCTTGAAATTCTACTAATGGGATTAAGACAAGGAACCTGGTCTGTTTAAGACACAGTACACTTATTTATAATTGCATCAAGCATGGAAAAAAACATCTATTTCCTGTCTTTGACAGGGCAGACTTTGCCAAACTCAATGGACTTTCCCAAAGAGAATGCCAGCTGATCTTGTTATCTGTTGCATAAAATGCCATGAAATTTGATATTTCTCTGTAGCATGAAAAGCAGTTTCAAGTAAAACATGCAAGGCATTTTGCTAATGATGGAAACCAGCAGCAAGCCTTGCAGGTGACATGCAAGGAGGAAATAAGAGGAGAAAAAAACTGCTTGCTGTAAAAGAGCAATCATACAAGCTGGGCACAATTTACTTTCAATGACAGGAATTAACTTAGCCCACTATTGCCTACATTCACAATTCATCACAGACATGACCAATTTAGTAAGTTACCTCAAAATGAGGTTTTCTTTCCAAAGACTCTGAAAGTTGGACTGTTGTTCTCTGCTCCTCCGCCTGCTCACACGAAGCAGCGGCAGCGACTCCTTCCTGTTTGGTTAGGGCTTTCCCAGCCTCCTCCCTTTTTTCCTCCTTCGCCCCCTCAGTCCCAGCAGAGCCCTCCTTCCCCTTCACGGCAGCAGCCGCCGCCGCCTCAGCCTGGGCATCCAGTGCAAGTCCGGCCACTTTAGCAGGATCCCCGCCTGCATGCACCTCCATCCCATGTCTCTCCTTGACAACTACAGTCTCCTGTACAACCTTCTGCACTGTGTCCTGATCCGGCTGAACTGCTTGCTTCATGTCACTGGAAGTTATCTCCTGAGACGTCGTCGTGTCTATTCTCTGCAGGGAAGGAGGAAAAAACCCCTCAGCATCAGAAGCGGAAAACACTATTTGCAGTAGCTCCCAAGCTTAATGCACTGTGAACATAAATTTTAAAAAAATGGGCATTATATTTTGCCAAGTTATTTCTCCCACATTGCATGGATTTTCATTCTCAGGATGTTACCAGTATAGCAGAAATGGAAAACAAAGCAAGAATCAAATTTTTTAAAAGTGAAGAGAAATTTCAATGTTGGTGTTTCTGTGTGAATTTTACAAAGGCAAAATACAGCACCCTGAAAAATGACCAAAATAAAATGAAAAGAAAGAAAACCTGGTTGTTGCTTTTCCCCCCCTCTCCCCCCCACTTTTGGGTGAAGTTTCTGTTGTGGTCCAATGTAACAAAGGAAAACACACAAAATTACATGCATTAGTTATACGGTTTCATATTGTGGAAAAAACCACGAAACAATACAAAAACAAAAGTAATTGGTGTGTGGTTATGACATCGATGGAGGGAATCAAGCAGCCACCTGAGCCCAGCTATGGGAAGTAGAAGTAACCCCTCCTATGAACTCAGTTGGTTTTCTGGCAGATTCTATTAAAGTGAAGATATCTGAACCATCCAAGGTTTTTTCAGTGGTGGACTGTTTAGTCTAAACAGACAAAGAAATGTAGAGTCATACACAGAAAAAAGGCAGACCCATATGCACAGACATATTAATTGCCAAAACCAGAGGCGGAGACGGAGGAAAAGGAGAGAAGGTTGCAGGGGCACGGAGAGGTTGGAAACAGGAAAAGAATGGATAAATAAATCATAGCAAATTCATAATGGCTGTAGTAAGCAATAGTTACGAAGCGTAGTTGTTAGCATTGGCGTTTTGCTGGTTCAAGCAAACTTTTTTTTTTTTTTTTTTTTTTTCCTTTTATTAACAAGCCACAGAAGCAATACTGAATTTCAGTACATAAACCAGAGGGGCTGAAAGCCTTATATAATGCCTGCTTCCGACTGTGAGACGGACTCAAAGTATGAGAGAAAAAAAATAAGCTGGGTTGGCTGCTGTCAACATAAAGCCAGGCAGCAAGAGAACCGAAAGCTAGGGTGGTGTGAAGGGATTGCCTAAAAAGAAGTCATGCTTTTATCTTTAAATTGTGGCATGAAGTCAAAGCCACTTGTTACCACTATTTTTGATGCAGACGACTCAGTAACATAGTGAGCAGTAGCAATGGTAAATGGCTGTTCTCTGGAATATCTCCACTCAGACAGGCTCTTATCTGTCCAGGCAAATGCCCCTGCTTTTACAGCTTCTCCGCCAAGATGCTTTTCTGCTTTGCCAAGCTGTAAGCTTTCCAGTGTACCAAGTAACTGCAAATCCTGGTCCATCCTTAGTGTCTTTTTCAAACTCTCCTCTTCAGGACTTTGCAACTGAGATTCTGCTTCCTTTATGGGTGTCAGAGAGTCAGACAGCTTTCTTCTCGTGCTCTGCATGTCGGATCCCCGCCTGGCATTCTCATCAGTGACAGGCTTGAGTATTTCATACTTGGCCACTATTGGAACGATTTTCACAGATTCTTGCTCATGCCTTTCCATTTTTTGCAAAGTTTCTACTGAAGGCTGTACTGCTTTCTCACCCTCTTTAGCTTTACTTGTCATGGTTACAATTTTCCCAGATACGGTATCATAGGACTTTCCTAGGGTGAACATTTTCTGCTTATTCTCCTCATTGGATTGTATTTCACTTTCCAAGTCCTCAAAGCTCTGCATTAGAACGGTACTGGATTTTAATATCTGAGGTGGAAAGGCAGTTTTACTGCTCACAGTCACTACTTTGTGTGCCAGATTTTTTTCCGATTCACCATCAACTACCTCAGAGGGTATTTTGTCTATAATAACCCAATCCTCAGTGCCCTATATTTGAGATATAAAAGCTAAATTAGAATATCTGCAGGTTTATCTGTACTTCAGGAGCACTACATTATGAAAACTTTTAAGAAATCATGTGTCTTCTTCTGAAAGCGTATCAGAACTTTTAGCACTGTACTTCTTAGAGCTGTTATCAAATAAATAAACCACCTTAGGCAAAATATGACTTCTTTGCATATTCTCTCTCTTCAGAGGTCCATATAACGTGGACCACAAAATATTACTTTTGCCACACTATTTCTGTATTTGTTTGAAGCAAAATGGCATGTCAGCACATAATTATAATGGTGTTTGGAATCAAGCTGGGGTTAAAAATCACATACTGCAGTGGTTCACAAAGCTACAGTCAAAAACAAATTACAAAAACAGGGCAAATAAGCCCATTCAACTGTACTCCAGTTGTTACAAACATGCTGTTAATGACGTTTTAGAATAGTATGCTTTTGTATGTAGCCTTCCCTGAAACTCCTTGTTTTCTTAGAAGAAAATGAAAAATATCAACACCCTTCAGGACTGTTTAAACAGATAAGCACAACACAGAAAACTGTATAAACTAAGAATATTACTAAAAATTCTGAATGAAACTTAATTGCAGCATCTTTTTTCCTACTCATGCAAATGTGTTATGTGATTTGCTTTGACTATGTAATCAGCATCCAGTTATTTGACTTTAAGACCATAACTTCTGTATTTAACTAAGCAAATGATGCAGTTTAAAATCGAATGAATTAAAAATAACCTCTAGGGATGATGGGATACTTTTCTGGATAATGATTTGATGAGAAGTAACCAAAGTGCCAGCAGATTCTCCTTCCTGCAGCTTCTTCTCTATCACACTTGGCTAATAGAAAAACCAATAAAAATATAAAGTTCACCATCACTCAGCATAATCTAAATTCACTTGACAATATAAAGAAAACTCATTCTTGTGACAGAAGTGCCCCATTCACCCTAACGTTCTCAGTGAGTTTTATGCTGGAAATGCATGCAAACTGCAAACAACATCCAAACAGCACCGTGCAAGTAAATTTCTAACTAGCGGAGAAATCAGTCTCCATTAGGAAGCCATAAGCTCTGGAGAGGACCCATTCCTCAGAATTTGGTCTCCAGTTTATATCTCTATCTAAAACTTATGAAATAATAATAATAAAAAATATGAAAAGGGAGGGCTTGGAAAGGAAAAAAGATAATAAAATAATAAATCATTGCCATCCGTTCTAACTGCATTTCAATGAAGTATTGTTTGTTTTTACCTGCATTTCAAGGAATGTAGTACCTCCCTTCTGCAAAAATATGAGTTTTTCTGATTTTTCTGTTTCTTCTTTGGTCTAATGTCAGGGGAATAAATGATTTTAGTAAATGGAGGGTATAAAGTCCACTATACTTTACAGTAGCTCATACTTCTCTACTCTACAAATTATTAATTGCATGAAAAATTAGGAAACAGAACTAAAGAGAATCATTTTACAGGACAGAGGTTTCCAATAAGAAGTGAAATCAGTGTCTCTCTATGGTGAATGTAAAGGAGATATGAGTATATAAATGGTATGCACAAGTGTAGCACAAAACCCACTAAACTGAGTAACACCCAGGTGTGGGTGCACTGTGTTCGTTTTGTTTCATGTTATTAATTTAACTGGGACTGATGCCAGTTTACACAGCTTCCACCAGTAGCCCAGAACAAGCCCCTCCACCTTCACTCTGGGCAAGGCTCTCTCCTGAGTTTGCAGCCCTCTCTGCTGAAGCAGGCAGAAGGCATACCCAGCTAAGATTTCAGCTCTCCCTTTTTCCCTGCTGGTATTAGAAGTCTTAGGAGCACTTTTCCTACAGAGAGAGCTAACTGTTGTTCTATGGTCCTGTAGTGTGACACCGAAATCTCCTCACTTTTATCCCATCGCAATTTCCTAGTGCTGTGAGAATAGTAAGAGTATCTCTCTATCTTGGACAACTGGGAAAATTTTAAATGTTGGTAAGACTCAATTTCCCAATGCTTTTGAGCCCACCTTCTGGGCTGGCCACTGTTGTCATTTGGCCAGAGAAAGTAAACCCTGCAGAGCAAAATGGGTTTCTTGCCAAACCCTTTCTAGTGACTTCAGTCACTAACTACTATACTGAATAGATACGCCAATGGAAGTCCTATGACTAATATGATAAAAAGATACATATACTCAAGAGGAAAGATAGAAATTTAAAGAGAAATACAAAACTAGAAAGGGATAAACATCCCTGACTGTGATGAGATGCACAACTCCTTTATTCCTAAAATGTTGGTTTCATCTGGTCCAGATCAGATTAAACATTGTCAAGGACTTTGTCAATATGATGGCTTTCATATTCTACAGCTATCTGGCCACCATCATGGAAGATATTTAAAACTATATTTTTCATCATAAGGAAAACCAAAGTATTTCCCCGTCTGTTCTAAGAAACCAAGTTGTGACTAGACAGGCTTAAAGTCACACTGACCAAACACTCAGGTGCCACATGCTCGAAGTTCACATTTTCAAAAGACACTTTCTCTACTGTTCCTGTTTTATTATTAAGAAGGAGCTACAGGTAACAGCAACACACACATTTTTAAAATGGATATGGTAAATGAAATGTGAAACTTCTTTGACTAGCAGAAGGCACTACATTATCTTAACTGCCTCTGCACCTCTTAGTAGACATCAAGGTGCTGATTTTGATGATGGCTTCAGCTTTTTCCTGAAAAAATCCCTTCTTATCAGGACATGTGAACTGAAGCCATCTCACTTACTGGGAGCAAAGGAATGACAAGGTGTTATCTACAGCAGAAGTCACCTCAGAGTTAGGCTCTGATGGCTCAAGTCTGCTCTTAATTTTCCAAACCTTCGTTTGGATGAGGTTCTGTGAAACAGGTGTAGATTACTTAGATGCATGTAAGGTATACATGCATCTAAGTAACTGGAAATTGCTTTTGAGCAAGTCATCTTCTATTAGCAAGAGAAGAGATACCAGATAATTATTGCCCTTTTCCTACTTTGCTACTTCTTGTGTCTTTTAATTAAAACTTTTTATTAAATTCCTAAAGTAACAGAGACATTAAATGAACAGGGTGGTACTAAGTTTGCTTCCCCCTGCAATCCTCAGATTCAGGCTCAGCTAGCCACCCTTTCCAATAGTTCCTTATATCTTCATTATGATAAATGCATCCTGTTCATTGTACTTACAATTTCACTTTTTAGAAGGATAAACCTTTATTTTCAACTACAATCAAACCAACCTGTTTGTGGGGTCTGTTACAATTTCTGAACAAGGCAGTAGGAGCAACACTAAAACTCCTCTGTGCTCCCCTCAAAAGGGAAGCTTTGAGCACTGAGCCTGCTTTTTTAGGTATTTTAATCCAACTTGAAGGCCACACTAAATACACCTCTAATGCCTGCTTCAGCCACTGGGTATAATGTGGGAGAGGAGGAGGTGAGAGCCCTCTCCTTGACAATATCCTTTTCCCTATGAGGAGAAGATGACACTTGCTACCTGCATGTCTCCAGGGATGCACTTCCCCAGAGTTGTGGATCTGCAACACCAACCTCTGAGGTGAGAAAGCAGAAAACTTTTTCAATTTACACTTTCCGGACAATTTTTACTGAGTTCCTTACAACATTACATCAGTGCTGTGGGCACAGAAACAAATCTCGACCATTTGTTGGTCTTTAATGCTAAAACCAAGAGGTACCCATAAAGATAATTTGTGTGAGACAGAAACCAGATATCCATTCATAATAGAATAAAAAAAAAAACAAACCCACAACTTCCAGGCAGACCACACAAGCTCCATTTTTACTCCATTGGACTTAAGCCAAGACACTGCACTATATATCTTATTGCAACACAAATGTTGCCTTGCTACCCTTACAAGTCCTTATCTACCTACAGATCAAGTAAACACCAGCTTTTAAACTGGCAAGTTTCTTAAAAGCACTTCAGGACTGCACAGTGAGCAAGATTTTTCACACATGAAAATGCAGATACTTAGCAATCTGCATTGGATCTTCAATGACCGTATCCAGCAGACTGCAGCAACCCTCAGTTCCCTTATGGGACTGGCCAAGAAGGTCTAATTATCATCATCATTTCTTTGCTGTCTTCAGAGACTGAGAGTTCTGCTCTTTGTTCTGTATTTTCTTTTCAAACTTGGCACCATAGCCCCCACCTGTCTCACTACATCACTGCTCCCAACCAGTCACCATTGTTTAAATTTTCTCTCCATCTCTTTCATGCTTTCTTTCACGCATGGCTGGACTCCCTCAAGCTCACCGAACCTGCCTATATTTTGCACCCTCAAAGAGACCCAGTTCTGCCACATGGCTTCCAGTGAACTTAATTCTCTCTATACAAATATATTTATATATGTATATATTTATGATATCTGCTCTTCCTCCCATCTTTGCTGCTAGCGCCTGCATCCTGAGAAAAGGAAGTGCTGGCAAGCAGAGATTGGCCTGTAACTGCGGCCTCTAATCTAGGGAGAGCTGCTATAAGTAAAAATGCATAGACAAATACATAATGAAGCCTTTCAGCTCACGCTGACCTCTTCAGGCACTAGTGGTTCAATCATAGGAGCATCCTCCTGCCTTGCTGCAAGCCGAACAGGAGATGTGGAAAGCCTCTTCTCCCACTCATTAGACACAGTCGTTTCTGTGGAGGTTTCCAAGAAGGTGCGTTTCAACTCGCTTATATTGGTCTGATGTTTCATCAGATCTTCCTGGGTTTTGTCTAGATCCTAGACAGTTTTAAAAGAATAGAGCAGTTTGTGATACATACTAAGCCAACCAAACTTTAGAGCCAAAACACACAACTTGGTTAGTATAGAGGGAAGTAACAGCTCAGGGAGCCAGGGAGCACAGCACTAACACAACACTCTGTGAAAATGTGGCATTTTGAAAGAGAACAGCATAGCATATCTCGTACAAGTGAGTCTCAACACACTCTTAAAGAGCCTATCCATATGGCTATAATTTGCACCTGATAAAGAGGCTCCGAACAAACATACATATGCGCGTGGAGGCACACACATATACGCACACGCATATATCGATATTGATAGTACAAGTTAGAGGAGTCACCATAATCTGAGAGAAGAAATAATCTATTAGCAGGTGGGAGTACACAGTTCATGCATCATAGTGCAGATCCACAGTTTACCACTAAAACTAACACACATGTACATGCACTGGTATATACCAATACCAACCTCTAACATAAGATTACTATGTTTGACATACACATTTTCACCCTGTATTCGCTTAATCAGACTATTCTGAAAGAAGTGAAAAAGAAAGGGAAAGGTAAGGGACACATTATTGAAAGGATACAAAATGCTGTTTCTACACATTTCTTCACAGAGAACTGACAGTAACATGCTGAAAGAGGCAAACACCTCCAACATTGATACCTGAGCAACTTCTAGACCTTTCGTTTCTGTACCTGTGCCTTTAGATCTCCGTCCTCCTCTTGATCCGACTGCCAGCATGAGAAAGATCGGAAAACAACACCTTACCCACTTGTATGAATGAAGGCTTTATGAACATTGGTGAGAGGTACACACTAGGTTAAAATCCCGTTTTCTCTTCATTAAGGGTTTAAGGAGAAGAAGTAGACAAACTGGTTTTCCTAACTCAGAGCAAATGTCCTCTTCTCAAATTTGTTTTTTCTTATCAAAGGGGTATTAAACATCTTCCTCTTATAAATATTGCTACACTCCACATTCATAGAATTCATAGATCTCTCTTTATGGAGCAACAGTTGCACCTTCTCACCAAGGTCACGGCTAGTCTAGGACTGAACAGCAACAGCAAATGCTTTGGAATTCCATAATCCCAGAATTTCCACATAGGACATAATCTGTGCCACAAGCAAAGCTTTGCGTAAACTCACGATGGGCAAAGAACCTGCAACACCTTCTACAGAAGGAAGCACGTTTTATTTGCTTGAAATGCTATTTCCCTAACCATAGCCCCTTTCTGTATTTCTGTAATTTTATTTCATATTTAGCCTGTATATATTCTTTCAGGACATATCCTGTGGAATGGCACACACATCCCATCCACTTCAGTGCACATTTTCAAAAGCAATGCCATAAGGACTGTCACAGCAGCTCTGTTTCCAAGGGTGCAATTTTCAGGTGGCAGATATACCACACATTTTGAAAATCAGGTATCCGTAAGAAAAACTGAGATGTGCCGTATCTTCCCCTCTAAATAAAGATGGCAACTAGAGATATTAACATGTATTTTTGACTAATAAACAGAACATTTAAAATGTCACAATTTTATGATTATGTTTTACTTTCTGCAGGGCTCAAGGCCTGAAGCTATGGAGTGGAAGAAGCACCTGAAAGCATTTTGTACTTCTGACTCATCTCAACAGACTTTATGTTGTTGCACCGTTTGGATTCTTTTAATGCCTATGCTGCTATTTTATTGTTAATTTTTCATACAGTCCTAATTAGACAAATGACTCATGGGAAAATCTGTTGATTACTTTACAACTCAGTTCAAATTTATTCTATTTAGAGCCAGGGCTGAATCGTCCTGACGTGTCGTACAAAAAATTTTTCCTTGACATTAATTTTAACAGTCTCTAATATTAATGAGATCCTTCTGAAAACCTAGAGTGGTGTTTGGGGTAAGACTCTGTCTTCTAGCAGATGTCAGACAAAATTCATCTCATGTTTGCAGCTGCAACCATATTAATGATGAAAGCATTATATGCACTTCAGTGAAGTCACACAGGGTTGAATTTGCCTGCACAGTCTATATACCACGTTGTGGATATGAGGCTTCTCAGTGCAAAGAAAATATAAACATTTTACATTTCTCCTCTGAAAAGAATACCTGGACTAGTTGTTGCAATATGTGAAGATGCCACGTGGAATTACATTAAAGAAAAAACTTAGATATATAAAATATGAGAATACCTCAATTCAGTAAAATTGAAAACTGCTTTTTATTGCCTTTTCCCCACTCTCCCACTCAGGCTTCAGAGTATAAGAGCAAACAAGCAAACAAAAAACCCCAGGGCACGATCTGGCCAGCACGACCCTCCGGGTGGGCAGCACTGGCACGGGTGACACCGCCACTCTGCCCCACTAACCGCACAACGCAGAGGCCTTGCAGCTTCCAAACCAAACTCAGAAGTAAGAGGGACCCATAGGAAGCACCGGAAACTCCTAGCAAAGCTGTCCCACTTGCAGGCACACACATGCACACACGCGCAGGGAGGGATCCTGGACTACCGTAGCAGACATGCGGTTTAGCCCCGAGGCCCAGGGTTGGGAAGAGACGAGGCAAAAGGCTCTCCCCTGCCACAGCTGGGTGCCGGCGCCTGTACAAACCTCGGTGGCAGTGGTCTCACCATCAGCCGCAGTATCCGTCTGCTCACTGTCAGTCTATTGGGTTAGACAAGGACCCGGGTCCCGAGAGGAAGGCAGGAATAAAGAATAAACCCAGCTCATCAGTACACGCGGCTCACACGGGGAACTGTTAAACTCAACATCCCTGTGAACTGCATTAGCATTGCTTTTCAAACCACGCACATGTCAAAGAAGCAAAATAAAAATGCTATATTAGTAAACAGAACAGACTCAGAGGAAGACTCGAGGCGTACTGTACACTGTATATGGCTTTACTGGAACAAATTTATAAGCCAAACAAAACATTACTGGAAAAATGTCATTTGAATAGCAGATTTTTTTTTCCTTAAGAAAGCCAGGTAGCTTTAATAAAAAAATGGGGAAAAAAGTGACTAATATTTTCTAAATGAATTTTTCCTCCCATAATGGTCTTTTACAGAAAATTATTGAACTAATTTTTGTTCTAGCCAATATAAAGTGGTGGTTAATTTTTTTTTTTAATCTGGAGGGGAAAAAGATCATTAAAAAAAAGCAACAACAAAAAAGCTACTTTAACAGTCATCTGACTTTCAGCCCCTCATTTGTACAGAGGTTGTTCTTGTCTCCACATTTATACACCATGAGGCTGTCTGCATTACCAAGGAGTTCAATAACCATACCCCCATCCCATCTACTGTCTGTCTGTGGAGTAATGCTAAGGCTCAGATCCCACTCGGTTCCAATAAAGAGCAGCTGATAATTGTTAATGATAGTAAAAAGAAAGAAAACTTCCATTAAAAGAAGAAAAAAATACTTCTCATTCCATTTAAGAATATGGATGAAAGCAGGAGAAAAACAAAAGTAATTCCCCCCACCCCCAAACACTTACTAGGTATGAGTGATAAAAATGAAACAAAGCACAGCATTGTACCGACTGATCTATCCCTGCTTTGCATGAAGAACATTTTAGTGGAGAACACAAGTGTCAAGATTAATAGAGAGTGGAGTGGAGGTTACTACAGGCTGAGAACAGAATTCAAAAAACTACTCTGATGTCAGGGAAGCATATGGATAACTAGTAAGTAAAGTGCACCCTACTGCCCCAGACTGGCAAATCCAAGTTGCTTTGATAGCAGTGAAAGCTCTGGTTTCTGTTGGTGACTTTCTGTGGTCCTTAGAAAATCTAAAGTAACCCAGGCAGGCAATTTAAGACCAGAACAACACATCTCATCCTCCAATAACATCGATATGAACAAGAACAAAAAAACAACCCACTGGCGGATGGAGTATCGGTCTTAGCTTTGAATTTCCTCCGATCTTTTGTCATTTTCTGACAACTCCAGTGTTTCATAAGACAATGTTTTGATTTTTTTTCATTGCTTTGTTTCTTATTTGTTGAAGAATTTGTATTGTTTGTATGACACACAGAAGAATAAACAAGCATTTTGCACTACTTTCTAAGTGCATGAATGCAAGTTACATGAAATTTTTCAAGCCATGACCACTCTTGAGACAGACCATATTTATTTTTAAATGGAAGTGTAATGTCAAAGTAGTCTATTATGCTGTTCCAATTTCTTTCACTAAAGTGCTAGAAAATTGTTTCCTTAACAAAGGATCTCATGTCTTTATAACATTATAGGTAATTGTAAAGGTATGGCAATAGAAAAAAAGTATGCATTGTCACTCCTATTTACAAAAGAAAATAAAACAAAGAGGAATTAATTAATCTAGGCATTTAAAAAGAATTAAAAATTGTGTCAAGGCACTGTAACACAATTCTGGAACATAGGGTTCATTTAAGAATTAGAAGTCAATAGAAAATTAGCTGCTACGGTACAAACACAGAAGCCAATGAACTCCAAGGGGTGAGATTCTGTCTTTGACTGCATGGACTGACTCCAGCTGTGTAGCTCACGGGAGAACAAGCTCAACAACGTATGACATTGGTTCAGGATACTGGCTGTAGTCTTCTGCATCTCTGTGTGCAATCTTTTGTGAACTGTACGGGCAGGAAAGGTTCTTATTTATCTTGCCATAAGTGGAATGAAATCCTAAATAAAGCATAAAACTTGCTTTATTGCAATACACGTCTGCTAATAAGCCAGTCAACAGCCATGGAGTCAAAGTCAGCATTACTGAGTTACTTGAAATAAAGATCTGGGGTTATCACAGAGCAGGTAATGGTGAGTTAAGGCTGAGCAAGGCAGGTCTCCTCTGGAGAGGAGAGTAAGAAAGGCCAGGCTCAGCTCCAAGACAGGCTGAGGTACAGCTGAGGTGGGGCTGGCGGGCAGGCGAGGGCTGGAGCAGGACAGAAGGCAGCTTCTCCTGACGTGCTGTGGCTGCACCTCTCCTACCTTGCAATCCTAATTGCTGTGATTTGTTTTGCCAATGTAATGCAGACATGCCCGAGTTTAAAACATATTCACTTTCATGCAATATTTTGAACAAGAAATACCCCGTGGATTAGGCACAAGTCTGTGTTGTCTGCCAGGAAGCACTGCCAGAGTAATCACCCTCATAAAAGAGCGATACTAAAAAGCCTATTTTTGATGTTTTTATGCTCAATACTTACTAACTTTACTAACAAAAAGAAGTGCTCATTTCTGAAAGAGGAACAGACCAATGTATTACATAAACACTGCCTCATTATTGCCTCTAGAGCTGGAACTATATTAATTCTGTTATTGCTATTAGATTAATCCAAGTGCAGAGCTAATGCAAATTGAGACCTAAATGCTGTCTCAAAATGAGGACAAGAAATGAAGCAGCAGCATTTTGGATGCCTTTTATCAGAAACTGCACATTGTTTTTTTTAGTTGTAAGGCATCACAGAACCAAAAACATCTAAAAACAATGTTTTTACAAGACAAATTGATGTGACTTTTGGCTTTCCATAAAAAGGAAATGAAATCCTGCACCAAGTCTTACAAAACCAACAACAGCAGATGACAATGTTCAAGCTGGTTTATTGAAGAGAGCTACTGTAACGGACTATTGACAAGTGGCCAAGGTGGCTTTTTACACGGCCAACTGGTCTGCAATTATCTGACCTGGATTTTTTTCTTTATGTACAAAGCAAAACCGTACTTTTGTATCTGAAGTTGAAGAAGAAAACAGAAAATCAAGAAAAACCTGAACTCATTATTTTATTTTGTCAACAAAGAATAATCAGGCTCCAGCAAAAACTGAGATGGCAGTTACTCTGTTACTTAAGCAGATTCCTTTCCTACTTCTGGATACACTACCAAATCCACAGCACCCAGAACCAGTGCAGACTCCTACTGCAGCTGGTTCATCTGCCCGTGATGACCCCTGTGGCTTGAGGCATCAGTTTTGGCAGCACTAATCTAACACTGCAAATGTCAAGACAGCCCACATGGCATGTTCCCGCAACAGCTGCAGAACAGCTGTCCCAATCTGACCCCTCACTGATACATTGGATTTAACCAAGGGAAAACAATTTAATCTGCAGCAGAGATGGGATCGAGGCTGAAAATTGAGATCCAGGTTTTGCTGGACTAGAAAGCCTTTTCTGGGGTTCAGCTACAACTGACAGCCTTTTGCAAAAAGCTGAGTCCATCTGGACTTTGAACATACTGAAGTTGGTGAGGGTGTTCATCATTGTTGGGTAGCTAGTCTATAAATAAATGTAGATACATATGCATATTTTTCCATGCTTCAGTAATTATACAAAAAATTATACATAATACCCACTATTTAGATAACTATTCTAACCCTAGTATAAACGAAAAGAGGGAAGAAAAGTCTTATTTGTCACTTTGCACCAGCTGACACAGTTCAAACCAAGACTCTTCCACACAGTGTTGTGCCTAACCCTGGGCTCCAAGCTGTATTCCCAGCATGAGAAAAAAATAAAAAAGGAGAAGAAGAAAAAAAAAACAAAACCAAACTGAAAAACAACAACCCCCAAACCAAAAAAAACCCCAAGCCCTTCTAACATATCAGCACAGACAGAAATGAGGCTCTGAAAGTAGGACCACTATTGCAGCAATCTAACACTGGTTAGGACTGAAGCACTGAACACGAAAAAGAGTGTGTTCGATGCCGAGGTACACACCTCTTCCTCTGAACTGTCACTCAGGTCATTGGCAAGTGAGGCACTCAAGGAGGCCGCCTTGGGCTCCAGGTAGCAGAGGCACATAGCCAGAGGAAAGGAGAGAGTGAGGGCGTATGGCACTGAGAAAGAGGCAGAGAGCAGAAAGAAAAAAATGAAGAGGAAGCAAGGCACAAGGGAGGGGGAGCGGATGGGGAGGTAGTGCTGCACACTGGCAGGCAGGAAGTTGGTTTCGGAGAGGTTAGGGAGCGACAGGTAGCCATCGTCATCCAGGAGGGAAGGAAATGACTCTGGAAGTTGCAAGGAGAAGGAAAAAAGCGTTCCGCCTTTGCCAGCTTTCTGCTTGTAGCCAAAAGCCATGTCTTGCTCGGCGGAGCAAACTCGCCCCTTTCTGTCAGAGTCTGGCTCGGACTCGCTGTGCTTTGGAGTGCTCTCTTTGGGGGCCTCACAGCCTAAGGACTTTGTCCGAGTGCTCTCCTTGCATCTCCTGCGAAGCTTTGCTGAAGATACATGGGGGCCAGGCTGAGAGGATGGCGAGGAGTGGTGGGAGTCAGTGCCAAGCAAAGATGGCTGGTGACAGAGAAAAGAGCAGCAAACAAGGCGCAAAAGCAAAAGGACAAAAAGAAAACTGTAATTAGTTAATTTTCTTCCGTGATGGTAAATAATATATATTATATATATAAAATTATTAACAGTATTTTAACACCACAGCTATCCACTGAATTGAACGGTGCATGTTCCCATGCTACACACCACAGGTATTAGTGAATCACACTCCCAGCTTACAAAAGGCAACTTCTCAATTCAACATTTGTCTAGTCCTCTGCAGCACAGGATTTGCATAAAACCCTCCATGGCCACATGGGGAGTTTCAGGTGCTGCCAATTTCCACTTACTGCAAAATTGGTTTCCAATCATAAAGAGTTTTCACACATGACATGGAGAGCAACAAAGAAGGCAACATTTCCAGTACCAGCACTACTTGTAACAGCATTCTTGGAGTCAGGAGGAGACCCGGTGGGGGCCAGGTGCTTCCCATCTACGCCTTGGACAACCTCAGTAGTAACAATTAAACTCCAAGGACTTTAAATTCCTCCATTGCAATATTAAAAAGTCTAGTCCCTAAACCAAATTAAACCACATTGTGATTTGGTGGAGGGAGCAGAAATCCATTCATCAGTTGCTCCTGATGGAAAAAAACAGCTTGACAGCTATCCCTGCAGCCAGCTCCTCAGCACAACTCCCTCCACTGGCCCCTGCTGGGCATCCCCACAGCCCTGCCCTCACCTCTGCTCACTGTGAGCCCAAGCAGGCAGTGCTGGGGGCTCAGCCTCTCCCGGCCATGCACTCTGCCAGCCCCTCCACACTGTCACCACTTTGGCTGTACACTGAAAGAAGGGAGCTGAGACTTGTGGCTCAGCAGACCCCACCATCTCTCACTGGGGATCTGAAGGGAAGCTGGCTAGAGAGAGGTCCTTGCCCCACACAGCCACATCTCATAATCAAATGTGACCCTTTAGCCATAGCAAAGATGAGAAAATGCTCCCAATGCTTTTGCTACAAGTTTTACCACAATGCCAAGAATACTGGCTACCAACAGGCAGGATTTGCTTTGATATGCCACTTGTAGGGCATTCAACTGGCCTTTCAGGTCATTTGAGGACAAAACATTGTTAGGAGGAGGGAGGTGATTCAGCAGAAATGGTCACTGTCATTTCTCATGCTCCCCCCAAGCAGACACCTCTGCTCTTTAGAAGAACAAAAACCACTGTCATCACCAAAAATGCATACCCCAGTACAACACATCTGCCACAATGGTGACGGATCAGAGAAGTTTTTGCCAAAATCCACCAGGTGCATGTAGCTGAATGGCCCATTTGGATCCATGACCAAACCCTAAGTGACTGAGCTGCTCCATCCATAGTGCATCTCCCCAAGGAGCTATAACAGCCATTTCACTTTCACTCCAGGCTCCCAAAAGCAAAATTATTTTAAAGCCACAACAGCATTTGCCTCCAGTTCAGTCTGGTGTTGAACTGGAGGCAAAAAGCAGATCCACATTTTAGACACAGGTTACTACTAAGCCCAAATGTTACCGGGTATATTAATGGTAGGAATGGGACGTAAGCCAAGTAATTACATGGAAGAACTGCTCTCCTTCCTCTTTGATATTTCCCTTTCTCTCTTCTCTAGCAATCTATCACTTCA
Organism: Aegithalos caudatus; assembly: GCA_013389925.1. NCBI lineage: Eukaryota > Metazoa > Chordata > Aves > Passeriformes > Aegithalidae > Aegithalos > Aegithalos caudatus. The sequence continues at coordinate 228,238 of WEIU01006567.1, read as the reverse complement.
CAGAATGATTCTGCATTCCCAAGCAATCAGAACTAAGCCTAGCTTCAAACCACGTACAAATGTCTTTATGTGTTTAATGGAGTAACTTCAAGTCAAAACTTAATGCTGATGGACTCACAGGTTTTTGTATGAGCTAAATACACACACAAATACAACTTCTCTTTATATTGTAAAGATAAAAATCCAAAGTAAATATATTCTTTTCTAATACAAACTATTCACTTACTGACATCTTTACAGTATTAATAATACCAGAATAACTTCTGGTACTTCAACAGACATGAATAAAACAAAGGCAAAATGTCTTAAAGAAAAAAACTGAAAACATACTTAAAACATTTATATGCCCTTAAAAAGGGATATGATTTCAAGCTTGTCTTGTGTTTCTCAAGACATTCTCTTTATGATGACAGACAAATCTGTTAGTAAGTCCATGTAGAAGCAGGACTGAGATCTCTGTAGGATTACAGAGCTGAAACTCTATTAATGATGGTTTAAACAGAACTCATCTCTTGAGTGGGGGTAAAAATCATTTGTACATATTTAAGTTCCATCAAATTAGTCTTCTAAAATATCTTTGAGTATTTATAGCCATATATAAGGAATAGCTAGATGATCTTCAAAATGCAACTGATCCCTCCATTGACTTAAATTAACAAACACTTGGAACAGAACGAGCTACTATTGGATGTTTTCTACATATTTCATTTTCATCATTTTTTCTCCATGAGGAAACAAACGGAGTTTCAAGAACTCAGTTAAATTTTGTAGAGATAATCTTTTAAATGCTATAATTACAGCACACACTTTCAAAAGAAAACTTTCTCATTCGCAGTCTTCAGTAAGTCAATTTGTTTCTGGTTTTCAGTACCTTAACTGCAACTCTTTTTGAGGACTTGATCCTTTCGCTATGTAGCTCATCATGGCCTTATATGATAAAGCTAAAAGTTCAGGTTCTAACAATTGCATACTTCACAGTTCTGTGGATGTAGAGATATATACCAAGGTTTTTCTTCCCAAAAGATGAGGGTAAATCTTACTTGGTTAGCAAGTGCATTCCACAGTACACTTTCTGAATGTTATTTTGCCATATTTCTCTTCACTGTCAATCTCTATTCACTATTTTCTCCATCCTCCTGTTTGGTTTACCCTGTATTAATATCCCAGTAGATATTATGCGTGACAATGTGCCTATGTGTGTGTGATGGTGGTGGGATTGAAGATGATAAGGGATGACTCAAATTTAACAATTGAGACGAGAACCATCAATAAAAACCATTTTCTTCAACACAAACTTAAAACAAGTGAAGCAAATGCTTTTGTAAGCCAGAAAAAAGAAATGCTTATAACAGCAGATTAATATCCAGAAGTTAATAGAGAAAAAATGCCCACTGAAATTCATTCAAGGAAACAGTGTTATGAGAAGTGTAAGAGGAATAGTTTAAAGCACAGAGCAACATACAAGAATACAGGACTATTTTGTTGCCTTGTCAAACTAGAAAAAAAAACAAAACAGGATGGCCATACTAAAGTCAAAATATGACCAAAAGCCAGAAAAACAAACACGCATCGCCAGGCCACTTCTGGGCATTTCCTAGAGAGCTGTTGAATGCTGTATGAAAAACATCATTCTGACTGTTAAACATGTTTCAAAAAACAGTCCAAGGCAGGAACTAACTTTTACAACATCATACAAAAGCTGATAGGACTACAAAAACACTGATTCAAGACATGTATATAAACACCATATATTTCCTTTCACAGAACTAGTATTATTTCCTCTTTCTCCCCGCTTCCTAAAAATTCTGTGTTTCTCCATGCAGTTTCCAGGCAGCCCTGTTTAATACAAAACCCGGAAAATTCTACCTTGGTGTCATGGCGTATTGCTGAAATCGGGGTGACTTCCTCTGCTCTCTTCTTTTTGCCCTCTTCATCATCTTTGTCCTCTTCTGTCTTTTTCTCTGGAGTCACAGTGGTTATCAAGTTGGTCTGAGAGATGCCCTTTGTTGTGGCGTACTGGCCAGTACCAACCTCTGCAGCAGACACAGAATCCTTCATGTACATTTCATGGTTTTCATTCACTGATGCTAAAAGCAAATATTTAAAGAAGGAAAATCTGAAATAGCTTTTGCCGAGAAGCTGCATAAAATTAAAAAAGCTGGTTTAGAAAAACATTTGAGATAATTCTGAAAACACAACTATGTCATGTTTCAGGAAACCAGAAGCGTGTGCATACATTTAAATAAACTCTTTACTTGAAATGAAGCTCATAGCTTTTATATGCATACACATATATTACGGATGTGTATACACACATTACTGTAGCTAATGTGTGCATTACACAGTTGTTAAATGTTAGCAAGCCGTTAAAATTACTACTGTAGTAAAACACCAGACCAAAAAAAAAAAAAAAAAAAAAAGCAACGCGTTGCCACAGTTATCAGGCAGGAAACATAAGGAGAACCAGCTATGACATCAGCCATGGGGGTGGAAGAGATTTTTTTTTTTAAATCTGTCAGCATATAAAAATGCAGATCAAATGCAGATTTAGTAATGTGCTGCATTAAAGAAAATTACAATATTGATATAACATAGGCATAATACTTGAGAAAAAAGAAATGTGATCCTTGTGTTATTGAGTGCTAAAGTCTGCCTGTTAGGTGAGCTCTTTGTCCTAAAATATTCTGCGAAGTGATGACATTCAGTTCAGTGGATGCAACCAAAGCATTTTAGGATCCAAGTGCTTAATAATTAATCAGATTTAAAGATATAAAAGTTATTTTGAAAGAAATAGTACCTTTACAGATAGAATTTAATCATATGCCCATACCCTGCTCTTGACTACTGGGTAACTAATTTCTAAACCAATAGGATTCTTCAAATTTATAAACTCACTTGCATCTGTAACAAATGACAGAATCTTGGTCACAATGTAAGCACAATGCAGAATGTTACAGACACATCTGCATTATAGTAACAATGCCAGTGAAGAGACCATAAGCATTGATTTAAAAAAACCTCTTTTCCCCATCTGCACTCAGGCAAATTAACATCATAAAAACCTTGCAGAGTCTAACAAATGCCGTGTAAAGCGTTTCAGGTATCTTGTCTCTTGGGATTAGGTTTAGGAGGCAGGAGAAAGCAAAGGGAGTAGAGGGAGACATCTTGTTTAGATGTTGCAAACAAAATAATGGAGAAGGATAATTTCTGCTTTCAAACACATGCACAGCAATCAGGTCACCAGTTGCTTGGTAACGAGCAAGAAGCACATCAGAATTAGAAGATTCCAAAATAATTAATGACAAGCAGCACCTTTAGAGGGAGAGAAAAAGGCTTGTCACTTGTACTTTCAAATCAAAGCTTCTCCCCATCCTCACCACAACTATACTCATTGCAATTTGTGATATTCTGCAAGAGAATTCACCTTTTTTTTAATCTGTAATAAATCTGAGTTTAGTCTCAGTCTTTTTTTTTCTACAAAAATGAACTACAAAACTACAGCCTCTTTTTACTCAACACCTGATAACAGTTGATAGAAGTAGCTGATACTCTGAACTACACACTGATTTAACCAAAGTCACCAGCAGAACCACAACCTCCGTGAATCATGGATAAAAAGAGGAAGGATGTACTATTAACTCATTTATGTTACTCTCCATTTCATACCTTCAAAAAAACCGTATGAAAAAAGTCTCTTAGTGCTCATTGGAGCAAGATATGAAGTAATTGGAATCAAGTGTTATTACTCAAGGGAAATAATTAATAATTTCTGGATTGTAACAAAATTAAGTGAAAAACCTACATAGGAGAAAATCTCAGATTCAACCAAAATCCAAACAGTCACTCATGCAAACTGAAAAAGTGTTGAAGCCTGACTTTCTTGGGCAGGCAGGTCCATCCCATCCTTCCCCAAAGCAGGGAAGCAGACACGAGGCAAGGACAGAGGCTCTGTGAAGAGTGCGCTCCAAAGGTCATCCTCCAGCCAAACACTTTGTAAGGACCACAGCAGCACATTCACCATGGAATCTCTCTGCATCCTCCCCTACCCTGCAGTGAACGTGCAGGTACTCACAGCCTCCACTCAGCCAAATCTCAAGGAGAGGAGATGATGAGGTTAATAGCTAATCTAAAGCAGCGACCACTGTGAGGATAATTCTTGATGAGGTCAGTTGAGAGGACCTTACCCCCATCTAAGCTGCGAGACATGGTGTAACGTTTGCTAGAGGACCGCTCAAAGTAAGGTGCAGGACGGTCTATGAGGGCACTGGCTCTTCTCGTCTGGGCCTGGGTCCGGCCGCTGTAGCGAAACTTGGAGCCCAATGTCAGGAACTTCTTTGGAGGTGCTTCTGGCAGCAGGAGCCTAAAACACACCAAGCAGTGCGCCTGTTATTCCCCCTCCTCCAAAATCAGTCCACTGTTTCTGCTGAGGAGAGAAGATGACTGCTGGGTATCACTCTCCATCGTAACCTGTGCCTCACAGATCTGTGGCTAAAACAGAATCAAAGGATGCCCCTCATACAGCATGACAAAACCACTTAGATAAAGCATTTGAAGATCTGAGTTCTTCCAAATGGGAAAGAATCACTCAGCTCCTCCATGCTTGAAAATCAGACCTACTATTTTCTGATTACCAAAACTAAAAATAGAGAGTTCGTTGTACCAGAGGCCCCAACTGGGCTGAAATGCAGATGTATCTCTTCAAATTTAACATGGTGATGTTATGCTGAGGATGGGGCCAGAACTGATTTCCAGTGAATGACGGGCAGTATTCATTCACATGGGTGTAGACATTTTTCAGGTTAGAGCTCTGCCACCCTCAGTATGGTATGCCTGGTAACTGTCTGAAGAAGCCAATTTCCTCTTACGGAGTCTATGCTTCAGACATTGATTTTTCATTAAAAATTAGAAAATACCCCACTCCATTTCCCTTTAGATCTTTTCCTGATGAGACTGCATTTCATATGGATGTACAGACAGCCAGAACCAACAGTTTTAAGAAAGGAGGGAAATTCTTCAGTACTCACAAACATTCCCCAAAGGGGACTCTTAAGCACTGGACATCCTTTCCAACTGCTGAAAATCTCACCCTTTTGGGTTTCCCTTGTTAAGTATCTATTTAATGACTATCTTAGTGCAAACTAATTACAGCACTTATTTCACTATCCCAAACTTTTCTCAGTTTTTCTTAGAATTCAAAAAATAGCTACAAAACTCCTTAGTAATCAAAAAACTGCAGCTATTGGGTATTCTGGGTGACCAAAAAAACCACAGCCTACTACTGTTGCATTTTCATATATGATTAAATAAAAATACTTTTCTTTTTTAAACTCTTACCCACATTCCCCAGAAATCTTCCATATAAGTTGTTCTCCCTATACAAGCATATATGCAGTAGTGCAGCAGAGTCCTTCAACTCTTTAATTATAGCAGCTGATAATATTGTGGCACACATAAAGCAAAATGATTAATTAGGACCATATGGTGATTTTAAGCAGTATCAATCTGAAATAATATGAATAATTTGGGTGCAACATCTCAAATTTTGAAAAGCAATAACCTTCCTTTATCTGCTCAGAGGTACCTCATGATCAAAAAGACAATTTGAAGGGTTTTGTCTCTGCTGAAATAATTGATATTTTCTGTTGTGTTTTATATCACACCTTTAGGAAAAGAAATCCACATACCTGAAAAATGTATGGTGTTCAACACACACTTTCCATAAGCGCTTTGCAGCACGATGATTTGGCAACTTAAACCCAATAGTGCTTTCAAACTGCTCAAACTAGGTAGGAAAAAAGAATAAGTATGTTTTTGGTGCTGTGCATCTATTTTTAGACAGTGTACACAGGTTCATCTTCATTTCCTCCATCTGTGTCACCCCACTGCAAGGTGAATGTATGTGCTCATGTACATAACACACATATACATATTCTACAGAAAATATTCTGGGAAAGAAGCTGTCAATGATAATCTATGGCAGCCTTTCAGGATCACTTCTGAGGTAGTGAGCAAGGATTTCTTATGGTGACAGTGATGTTTTTATACCCTATAGTAACAAAGAGATCAGTTAAGAATTGGGAGACTTCTAAGGAAACATTATTCAAGTGTTTTATCTCTGTTGATTTATTTTCACCAGCTTAAAATACAGTGGGAAACCTGGTAATAGCTGGAGGTGAGCAGCAGTCCCCAGGGACTGATTTGGTATCACACAGCCTTAGATTAAGCATATTTACAGAGAACGTACTACTGTTAGTAAATCAGAGTAGTTAAAGCTAATTCATCTGAGGAGGATGAGGCAAGACAAGTAATTGAAAATTTATATATTTCAGATGCAGAAGCTGTGCCAGATATATCTGCTGTAACTTGTTGATGGCTACATGCAGATAGCTGAGTAGATAAAATAGAGTTGCTATGATGGGGGAAAGATAGACAGAAGGGCACTTGTAAGGAAGTCTGGATCCCTACGTAAGCTGACAGGGAAATAAGGCAGGAAACAACAAAATAATAAAGATTATGTGGGACAGTGAATCACATTATCATCAATTGTATTTGGGACAGAGGCTGCATTGATTATTTTACACACAGAACTATGACCTGGTCACAGGATACTGTGTACCAAGACCACCAGAGCTCAACAGGGTAGCAGTGGTGGAGAGCTTCAGTGCAGGCATTGGGAATGCCAGTTACTATTTGTCTGAGGTTTTAAAATCAAATTCAAGGCTGGAAATTTGGTTACTAAAACTGTGTCTGCTGCAGGGCAGGAGACAGGTTTTTGGATTTTGGTTTAGGACTATAGAAAAGGCTCAGGGGTGGGGAGCCCTAGCAAGTTTCCCAGGTCAATTATGAATAGTCCCAGAGGCACTGGCTTCATTAAGAGAGAAATGCCAGTCCTCTAAGTGATTTCTGTCTTGCTATAAGAGCTCCAGACTCTAAATGGATATGAGGTTTTCATCTGTCACAGGCCAATTATTGTACCGACATTTGAAATGGAAATCCTCCTTCACCTGTTAAGATCCTCAATTTCTTAAGAGTTACCATCTTATGGGCCAGGTTGGATGGAGCTTTGAACAACCTGGCTAGTGCATTGCATCCCTGCCCAGGGCAGAGGGGTTGGAAGCAGGAGATCATTAAGGTCCCTTCCAACTCAAACCATTCCATGCTATCCATGGGATTTCTGAGTGAGCGCATGCTCAGCCCGTGAGGTCGGTATTTGCTTCGCATCCGGCTGAGCCACGAGAGGGCACTCACTGTACGAGGTTTCACAGCCCCTTCTCCAGAGCCAGAACAGGAGCTCCTGTGGGCCTGGGGGGGATAATGTGTGTAGCTACCCAAAATGCTGTAAATATAATGCTCTGATATGTTTACAAAGTTTGGTATGGCCTGTCTACTTCTCTTAGTGGGTGAGATAAATCCAGTTTCATGTATGGCATGAGGGAAGATAACAAGCTCTCCATGAATAAGCAATATGCTGCTTAAATGCCCAAAGTATTCATAATATGGATGACCTTTTTATGTACAGATGGCCTTATTTATTCCTTACATCAATTCAAGGATGTAAACAGAAAAATACCAAAGTTGCTTTTTACTTGTATTTTAAAGAAAGTATATACCTAACCTTTCCTAAGAAAATCAGCATAAATTAGGAAATACAAATGGAGAGGAATGTTAAAAGCTTATAAGGCAAAACAAATCAACAAAACAGTAAAAACTCATGGGGTTTTTTTTCAAGAGGTTCATTGACTTAAGAGAATCAGGATGCCCTTACCTCCCCTGGTCGGATTTTGATGTAGAAGTTGTTTCTCTTGTAGGAAATTTTCAAAACCTTTGGCCAGGCAAATCTATTTATTCTGAGTCTGTCTCGATATATTAAGAGTCCACTTGCACAGACTCCTAGCATGATTTCCACTCCTTCAGAATCCTGGAATAGCAAGCAATGCACTTTGTTGAGTATTTCTATCCTTGTATCCTACAGTACTATAGATTCCTGTATGCTGTGTTCCTGTCTGAGCTATGTCTTTTTAATGCATCAGCTGTAGTGACCTGATTTCTCAGCGCTACCCTACTCATTGAATGCATTCATGCAAATAATAGTAAGGTTGGGCAGGGTGAAGGGAACTGAGGTTTTCCAGTGTTTCCTTATATTTAACAAAGACTCCAAAAGGAGGAGGGAAATTTTAGATGTCGTTAAAAGAATTATATCAATCATATAGCAAAGTTTTATTAGCATAATAAAAAAGGGCTATTAGCATAAATACCAGATTGAAAGTAAGTCTGACAGCATACAAATTTACTTCTGGTATCACTCATCTCCATGACTAAGCCTTGTGAATCCTTAGATAGGTTTTTCTTCTGTATTTTGCTCATCTTGGCTTTAGTAGGTTTGCTAGTTTCTTTAATGCTCTTACTCTTTTGCCCAATATTTTCACTTTGAAATGCCCATAATGGGCATAAAGTTGGGCATTTGGACCAGAAATTATTCTTTTTAAAAGTGTGCCTGTGTTACAACCTGTGTTTAACAGGAGGTTGTACCTCAGACACATTAGCACTACAAAAGATTTGTCCAAAATCTTATCAGAACATACCCATAAATATGTGGTTTTTAAACTATGAAATATAGACTTGTCTTTCCTTTAGGGGTCTTCAAATAGTCTAAAACCAATCTTCACTATCTTCTATCACTGTATCTTTGTTTAGCTAAGTACTAGTACTGATAGAAGAATCCCCTTTAAAGTAACTCAGTCCTTCACAAATTGTTTTTAAATAACCTACAGTGAAAAAAACCTGATCGCAGAAGCTATGAAGATGTCACCCTATGATAATCATGAAATGAATTCATCATTTTCCTCTGGTTTCCCCAGCCAGCTACCTTTTAGGCACTCAGTGAAAACGTGATTACATTTCAAGACCAATACAATGGTATGCATGGTCAGTCATGATGAAACAGCTACGGTACAGCTTGAAATGAAAAAGTTTTAAAATCACAACACAGAAATAGTGCCATGAAGTCACTCCAGTATCACAAAACACACCAAGAGAGGACATCTGTTCCAAAAACAGTGGTATCACCACTTAAAGATAGATTATTTTTCTAAATACAGCTCTTGCGTGATATCACCGTCAGGCACTACAGAAAAGACAAAGCTAATTTTTTTTCAGTGTACTTGTGTTTCACTTTCCTAAGAAAAGAGCAATGTCCAAATACAGTGGATACATTCTAAAAAACAAAGTCTCATTGCAGTAATCATACTGCCTGGTGAAGGCCTGAAATGCAAGTGTGGTCATACATGCACATTTCTGCAGGTTCTGCAGCTCCTGCATGGGCCTTCTTTTTTTGTTACCCTTTCTCAAAACTTGTTGAGAAATGCCTTCATCCTTTATCTCCACCTTTGCTGCAGATCTAAGTTTATTGAAGACTTCTGTTACTTGGTGTCAGAGACTGTTTTCCAATGGGATACTACTAGTGTAAAATGAAACCTGAATAAAATAATTTGGCTTTTTTCAGGAGCCATGTGGTTGCATGGGCCAGAAACCTTTAGCTGTAATGTCTGGGGCACATTCCTCTAGCTCTGCACACAGATGAGGGGACTTCCTCAGAATGGTGACAGCCCAGAGGACAAATCTATCAATTTGAACATATTTTTCATCACAGCCTTGCATTGGATAACTGAGAACAAGTTTTAATGGGAGCTGGTGAATCCAACATCTGTCCAATACTGAAGATATTGGCACAGCCTTAATGAATTGACATTTACATAGAGACATTTGCCATGGCACGACTTCCAAAAGGCATGCACAGAGATACTTGTCCCCTAGCCTGACACCATCAAATCTCACTGGCAGACCTAATTGAAACTAAACATGACTTCTCACGCAGAGCCTACTTTTCCCACCTTCAGCTCAGTTTTCAAAATGACTGTCGGGTTTCTTAACCCACAGACAGACACATCTTGGTTGTCACTGCAGCTTTTTAAAATAAAGAGCATCAGTTTGGAGGGAGATTAGCTTTTCTGCTAACTTCTCTTTCTCTGAGTCTTTTGATATGAAAAAAAGAAGAGCAATACTTTTGGATACTAATACTTCTTCAGGAAAGAATAAATTAAATGGTTATCTTGTAATATCCCATCTTAAACTTTACAGTTTTTCTCCAATATTCTGAAAAAATACTTAGGCCTTAGTGCTATGTTATGTAAAATTTTCAGTAACAAAGCCTGTAACTTACTTAAAACAGTAATCCATTTAGTTGCTGGTTTTTGGATTTCTTTGCTTTGGAAAAAAAGCTATCAAGTGACATTTGACAATCCATTTCTCTCTGCTCCAAATGTGCCTCAAGACAGTGTGCATATCTGCAGGATACAGGGAAGGCAGTGGCATCCCTCCTGGTAGATGTTGCCCATTGAGCTGTACACAGATTTTTCATTTTCAGTGAAGGCAATTAACAGAACACAAAGGAGTGCCTTGAATTCTGTAACACACATGCAGAGCTCCTATGAAGTGCCCCTGGGACACGGTTGCAGGCTCTTTCAAGATCCGTGCTGCAAATTTATCTCAATTTTTGAAAGGATCTGCTGCAGCAAAAAAACAGGCTCACAATCATTTGACCTTTACAGAAAATGCAGTTCTCTCCACAGGGCAGAATTCTTTGGTTCCATATTCATTTGCCAAGGATGCTTGCTAACCTCAAAAATGTTAAAATCTATTAGTCTTACTCTGAAGAGTGAAGAAAACAATAGTAATTATTTATTCGGAAAAAAAACCTACAATCAGACAACCAACACAAGGCTAGTAAGTGACTCTCCCAAGCCACAGTAAGAATGACCATGTTTTATTCATAACTTAGCCTGCTGATGATTAGAGAAACTATTTGATCATGGGAGAATGTTTCCAGGAGAATTTCTGCCCTCCCTGTCAACTGCAACAACCACACTTCAGGAAAGAGACAAGCTGCTGTCTCCCCATTATCATCAATCTGATTAGGTTTCCAGCACAGCTAAATAATTGCTTGAAAGTCCTTTGCAGCATAGAAATGATCTGCTATCCAGTTAAGATAGCATCGCTGGCCTTATTAAACTGGAAAACATAGCTGAATTACAGGAAAATTGACCACTCTCTGGACAGCTTCTAAAATCCTTTCTTATCACCTCATCCATTCAGTACTTTTCTTAAGGATAGCACTGTTTAATCAACATGAAAGTTGATGTGCAACTTCTTTGAATCTATAGGATAAGTTATGTTATGGTTACAAAATATATTTACACTTATTTCATGAGTCACCTTTCCTTATGTTGACACATGATTCATCCCACAAAATTCCTGTCTCAAAAGTACAAGAAAAAATAAATCTGGGAGTCCCTGCAGATCCCAGTACTATGCCACGGTAGACATATGCCCTGTGAAAGAACTAAAGTACATACCTTGGCATGATGAAGATCTACTCCATACATTGACAGTTTTTTGGCATTCTCCAGGAAATGCATCTCAGCTTCTGCAGGTGTCATTCCCCTGTGGAAAAGTAACCCCTTCAAGCATAAATATTAAGGAAACCAGAATCCAAATGAAAATCCAGCAGCTGGAAAGCATTTTCAGCCTGTCAGAACTATCGCCATACCCCTTAGGTAGCTGGGTACCTAGCAGAGCCACAGCTCTAGGGCAGGCCCTGTTAACTCACACGCTGCCAAGCTCTTCTCTATCCAAAAAGACACAGAGGAGTCTTGCCCAAAAAAACTAAGTACACCACTGCAGAATTTAACACCTCCTGATGCACCAAGATGGTACCTGAAGCAGGCCAGAGCTCACACTGACGCCCTCTGCTTACCTGTGGCTCTTGTGCAGCTCGATCACTTTGTCCTCCAGCTCTTTCGTGTGGTTGGGCGCAAAGCGGAACTCGCTGATGTAGTCGCTGCCGTACTCGTCCGGGTCGTAGTCGCCAAGCTCCGACTGCACGGTGTAGGAGCCCAGCAGGGCCAGCGTGACGAACGAGCAGGGCAGCCGACCCGAAACGATGTCATCTCTCAGCTGCAAGCAGAGGTAGTACCTGCAAGGGAGCACCAAAGCAGCTCAGACAGGGCTCCTCTGCCACTGCCCCCAAAGAAACACCACCCGAGCACTGGAAAGAGGCCTCGGCTACAATAGGAATAAGGACAATAATAATTTTGTAAAAAACAATCCCAAAACCCCCAAAACACCAAGTTCTTGCCTAATTTATCAGTAGGAACACCTAATTTATCTTTATACAGCAGCATGGAGATCCCCTAATAAAATAGGTTATTACTTTGTTTAGTGACCTAGATGAAGAAATACCCATTAAACACACTAGATTTCTATCATAAATCACTTACGCATAAAGTTACCTGATAAATCTTTAAGGAGAAAAAAAATAATTAAAACCCTCGTATACTATTCATTTAAGAACAGCTGAACTCCAAGTCATTCAAAAAACATAAGCTGTCTCTTTAGCAACACGTTGTTCGTTCTCAAAAAAGTATTTAAACAATAAGTGCTGTTAAAACCACAAAAATGTGCAGTGCAAGGTTTCACCAGACAGATGAAAACAGAAAAAGAAGTGAAAAGCATTGGTTTGGTGGCAAAGGCAGAGTTCCCAGGGGAAATTTAAGAGTCCGAAGAGGAATAAAGCAATCCTTTCCTTTGGAAGTTCTCTGTTCAATTGTGAACTCTTGGCACACTCTCTTTCTGCACAGTACCTACCACAGGGGACCCTGATCTAGGCCAAAGGCTTCATGCTACCTTAAAAGCAACAAGTAGTCCATAAAGCACTGAAGGTTAAAAATATTCAAAGGTTGCAAAATGTCGCAACAGGCTGGGGAACAGTTTGCTGATGGCACAAAAACTCATCATGGCTTAAAGTTTTTGTGTCTCCTTCTAAGGAGGAAAATCAGGTGAGGTTTTTTTTTTTTTTTTTTTTTGCAGTTGCAATATGAATACAAAACCAGAGAGCAGAGCTGAGTGACTTGGAGAGCAGGGAGAAGCTATTCATTACCACCATATTTACTATTCCATGTGCATTGATTGCTTACTTTGTCAAAAGATATACAAAATTTACATGCATGCTTATTCTCATCTATCCTGGTTTCAGCTGGGAAAGAGTTCATTTTTTCCTAAGTAGCTGGTACAGTGCTCTGTTTTGCATTCAGTATGGTCATGAAACCACAACATTATCTCACTTCTTTCCTTTCATAATAATGATTTTACTTACAGTAAAAACTTGGTCCCTGTGGCAAAAATGGGCATCAGGCATCTTTGTGAAAATTAAAATCAACACTAGGGACTATATTCTATGCTAAGGAATAGATGTATTGAAAAAGCTGGGATTTAGGCTTAAACTATAAAAAATAGTTCATAACACAGAAGATAGACACTGTTCACACTATCTTTTCTGTCAAAGCATTGCATATTTTCCATAAGCTCATGTGAAAAAGCAAGACAGTGGGAATATAAAGCGTTTATTTTCTTGGATAATTGGAGTGTAAGTGCTACCAGGAACAGCTTTTAAGCCACTTCTGAAAAGGCATTTAATGTTTAAAACACCTGGTAATGTCTTCAGATAGCTGGGCAGGGTCTGGAGGGTAGAATTTCACATTAAATGCAAACTGCCAAGCGCCACCTGGAAAAGAACACAGATTGACTGAAAGCATACTGCAAGTGCAAACAGAGATGCTCATGCTATTCAACCACCAGCAGACTTAAAAAATATCCCAGACAAGCAATTAATAAGAACAGGTTTTGGAATATTTTTCCCACACGTTGTACTGAAGATACTGTATTAGATTAGATTTTACAGCTCTTTTCTTATTTAGTAGAATTACCACCGAAGTGAGGACTCTGAGTGTGCAGTAAGTTATTACTAATACTAAAAAAACCCCTGAGAACAGTCTAAGAACAAGGTTTACTGAAAATAAGCACCACACAGTCTGTACAAACTTAAAAACCAATAACCCAAAACACAGAGGCACTGGAAAAACCACAAGCCAGAGTACAAATGGGCTCTGGAGCAGGGTGATGTGCCGAGGTCTAGCTGCCCAAAGCAGCTCACAGCATCCTCTCAGAGTGCTGCCTCAGCACATAGCTCCTTTCTGCAGCAGACATAAATTATTGTGCAGACAAAACTGCAAGGACAAACAGAGAGTATGACTGCGAAAGCATATAGCACTGGGGAATTCTTATTTAATTATTTCACTAAATTTAGTTGACCCACGGGATGGATACTGGTTTGTACCTCCAGAGTTAGCAAAATTATTTCTGGAGTGTTAGTTTTAAATGCTTAATAATAATACCAAGATTTAAAAAAAAGAGTTGAACAAGGTATATAAATATAGAAGTTATTCTGAAAAAAAGGGTTAGCTTACACTAACGTGACTTGAACGCAAATGAAAAGAAATAAGAAAACCCCAAACCACACTGTTCTTATAAGCAACAAGGAAATTTTATCTCATGGGAGGTCCCCTCCACTTTGGTCATTCACACATCTAATCTCAAATGTTCAAGGCCAGGCTGGATGGGGCTTTGAGCAATCTGGTTTAGTGGGAGGTGTCCCTGCCCATGGCAGGGGTTGAAATCAGGTGATCTTTAAGCTCCCAATCAATCCAAATGATTCAATAACTCTATGAATATGCAAGAAGAAGTTTAATGTTCACCATCAGGACTTCAGCTCTTGGCAAGACTTTTCGAGTCCTTGATTGTAGGAACTTTTCCATTTTCTTGGGCCATAAAAGATGGTGAAAGGAAGACTTGGCTGGCAGCAAGGTGGGGCACTAGAGAGCAGACCAGCCCCAAGGTGGGAATGCAGCCAGAGGTGACACCTGGTTCCACAACAGATGGAAGGAACCATGGACTGTAAACCTACTCCACAAAAGAATAAATCAAACCTATGGTAGAGCCTATCATAACAGCATAGACGGCTAAGATAGAGGAGTAAGCGTTCTTCACCCCGTATTTGCAGGGTTGGAATGAAACCTAACACTGTGCAAGTTAGTGGGTTATAACTAACGGGGTGTGAACCAAGGGTCTTTCTCAACCACTGGGATGAAGTCCCAGCAGTGTGGTTTGCATGTTGTACAACTCGACCAGTTTACCAGGGCTAGATATATATATATGTGCTTTGGAAAGAATCATGGCCAACAGCACTATTTTTCCACTCTTGTCCCGTTCCAAACTTCTGGGATGAATTGGAAAGAGAAAACAAATTATTACTGTCATTTTCTGCAAATACAACTGTCCATTGCCTCAAGTCCAGGACAAGACTCTTCTGCCCTGGGTAATTTCCTGCTGTCACAACCCTTCGCTGTCTATTTAATGGCTTGGGTACTTATCAAATGCATTTCAAATATGTGGTGGGGAACTGAGCTGCTTTACTTGCATTGACCATCTGTGTAATCTGATCGTGATCTAAAGCACCTTTCTCTCCAGAGCCAACCCATCATGAGATTTAAAAAAGGCAAATGTTCATTACTTTGTATTGCAGATCACTTACTTATAATGAAAATAATACTGGAGGAAAAGAGAAGTTGCTCATAGTAAGTGGGGAAATTTTTCCCACCACAAAAAATTAACCCTTTTATTATTGGAGATGGAAGGGATTTCTTTGCCAGGCCTTACCCAACAAATGTGAACTACCTGATACATTGGTTTGTGGAAGCACAAGTGCTAGAAGAGGTCATTTACAAAATGTGCAAAGAAAACAGTTCCTGAAGCTTTTCTGCCCGCAGAAGTCATACACATAAACATTTTGTCAATTTTTAAAAGAGAGGGGAAGTAAAAAATTGCAAGTCAAGTTTTGAGCCCAGCAGAATCAAAAAGGTTTTCCTTTGACAGGTTTTTGAATTCCTAATGTAGTAGATGCCTAGTTGTAACAATTGAGCTTTTAAAAAAGATTCATGTGAATCAGAAAATTGACTGAATGGTACTTTTAGAAGCAAAGGTTATTCTTCTGAAATGAAGAAAGAAAAGGTAATTTAAAAAGAGTACTATTTTGTATCAGTGAATTATTTTGGTATGGGGCATGAGCAGTGTTTCTGGATATGATATAAATATCAGCAATGTAAGAAATTACTCATATACGTGGCCTAGTCCCTAAGGTTACATTGCTTAATGTCAAACTTCAGGATTTTGCATCTCTGAAAATGTCAAGTTGTTTTCAGCAATGCAAGTTCATGTGTTGAGAGCACCAATAATGCCTCACCATCATCATGCAGTAAAAAAAATTTAAAGGCTGTACATAATTCCTTTGCTAAAGACTTGGGACAGGATACAAAAGATGACTTTGAAATATGCTTTGTCCCCATGGGGAGACATGTAGAAGGGCGCAACAGTAACAAACTTACTTCGGATCTGCTTCTTGATTTCCTTGGCAGGGTCCAACCAATTCTGCAAAGAAAATGTTTCCTTTTTTCAATTTGAATTAGAAAACACAATAAACATTATTTTTAAAACAGTGCTATGAGTCAAAGCTAGAACATGTGAAGCTCTGCCACCCCTTTCTCCATGGATTAGCAGTAGGCAGGGCTAACATTAATTTTCAAGATGTGGCCCTGGGTAGAAACAGGATTTTTATTAACCTTCACAGACTCTGAGGGCCTAAATGATTTGAAATAAAAGAATCAAAAATAGGAATTAGTATAATGAACCCACAGAGATCTTTTCACGGAGTATCTTCTGGGAAAACTAAATTTCTAGAAGCTTGCTATAAAGAGGTGTTTTTGATCATTTAAAAAAATTTTCTCCAACCCTGGAAAGGCTGAAAAGCCCTGCTAGAGAATAAGCAAGTGCAGAGTAGGGCACTACCCTGTTTGCAATGCAGCATGGGCATGAGGGGCTCTCCAGGGAAAACCAGAGGCAGAACCACAGCACTTCTGCCCCCAACCACGCCATGCAGAGCCCACTGACTATGCAGGACAAAAACCCCTGCTGAGGAGGTGGAGAATTATCCCACTGATGTGTTAGTACTCCATGGATGCCAAGGAGCAGATGAAATTCCTCTGGAGGAGGCACACAGCAGCTTGGGGTCTCAGTGCCTCTGCAGTCTTGACCTCTAAGAGACTCAAATTAATATTTAAAATGCGTCACAGCCCAGAACAAAAAGTTCGCTTTCCCCAGGAAAGTTCCACTTTCTCCAAAGAAAGATAAATAAATTTATCAGAGAGACAATAAAACACTAAAGAGATATCAAACAAGCAGAACACAACAATCCCTCCCCAACAAAAACAACCAGTTTGCAGCTGTCCAAACCTGCTCTGTGGTGCAAAACAAGAGCCTGAAGATCTCCAGCTATTGCTGAGCACAAAAGCACACCAAGAAATTAAAGACACATTAGGATTTCTGTTTACAAAGATGACATGGGATGTGGGCACTTATGTTGTCTGGCTGGAAGTTATGTGCCAGAGGATGGAGGTGAATTGCTAAGTACTTTGACATTAAAAATATGCATGTCATTGATCAATAAAAGTGGCAGCAGGCAGTTGTTCTTTTAACTGTTTAGCTCTGTAAAGTAACTCGTGACCTATAAATGTTTAGTGCGTCTAAACCACGTGTTAATAATGAATCCATGCTTCTCTTCCCTGTAAGAAAACATAACTATCTAAAAAAAATGCACTTAGACTTCTGCCTAGCTTTTCTCAAAACTCAAAACTAAGCACATGCTAAGGCATTATCTTGCACTGGCATGGACCAAGTATCTGCTTAAGGGGATTTTCTGAATTCAAAACAAAGAAGTCTGTAAAGAAAGGGGGAAAAAGAAACAAAAAGACCAATTTCTTTCATATCATATGTATTTAAAACAAAAGAAAGCCTATAAAACACAACTCTCATTCCCACAAGACGTAAACAGCTAAAAATGTAGAAGTAGCTCCATCAAGGAAGACCTTTCAGGCCACACAAACTATAAAATACCTTCCAGCTGGTGAGCTCTGCTGAGCTACTGTGCATATTGTTAAGAAGTTTGGTACTGATTTTGGTCAAAGTATTTATATTAAAATGCCAAAAATAAAATAATTTAAATTATCCTTTGATAATCTCTCTTTCACTGTACCACGTCCCAAACAATGTAGGTACATATCACCTGCACATTAGATCATTTTTGGGACTTGTAATACACAGCTTGTTTCATACTGAAGTTGGGATGCAGAAACCAGAATGTGATTCACTATTGCTACCAACTGCTTCTGAAAACTAATGTCTTTAGTCAAATCAACAATAATGCTAAGATAAAGTCAAGGCTTAGAGCCTTCCCTTATCTTAGCAGTTAGCAGGAACAGTCAGTCATCTCCTGTCTGTCTGTTTCCCAACCACTATTATTAAGCCATATTTCAGTATTTTATGTTTTGCAGTATATCTGTGAGTGTAAATCTGACTTTCATCCATGACAGTAAAGGAATAAATCATACTAGAAAGAGCACCAGCTATATGATTAATATCTTTCACGTCATAAATAGCCAAAAGAGAGGGAACCCAGGGAAACACAGGAGATGCTCTTGAGAAGCAGAGTTACAATTGCTCAAACTGTGTCTATGAAACTTGGCAAGGAAAATAAAACCAACTTCTGGATTGTTTGCAGCTGCCTGGGGAGTGTCTCATAGAGTTCTGATGTTCACATGCCAAAGGCCACCTGCAGTTTTGTGGGTTACCTTTTGGTTTTCTGTGTCTCTGTATGTTAGTCCAAAGTAGTCTTTTTCCAAAAGGTTCAGATGCTCACACACTTTATCGAATAGCACTTGACCTCTGGAACGTTTCTGTGGGAAATGAACAGAAAAAAAACCCAAAAAAGATGCTTAAGTTTGCAAAATAAAATAATATAAGCATTAAAATAACACCTTTTCTGTCAAACCAGTAACCTCAAAATGATTAAAATCAATGCATGCATCTTTCCAACCTATTGACCTGGAGTTTCACAGGAATCTGCTGAATGGGGCAAGTTGTCTTTTCCTAAAACCTCAAGTCTTCTTGCAGAGTTAAGTAAATCATACATATTATGTTTCAACTTCCAATAGGTAAATCTCCTCTGTCTTTCCGAAATTGCAACTTCAAGAGCATGATGAGGTCATACCTCCGCAAACCGAAGCAATTCTTTTTGTGCAAGTAGCAACAAATAGAAGTACAAAATATTCCTGGTCATGGATTATCAGTTGTGACTGGGGGGGCAATCCACTGGAGGAAAAGCCAAACATGGACATACTTTTTGCTTTGGTAACAGTGTGGACTGATTTCAGGATTTCATTTTTGTCTAATACACAGGGAAACATGATTGTGCCATCTATGGAAATCATGCAAAGAGCCTAGGATCTGACTGGGAGCACAGCTGGGTAAACAGAACAGCTTTCCAGTGCCCCACTAACCTTCTTCACTGCTGGCATGTCAGATGAGAAGACCTCTCACTGTCAACACCCAGAGCCCCTAGCAGAAGCTTTGTAGTATCTATCATATTGGACAGTAAAAATTCAGGTCATCCTGGTTCTCAGTGTTGAATGTGAAATTGAGAAAAAAACTCTCCAGAAAACCAAACAGACAGAAACATCCTCTTTATAACCTACACATGCCAACTTTGATAGGCATTAACTATAATAAACAACTCAAAATTATTTGGGCCACATTCATCACTGTGTTTCATCACTGCCTGCTTCCCAAAGTGCAACTCAGGTAAAGGAAAAAAATCTCACCACTTTATTCTGACCACATGCATGCATAAATATTTTAGTTGATTCCAGCCCAGCATTTTCTTTATCTGTAGCATACACATGACTAGAAGCAGACTGGAAATACACCACTTGCTTCAAAGGCAATGCAGCCACTTGCCACAGAAGACGAGAGAATACCACCTCCAAATTTATGTGCCTCTGCCAACAGAGCTGCGCCCGGACTGCGCTGCCAGCCCAGCAGCCTTGGCTGGGAGAGGGCAGTTCAAAATCCAAGTTGGCACAGCTATGCCAACAAACTCATGGAGCCCAACACTGGCCTCAAACTGTTTTAGAAGTTGTAAGCAAGCCAAGAGAAAAAAAAAAAAAAAAAAGGAAAAAACTGAGGGTTGCTGCCTAACACCCAGTGAACACATCACAAGAGATGATGGAGAGAGTTGTAAAGTGTAATCTAATTTGTGTTAAATTTGGTATTTTTACTGGCATTTGAATGGTACATTGGAAAGGACACTGGAAAACATCCTTTACATTTTTATCAATGGAGAAAGCATGGCCTAAAAAATGTTCTCCAGCTGAGGAAAATAAACCAGGCCCAGAAGCGCATTACAAGTGTATTCCTGTAGCTTCATTTACTGTGCCTTCCAGCATTATTTGAGCAAACAGCTCTAGGGCCTTGTTCTGCATGTCACATGCTTTCCTCTCTCTAAGTAGGAAGCATAAATATGCGCCAGCTCCTTTATAATGTCAAACAAATGTTTAGTCAATTCTTCACGCCCCAAACTTGAAAGTAGGTAACAAGAGGTTGGTGGTTTTATACTTAGTGTTCTCAGTAGAGAAAGGGGCAGATAAAAAAGATCTTAATACTGACGTGTGGAGAGGAACCAACTCAGAAACTTCAAGCCAAAATGGTCTCATTTCTGCTATAAGCAAGTAGTGCTGCATTTTTCTTGCTCATCTACATGTTAACAAACTAAGTTGTTATACTAAATAGAAAAAAAAAAAAAAAAAAAAAAAAGGCAGGTTAGCTCGAGAGGACACCAGATTTGAAAACCACTATGTCTGAGCCAGTGCACCATTTACAAGTATTTGAATTGTGGCACTTCAGTACTCTCTTAATTTTAAGAGTCACTCAAGGCCAACACAGGAGCTGTTTTATGTGGCCAATCCACATAGCTACACAGATGTCTGTTTTGAGAAATAGTAGCTAGCAGCTGCAAGGTATGATGTTTTAACAGGGAATTATGGGAAACAGTTGTGCAGGACTGTGCTCTAATAAAAGCCAAATGCCCAGAAAACCCCCAGTGCTCAGTATTTCTTGTTCAGCTACAAAGTGCAAGTGAGAGTATCTATGGCAATCTGGAACAATTTTCATGGCAATATAACCTCCCCTTCCTCCTCCTCCTGTATGAAGATGCCCAAGTTGTACTTAGTCATTTTCCACAAAATTCCTGCTTCATCAGGATATGGGAAAAACCTGCTGGTGGTGCAAGGGGGCATGAGAAACACAAAATAAAACTGACAGCCCTTCCTGGCCAGGGTCTTCTCTTCACCATCACAAGGTAAGTACTGGTGATGGCTGAGGGAAAGCTTTAACCAAGACCACTTCTCTTCCTACAGAAATGGCCATTGATGCCTTAAGTTTTAGCTTTCATGCTTTTGAGATTCTGTGCTGTCTAGGGGTGTAGTTCTGAGCCTCATATTAAGTGTAAATCAATTCTTTTCACAGAGTAGGTAGACAAAACAAATCCTTTCCTGCTGAGGACCAAGGACAACCATTACAAGTTTTCAGGCCCAAAAGCATAAACAACGGTGGATTGAAGAGAGAAAACATGGATGGATGGGACTTCATAATCTGAAGCTGTGATTGGAAAATTAAACCTCAATATGCAAATGGACCAAAATGTATAAAAGTGTGAGACCTCACGATCAGCAGTCCATTCTTTGTGACTATTTTAAGTCCACCTTTGGTGTAGCTCTGGCCTGGCCTTTGTACTGCCCAAGGTGTATTGTTAAAAGCTGTTCAATAAATATCTACTTTATTCTTTAGCTCTGTCCAGTCTCTGTTCCAGGTCAGCCTTCCCAAGGCATCACTAATACAAGAGAAATATTCATGCACCTGCATACAGGCAGCAGTGCCACTTTGTACCCATGTGTTGTGAGCAGGCACACTTTCTAAAGCATGATTGCACAGTGAAGCTACTGCATAAATTCGTTGGAAATTAAGAGGTTCAATTAGAAATATATAATTAAAGCAATTGAACAGACATCTTTTGCCCTTTTTAATTATTTTTATTTCATTGCATGCCCAAATAACCATGCCATGAAAGGCAAGGATATCATTGCTTTGGCAGGAAGAGAATGGGAGGAGGAGAGAAAGGTCAACTTACAAGTTCATACAGCTCCTCAATCCATCCTAAACCTTCACTTTCCATTATTTTGGAGTGACAAGTCCAAGAGGATGAAAGATTGACAGCCTGCTGGTTACTATAGATCACAGGTTAATGCCAAGAATGCCAGTCAATTCTCAGCAGCCCAAAAAATGTGCATCAAAAAATAAATTAAAAAAAAGACTTGGTGCTATAAAATACTGACTTTGTAAATGAAAAAAAAATTCTGAAAGGTAAATCTGGCAAGAATATTCACTAGGAATTTCTTAGATATTTTTCAGGCATGAGTAGGATTAAACAAAACGTGCAGATGTGAAAAAAGACGCTTTGCTTAAGCTCTGGGAAATCAAGTAAACAGAAGGAATACAACACACAGATTAAACAGTATAAATGAACACAAAAGTCTGGGAGCAAAAATGTTACGTTTTTCCACAGCCTCATCCCTGCAGGTTTATAAAGGCCAGGGCTCTCTCTTGAAGCTGGAATGGGAATAAACAGCCTCCTGGTGAAGTTCCCAGTGAAAGGAGCCAGCAGCAGAAAACTTGGCAAGCCAATGCCTGCCAGCAATTCTCACAAACAAGGAGAAGCAGCCTCTCTTCTCACCAGCTTCTCCTCAGTTTTGATGCTGAGTTTCTCCCTCCTTAGGATGCTGAAGGTCACAAAAGGCTCTCTTGTCCCCTAACTGGCTTCTGCACCATTCTCAAATCCTTCCACATCATCTTCATCAGCTCATATCCCTCCATCATACCCTCATCGCCTTACAAGGTAACCAGACCAAGACTGTGTGAACAGCTCGAAAATTCCAGCACTTCCACCTTTGCTCTGCCTGGATAACAGGATTATTATCAAGTCAATTATTCTCATTGGCAAACGTTTGGGTACAACGTCTGGTATTTTTTAATGCAGAACAATAATAAGAAAGTTTTCCTTTATTATGATTAAACCTATAAGCTGTAAACTACTTAAAATAAGCAAACATTGTCAAAGTGAAAAAATGCAAGCCTTTGTTATCACTTCAGCCACAAAATATCTACTGTATGGTAATCACAGAACCACTGATTGGCTGAGGCTGGAGGACACCTCTGGAGATTGCCTAGTCCACACCCTCCCTTCTCCAGAAGCACCACCTAAAGCAGGTGGTCAGGATCATGCCCACTTGGGTTCTGAGTATCTCCATGGATGGAGACTCCTCAGCCTGTGAGGGCCACATCTTTAGTGAGTTACTTTTTCTTCTGTTTAAATGGAAATTCGCTGTCTTTCACTTTGCCCCCTGTCTCTTGTTGTGGCAAATGTGTACCACTGACCACATTCTTCACTTCTTCTTCACTCCTCCAACCAGATGTTTATACATTGCTAAGATCCCCCTGAGCCTTCTCTTCTCCAGGCTGAACAGTTCCAGCTCTCAGCCTTTCCCCATAAAAGACATACTGCAGAGCCATCATCGTATCTTGTGGCCCTTTGCTGAACTCTGTCCAGAGCGTTCATGATCTCCTTGTACTGGAGAACCCAGAATCAGACTTGGCACTTCAAGGATAACCTTCCTCAACCTGCTGGTAACATTGCCCAGGATGGCACTGTCCTTCTGTGCTGCCAGGGAATATCACGGACTTCTGTTCACTTTTTTTCCCATCAGGACCCTTGAATAATAAAAACCCTAGCTACCAAAGCCATATATTATTGTACTGTGCTAAGCAATGAAGGAAATTACACAGAAAATGAGCGACCAACAACTTAATACAAAGATATGATACCAACTTCCTTGTCCTACAGGTGCTAGTGAGACTCCAGAAAATTCCTTTGGGAGTCAGTAAAATACAGGGAAGAGATTAGGAAGATCTCAAATGTTATGTGCTGGATGGTGCTTCCCAGGATGAAAGCCAGTTGTGCCAGAGGAAAATTTATCAGGATTCAGATCTGCCACCTCCAAGGGACAAATTCTATTTCTGTGAAAGGCTGTATGCTTGGCGGCCCTATTCCAGGAGGCACCACCTCTCCAAAAGGTCTTCAAGCTGCTGTGGCTCCTGGTTTGCCAAACCTGCCCTGTCCCTGAAACACAATCATTTGCAGTCTTCCTGCAGGCCATTTTGGCACCCACCCTGATAACGCCGCCTGAGCCTCTCCTGATGCACCTGACCCTGAATGACCCACTTTTGCTTGTTGGGTAACCTCCAACCTGCAGGACCAGCCATCTTTCCTAGCTCTGTGCCAGCTAGACAATCCATGCTGAGGGCCTGTCAGTACTCAGGCTTCTTTCAGACACAACTTAACCCTCTATCTGACAGATTTTTCATTGGAGGGGCAATGCCATTCCGGAACAGGTAGCTGAACACAGCTAAGGAGACTCTGTTCTCAGAGGGTTTCAAGACATTGGCCAGGCAATACCACAGCTGGTCTGACTGCATCTGCTCACTGCCCTGGCCACTGCCCTGGTCATGTCAGGAGGCTCTCCAATCCCTCTGAACCAGCACAGCCGTGATACTGGTATCCCTGTGCACCTCCCCAGGTGATAAGGGGTTCAGTGTCTGATTACAGGGTAGAGTGTTGGTCTACTCTCAAGGCTCTATTTTTGCTCACTAGCAGATTACCCTCCTCTGACTGAGAGGGAAACAGGATGAGAAGCTGATGAGCAGCAAGCAGCCCCCTCTGCTTCCTAGAAATGAAAACTGTTGAAGCCTCCAAAGTGACGCACTTTGGGGCGGTTCTACTTTTGCATTCAACGCTGCAATCTCATGTGAGTGCAGAATGCTGAGCAAGGGCTGCTTGCAGCATGGAATCAATTACAGGAGATCACATTCAGACCAAATTTTGCAGTGCTAGGGAAAACACAAAGTGAGAACAGAGTTCCACAGCCAAATATCTATAACAGGATTTGTTTTTGCCACCAATAACCATCAACTCCACTGCACAGTAACCGCAAGGTCAGGACAGTCCGATGAACTGACACTTCCTTTTCTGATCAGTCAAGGAGCACAGCAAGATGAAAACGTATCACAGCTGTGGACCTGGATTTTAAAAGTGAAGAGTTTGCATGTAACTTTCTGCACAAATACATAGGCAAACGACCTTGCTGCTTTCCTGGGAAAAGCTGCCAAGCTGCCAGTGAGCAATGTCACACTAGTGCTAGCCTGGCATCCAACTCCATACAATTACTGTAATAACTCTAGTTAGGCAGGATGGCTGGAATAAGGACAAACAGATCAGTGTCATGAAATCCCAGTATGAATAATTGGACTCGAACTGATGTTGAGGTTATCTGGTTCACATTCCTAATTAGCATTTGCATTTTCCAATGGATCTCAACAATGCACTGTGTAAATGTGTGGGCTGGCTCTAGCCTTGCATGCTGTAATGTATTTTGGCATGTGGCTGTACTAACCTCTTCCTTTTCCCCTCTTTCTTCTGGTGGGGAAGAGTTAGCTAATTTTTTTTTTTTTTCATTTCCAATGTTTCGATTTTTTTTTTGATGAAAAATATTTCAATTGTGTGCAGACCACTGAGATTTCATTTTACTGTTTCAGTTTAAATTACTTTTTGCAACTTAATTTGGTTGATACTTTCATTTTCTATACTGCGTGGGCTGTGTGGTAGTCTCCTATGTGCAAACACAAGTAAAACACCTGAAAAAGTTAAAATATACATGGCAAGAAATAAGAAGCATACACAAGGGGAAACTTCTCCATCACCACATTGCAGATTCTGCAATTATTCTTGCAACACAAACAAGTGAAAATGATTAACTGGTTGTCAGGAATACTTTGTACTCACCACAGAGAGCACTCGCTTAACAAAATTCCCCCAGCTGAGTCTCTGAATTCCAGCCTCCTGACAAGAAATTTCTCATTCTTTCCTCATGAACTACCCAATTTACACAAAATATATGCCAAATCCCAGAAAAAAACCCAACTAATACTTCTGCAAATGTTCACTACTTGCAAGCTAAATTGACCAAGCCTGCAAGATCAGTTTTGTATTGAGAACCCCATTTTTGGGGGAGGGATATTAACATGACACATATGTCATAAATTAATATGCACAGGCAAGTATGTATGTAATTTGATGCATACAATACGTGCATACAAACAGATGTGAATTTGTAAGTGGATGTTCATTGTAGTTCCAAATGTGGCCACTTGGCCACATCATGTTGCTTCTTCATCTACAGAAAGTCAAGCAGAGATTCTAAACTCACACAGTTGTTCTGGTAAGAAGCACATTTTTATCTGTGAATGAAATAATAATCAACATACCATGATATTTCCCATGTTTTTCCTTGAAAGAGTTTGAGCTGTTAAAGAACCAAAGAGCTGAAATGAGAAATTCTAGAAGCTGATCACTGCACTTTAGGCCAGAAAATTTCCAAACATGGAGAACATGTTTTTTGAACAGAAAGAAATAGCAATTTTTTTTTCTTCATGGAAGACAGATGGAAGGAGTCATTCTGAAGAAGTTTAACTTCATTTCACTTCTACATGTTTGTAATTTGCATTTTCAAAGGATTGACTCTTTCCCCTGTTTATACTTCTCCACAGTTTCTCTCCACAGGGAAAAGAAGATGAAGCAGAAAGGTGACAGGAGAGAAAACAAAACCCCTGAATTTCTTCAAACCTGTAGTTTCTCAACTGAAGTTCTCAGCAGGAAGCTAAGTGAGGAGAGTATAGAAAACAGAAAAACAGGATAGAGAATCTTTCCTGGAGTCTTAACTGGCTGAAAATCAGCAAGTTTTCCTCTGGTTTACTGAAGTAAATATCAAATGCGCAATAGGATAAAAACATCTGTGAGCATAACATGACTTAACCACTGGAATTTAGGTCTCTAAATCCCCTCCTGTGTTTGCTGAAAAAGGCACTGGAAATTCCAGAAGCATCATCAACAGTTAATTCATCTGAAAGTTCAGTATGTTGCGAGTCATGTTCTAGGCATTCCACAAAATATTTTTAAGTCATTCCTGCTAGGGAAAAAAAACCTTTTCTGAAGTTAGCAGTGTAACACTGTACACTGGAGAAAAAGATAGGATATACAGTGACAAAGCAAACATCAAATGCCCTACCCCCTTCTTCCACACAGACCAACAACAACAACAAAAAAGCTTAAAAATAAAGGAAATTAACTCATATTGTCTTTATTCCAACTATTTTGTTTCTTGCAGAAAAAAATCTGCATATGCAAAGTGTTATAAACCAATGGCTTGGGTTGGAAGCACCCTTAAAGATCATCTTGTTCCACCCCCTCCCCCACCATAAGCAGGGACTTCTTTCATTAAATCAGGTTGTTCAAAGCTCCATCCAATCTGGCTTTGAACACTTCCAGGGATGGGGCATCCACAACTGCCCTGGGCAACCTGTGTCTCAGCACCCTCACAGTAAAGGACTTCCTCCTAACACCCAATTTAAATATTCCCTCTTTTAGTTTAAAACAGTTTCCCTTTGTCCTATCACTATCTGTCTGAGTAAAACGTCTCCCTCTTTTCTGTAAACTCCCTTTAACTACTGGAAGGCCACAATAAGGATTCCCTAGATTCTTTTCTAGGCTGAGCAACCCCAACCCTCTCCGTCCTGTCTTTACAGGGGAGGTGCTCCAGCCCTCTGAGAAACTTTGTCACCCTCCCCTCGATGAGGAGGAGACATAAATGTTCAAAATAAAACACTTAATCATGAATAATAAATGTTAATAAATGTATCCCTAGGATGGACAGAATGCTCTCATCCAGTCTGTAAGCAGCTGGCAAGCAAGGGTAGGAGATATTGAACAAGACATTTTTGCCAGCCTTTCAGGATGCAAAGGGAAAAAAGACACACTCCAAGAAAAGAAAACAGTCAAAGGAAAATACATTCATTTTTTGGTTCTCAAAAGTTTTCCATACTTCAATGGTAAACTGTACTTGGATATGTCCCGAGTCAAAATTCTAGATAATATCTACTGAATAAAATATTAGCCACAAGTGGGGAGAACTAAGAATTAGGCAATTTCAGAAAGATTTTGCTGAATAAAAGCTATATTAATTTTTTTTTTTCTGTTATGAAGCTATTTCATGTACGGAAATGCTTTTCCTGAAAGCTGTGTATCAATACAAGCTCTCCAACTGTTCTATTTCTTTATTAACTTCTTTATGTGTGAACCTTCAGAAAACATCCCAGTAGGTGACTGATATAGACTAATTGCTGGAAATAAAACCTGCAATAATATTTTGCATATCTGTCTCTGCCTTTTAATTTAGAACACTATCTTATACTGCTCCACACATATAAATGAAAGTCACGTAAAGAAACAGGGTAGATGAGAAAGTATTTTAACATACAGTGATGACTGATCACGGTCTTTATTTCCCCCATTATGGTAGTCCTATAATTCAGCATTTTATTTATATTTATTGCAACACACCATATTGAAATGTATTACCATTCCTGAAAATAACCTTTTCCATCAACAGCTAACCAAGCATTTAGATAAACAGATAAATACATAACACTGCCTATGCTACAGTTACATACCTGCAGCAAATGTCAATGACATTGTATAATATGACATAGTTTTTATCAGGGGCAACCTTCTTTAATGCCATTTGAGCTTGCAATCCTAAACACTAATCTAAAAAAACCCAGAGGACTGCTAAATCCCAGTAAGAAGATTGGTGACCTAGTCCCGATTCTGGCATCAAACCAAATTAGGGTTTTTGCCTTGTACATCAGCAGCAGAGATCACACCAGCACTGGCACCACACAAGCTCTAAGTGTACCGATGGGTACTCTGCACGGTTTCCATCCTTGGGAAAACAGAGAGCACTCTGTTCCTAACAATGCAACCTCACTGGGGGCACTTGAGAAGAAATGAACACTCTGTAGCATGTTTTTATATGTGGAAGTGTGAGAGCCATGTCTGCCCATGCACAATGGCTACAGAAACACCTGTCAAATGTGATGATTATCAAATGCATCCCAAGTGCATCAACAGATGCATACTGTATAAACTGAGGTCTGCTACCAGCTTACGAGCACTACTCTCCAATAAATGAATATAAAAACAGTGGACACAGTTTCTCAACTAGGAAGTTCTGTTCTCAGCACATTTATTAGCTTCACATATTTGCTAAATCATGACATAAAACAATAAACAGTATTCCATTTATGAATGCTTTTCAGCAGAGAAAGTAACCCCCTCACTCAGCTTTCTTGATAGCACAGATTGTTTGGGCTTGGATTTTAGCTAGACATGCAGCTGATGCATTGGCTTAATGCCTCCTGATTGCCCTACCACCTCCTGCAAGACACTCTGAAGTAACTCAGTCAGGTCTCGTGGGATTCACTACGGCAGCTGAAGCTTTCCAGTGGCAGCTATAAATATTTTCTTTATTCTACCTATACTTGGACAAATTCAGCAAACACTCATCTCTCCTCATCTCACATGCTAACTAACTGTGCACAAGCCTAGTACCAAACACAACAAGGGGAACCAATCACTACCTGAAATATAAATAGTCCTTGGCATATATCAACAAAAAACAACCATAAACAGTTTGTTTATTTTCAGCTGAAAAAAGCTCTACTGTCAACATAGTCCGATTTACAGAGTAATCTTGCCATATGAATTTAAAAGCTACAGAGCTCTCTCTGACCTACATTGCCAGCCCGGAGTGGAAAAAAAACACACTGCAGAGAGAGATGCTCTTGAGGCAGAAGAGGGAGCAGAATGATCAGGCTTTTAGATTTGGGGTACCGTAGATACTGCACCATCAGTGCCGGGGTTTTCATGAAAACTAACATATCCTGTTCTCAAGCTACATCCAAGCTTTATCCACTTCAGATCAAAACCATTTCTGCCAGAGTGAGATAAACCATGAGAGACAGACCTTACTGCCTATCAACACTTTGCTTTGCAAGCAGATATTTCACCAACCAGTCCTGTCTATGATCTTCTGTTCTCTGTATCAACAAACAAGGATAAGAAAACACAAAAGCATCCCAGTGCTGCATGGAGCCCAGCTGGAAAAAAAAAAAAAATCACCCATATGAGGCATTAAGATTTTCTTTGACTTGCTAATATATTAAGAGGATGATAATAAAGTGAATATTTACTTAGTTTGGGTCTGGAAATAGCAATTCTTACGTGTAAATGTGGGAACGTCACCTATAAATTGGAGAAATAAAAAAAATAGAAACAGAGTTGATGATGAATTTACACAGCTCGGTTGGGACTGGAACAAGCAGCAGGCGCTTCAGTGACACAGAAACAGAGCAGGAAACACGACAAAATGCAGGGAGGCTTGGCAGGAGCGTGACTGGATTGCGACATGAAAATCAGCAATTTCTGTGTTGGTTGGGAATGAGGTAGAGAGGGGAATGTACCCATTGTACAGAAACAGCAGAAGGCTTTGAGTGTCCATTTGGAAAGGGAAAAAGACAAAGCCTTTCATACATTCTTTTTGATTTGTATTCCAGCAGTCATTAAGAAATACATACATGCAGAGGTGGGGTGCTGGCTGCACAAGACACTGCAGTAAGAAGCTGGAGGCTCTCTGGGGCAAAGACCACCCCAGGCAATAAGCCTGGAGAAGACAAACATGAAGGGACTGATGCAGTCTTACCCTGCTGAGGCCATCAGCAAGGATGGTGAGGATAGGACTCCTGGAGCCAACATGTCTCTGTCAATCTGGGGTGAAAGGCAGGTGCAAGATCATCCTCTCCTGGGCTCTTGTCAACAGATTAACCAGCAATGAACCATGCAGTACCTCAGTCTGAGGGTGCATGACCAAACCCAGTTCTTTAAAAACATTGCCAGATGGAGAACAAGCTCCTGCTGCCCAGCTTGTGTCCAACTGGTACCCCAAGGGGAGGGAACTGGAGGCAGTATTTCAGTAGGAAGTTTTCAGCTAACCATTTATTCCCAAAAATATGCAGATTCAGAGCATTTGAAAGTATTTGTCAATGTAGGTGGACCCCTTACAATAGTTTGCAATGTTATGAAAAATGGCTGGCACCTCCAAGGTATCAAAATGAGTATTTTTGCCTGATAAACTCAACTTTTCACTGCACAAATGATTTCCAGAAACTATTAAAAAAAGGCAATACTTAAGATGATTAGATGTAGAAAATGTAGAGAAAATGTACAATTTTTTTTTAACTTCTGACATTTGATTGTGACCATGTCCTCTGCTATGCAAAAATGTGTAATTTAAGGCCCCACCTGCTGTTCACTTGGTACATCTAAAGGAGTCACTTTAATTCTTGGTTCCTCATTAGATCTCTAAAATACTTGCATATCAACTGGAGAAAATATCTGTCTAATCATTTAGGTGTCTCCTTACCAAGGTTATAAGAGACCTTCTCCCTGAATACCACACAGCCCAGATGTTCTCAGCCACAAGAAGCTCTGGAGGACCTAAGCCTCCCCTGGCAAGGCAGAGATGCTCCAGCCCCACTCCCTCAGCCTTGTGGTACTTCCAAAAGGCTTAGCTCAACCTGACTTGTTTTGATTTAGATTTCTTTAGCTTCAGTGAAATAAGAATAAGAATCATAATTATTAAAAGAGAGCCCAAACTTTTTTTGTTTGTTTGTTTTAATTACCAAACTGAAGGAAAAAGCCCCTTTCTCTGCTCAGCCTCACAGTTGATCATTATGAGCTGGATAACACTGGTGCTGATTTCCAGGTCATTGTGCTTCTTGAATTAGCAAGTATTTTAACTCATAAAAAGCGGCCCATGGTATTTGGAAAAGCAAGTCAGAAGAACTGTATATTAACTTTATTCAGCTGAAACATATTCAGGCAATGCTCAGACTCCTACTGACATGTGTCAGGTAACATAGATCTTAAGTGAATCCCCTGGCTAATCCAAGTCAGCCCTAATTAGAGGGTCTGGGGACAGAAAACATGCTGTGTAACAGCGATGATGCATCTCAACCCAGTCACTTTTACTGAAACATATCCTGGGGAAGGAACAAAACCCAAAACATAGGTCTTCATATTAAATTAAGTGAAATGTAAGCAATGAGTAGGTCAAAAGGAAAAGACTTATTAAAAAAAGGCCCTCTTACATTCAGTAATCAGTTTCACATGTAAAGCCATTTGCAAGAGACTGTGTGGAATTCATTATACAATTAAAATGTGCAGGGGGTAGCTGAAACTGTATCCTTCAGAATGCAGAGTGCATCTTATTACAAGGTTTCCCTCCTGACCTTAAAACCTACCTCAAAACGGAGGAGAAATTTGATGTTATTAAACTCCCCCTGCAAAAGCAGCTTGCAGGTCCACACATGGAAACTCCCAGGGAAGGGTTAGCTTGGACACTGCGTGTGGAGGGGGACCATGGGGCTATGCATTCCCCCTCTATCATACAGAAACACAGGAGGATTCTTCCTCCAGAGGGAATCCTGCAGGTCAGGAAAAGCATCAGAGGCAGCCACCACTCTCTTTCATTTCTGGCACAGGTGGCAGTGCAGAAATAATTCGGCTTGTTCTCAACTCTTCAAGCCTGTCCTAAGACAATCTTCAATGACTTATTTTTGAAGGAAGTATCCTGTATTCTCACTTTTTCACAGGAAAATGAGAAATTAATGCAAAATGAGATACTTCAATTATTAGAGAACCCATTTACTTCATGTCCATTTTGTCTCCAAAAAGAAATATGAACCCATACTTGTGTAGAGCAGAAAGGGACCAGTTCACTCCAGTCCACTTCGGTCCATGTTACAATTCCTGGTTTCAAATGTATGAAAAGAAATCTTCTTGCTATTTCAACTCAAGCATGCTACTCTAATGTCACCTGAGGATGTGGGAAAACCCATTAAGAAAGTGGGATCTCCAGCAGGGAGGAAGTCACCAGAGGTTCATTTCAAAGGCATAACAGTGGCTACAGCATGGGACACCGAACCACTGCCCAGGTTGCAGTGGCAGCATGACCCGAGAAAACTGGAGTTAAAATCACTCACGTACAGTGTATTTTTACCAGTCCTTTCCTACCTCAGCTGACCCCCACTGACACAGAAGTGGGGTTAACAGTAATACTTTGTGAGATGTTGTTTCTCCATGTGCTGTGCAGCTTATCTGGATCCTACGTCAAGTTGCTGTTTGATGTAGGGCTGCAGAGATGCCACAGACAGGCTGCCATGGAAACATTTGTTTTCATTCACTGGTGGCCTGCATGATAAGAAAGTCTGAGTGGTACAGGAATGACGGAAGAGTATAAATTACCAATGGCCTCAGACAGCTGAGCCTTTCAAAATTAAATCTAATTATTTTACCATTTATTTAGACAGATTATGTTACAGCTTTCTGCCCTCACGTTGTGAGTGACAGCATGTATATGTTTAGAGCCAGAAACAAAGACAGATTCAAACTTGTTTTAGGAAGACACTTCAAATTAGCCTGTGTAACGGAGAGCATGACAGCTTGTTCCGCTTGCATCTTTTAATTAAAATGCAGTGGTCTAGACAACAGAAAATTGAGATGGGGCAGATAGGGACAAGAATGTAAATAAATCCTAGAAAAAACATAATTATACTACAGCATTTGAAAACTCCTAGTTAGAGCTGAAGAAAGCCAGAAATAAGTTATTTTTGCTTGTTTTCTTGAATTTTAGGAAAAACTTGAACTAGTGTTCATCACCTTTTTTAAGGTTATATGAAATTAACTTGCAATCTTGTATCTTGCTTTTTCCTTAGCTCTTCAAACCAACGAATGCAAAGCATTGTGTAGCTTGTATAAAAGAGAAATTTTCAGCTACCACTTTGAAGTGCAGTTTTGGCCACGGCTCTGGCCTTGAACGCTTTGACAATCAACATTTCTGAGCCGATGCTGGCTCGGAGATCACAATGAACAACCCAACGAGAACAACTACCAGCAGGGGTAGACATTTAGGTGGAAACCACCAGCCTGTGTCCCTCTGAATGGACTGCATCAACTCTGTGATCCAGCACCCCTCAGAAATCTCCAGGTTCTTCATAACATGGCAGAAACACACAGCCGCCCTGAGGCTGTTTTTCTTGGCAGAGTTACCGGGACAAATGTCAATGTACAATTCCCCTTCTCCAAAAGCCAACAGCTTTCCCTGGGATGGGAAGCACTATTAGGTGGCCATCCCACCTTGGAAAGGAATCCCCCCTCTGAAATAAGGCTGCCACTACCATCTGCAGGTTTCTGGACAAGAGAAGCATCGGGGTACAGATGGTAACACTGGTGGTTTATGGTTTTGGAGGAGGATGAATGAACAGGTTGGGTTACCTCCTTAACCTGGTTTTGGCTTGTAATGTGTTACTGCATGAAAGACTTTCTGGGTCAGGACAGATAAAGCACACAGGCAGTAACACTTCAGGGCCTCAAGGGAAAGCTTTTACCTGGTATTTGCTTAAAATCCTATCACTGAATGGAGACTGCATTAGATGACCCCCTGTTAACCTCAGCTTTGAAGTTAGCTCCACTACACTTTCCCTCGTACATCTCATACAACATGAAAAACCCCCAGTGTCACAAATGCAAAGCACTGAATGTGAGAGAGCCTGAAAGATACAGCAGCAGACAGTGAAGATGCTCAGCATTAAATATGGAATAAGAAAGAGGGGCTTCTGAAACAAAGGACAGCAAGGGCATAATGGATTAACCATACTTGCCTCAGAAGTGTCTCAATCTGTGAGTACGTGCCACGTTGGCTGCCAGGTCATTAACGGGATGAACACATAATTGATAAGCTGCAGGTTGTGCTCTACTGGAGAGCAATAAGCTCCTTTAAATTACATTAATATTTAACATACATAAAAAGCATTTGTCATTTGCAAAGCACTTTATAGAGTAACTGATGGATTCTATAATGATCCCCGACTCCCAGACTAGGGAATGCAGTTGTGGAGAGATAAATACCTGGCCTGCATCCAAATCAAGATTCACTGACAGAGCTATTATTCTAGCTCAAAATTAGGTTTCTAAGTTTCTGGTCCTTCTAGATTACATTGCTTTGTAGCCTTCAGTAGGTAGAAGCATGATACACAGAAAGCTGAAAGAAAGGAGTTAACAGCACAGGATGACATTTCTGACTCACATGTAAAAACTGTCTCATCCCTACCTTGGGTCACTGTCCACTCTGAAAGATGCAGTTATGTGGGCTGAACACAATGGAAGTATTAAATATATGATTGCCATGTTGTCTGTCCCTCTCCCTTTTCTTTTACAGAATTAGTCTTGGAGAATTTACTGACCTCCATAATTTGCTGGGTNTAAAAGAACTGAGATTAACTCACTTGCTTACATTGGTGATGATAACACCAAGGGGGTGGGTTCAATCCCTGAATTAGCCATTCACTTAAGAGTTGGACTTAATGATCTTTGTGGGTCCCTTCCAACTCACAATACTATGTGATTCTGTGAAAACTGCACAGCTTTGTGTGCTGCTGACAGAGAAGAATATATATACATATATACATCTCTATGTATGTATGTATGCTTGTGCACATATATATATTTTCCCCCCATTTGATACAGTGAGTTCACTTGAAGGTGATCCTTAAAATATGATAGAATTTTTCTGAAATATGATAGACTATTTCACATACTGCAACATTGAGTTTCTGTGTAACTTACACAGAACTTTATTACCCAAAACTTCTGAAGAAC
This sequence comes from Aegithalos caudatus, assembly GCA_013389925.1. Taxonomy (NCBI): domain Eukaryota; kingdom Metazoa; phylum Chordata; class Aves; order Passeriformes; family Aegithalidae; genus Aegithalos; species Aegithalos caudatus. The sequence continues at coordinate 192,621 of WEIU01006567.1, read as the reverse complement.
TTCACCTTCAGCCTCCTACACGACTTCCTGAGATGTCTCCTGAGACAGACCTTCAGTTTTCGCTCCCCTACAAACTCCCTTTGTGAATACTTCTTTATTCCTCTGGAGAAAAATCACATCAAAAGTCACATCATTTGTCTTGGCTGTACTCAGCATCTTTTTGCTGTAGCTAAACTTTATGCATAAAGGAGGTAGACTTCCTTTGGATCTACCAAGAATTCCCATGGGCTAGAGTGGGCTGTGCCAGAGAGGCACCTGCAGTTGTATCATCAATACATACAACATACTGATAATACTACCTAGGAAGCATGCAAGGTTTGAATCACACCATTTAAGGTATGCAAATTTATGCACCACTCCAGCTGCACTCGTTGCCTGAAATATTTGTTCCTCCTAACTAACTTTGTTTCAATGCACCCTGTGGTCTGCTCATCATCATCGCCTTACAGCTTTGTCATTTGAAAATTCATCCTTTTAGTAGCTCTATTCTCATCAATATTACATTCTGCCTGGGAAGCCTGATCATCTTAGAAGCAGATAAAATGATTACTGATGACAGTCAATACAACTTGAAAATATTTCAGCAATGTAAGTAGAAAAAATTCATACAAAACTTATATTGGACATTATTCAAGAGCTATTCAGAACTTGCAAAGCAGAGAAATCGGAAAAGCAATAAAACATGATGGCTTCCATATGCCAGCATTTTGACACTCCAAGAGAACTCAAGTTTAGTGAAAGAGTGAAACTTCCTATAAAAAGTATTATTTACAGCATTTTTTTGCATAAGTGGAAATATAACATAACAAATCTCCCTTTCTGCTCCATCTTAGATTCCGATAAAGCTCAGCCTGCTAGACAAGATTTCCATAGAAATCTTATTTGGTAAGACTTGCTTGATTGTATTCCAAAAAGTGACTCACATTTTACAAGCAAGTGGCAAAAGCTGAAATGAGTTGACTCTTTCCATCAAAGCCAGTATGAGTCATTCCTCCAGCTTAATGGCTCCTACACTATCCCTCAGTGACAAAACTGAGATTGCAGGTCAAGAAATTACCATTTCATAGTCACAAAGGATGTGTCCAGATAGCTAGTCCTAGACTGAAGGAAACAACAAGGGACTTGACCAGTGAAATCAAAAGATTCTCAACCACATGGATGGCTAATTTGCTCTAAGAGTAGTAAAATAGCAGCTTCTGTTTGCAGCTCACTCCTAGCATCACAACATTTGACTCAAAGTGTGATTCCAGGGTAAATAAAAATCAATAAGGTTTTTCCTCACCTGCCACTCTCCAAAGCACTGAAAATGAGAGCAGCTGAAGGACAAATGGGCTGACTGCAACGTGATTGTAAAGATGCCATGATCTGGCTCCCAGTCCATACTCCTTTTCTCCGCCCTTTCTCCTTCTCCATGCTCCTATGGATTTCCCTTTCAAGCCTGCAGACTATTTCATCTCTGCCTTTATGCTCTCCTGTTCTCCCCAGGTGGCTTTTCTTCTCTGCGGAACCCCGCAGTTACCCAACGGATGGTTGGCTTAGCCAGGCCCTCCAAGGCACATCCTTCCTCTGCAGCCACTGCTTGGTCAGGCTCAGCCTTGTCTTGTGTACATGACCTTCTGACCCAAAACAGTCCAGGCTGGTCCACTGCCCAAAAATCACCTTGATGACAATGACTGAATGGAGAAAGGGTCCACCCTGAGATGCCAAATTTTCTCTGAGATGCTAAATGTGCTCACTTTTTTTGCTTTTCTGGGGCCTTGTGGAGTTGAAGGCATCCTCTTAGCACAGGTCTGCCCACAGGCACAGACTGGCTTTTAAGTGACAGCAAAGACCATCCCTCTCAGAAGTAGGCTCCTGTCAGAGTCCCAGCAGGGAAGGCAAGCCTCCTTACAAAAAAATCACAGCATCTTTTTGCCAGTAACATTCAGACAAAGTTATGATTCACACACATCATGGAAAAGCATACAAAACTCTCCATTCTCACTGCTATTTGTACCTGACATTTCCCCCGCTTGCCCAGGGTGTCTCTCATGCCCGCAGTAATCTCACAATAGTCAGAAATACTGTATGGACAATGACTGAATGGAAGACTCAACTCAGTAAAGTACCAAGGAAAAGAAAAGCCCAGTGATATCAAAATCCTTCTTTGTTGATGGGCTTTGTCGCCCAAACTGTGTTTTCTGCATTCTGTTGTGTCATGTGCCAACAGAAAATTAATCTAGAGTCTGTGGTTGTTTCGGGAAGTGCTCAGAATCCCTCACCCAGCTCAAATCTTCGCACCAACTTCAACAACCTCCACAGAAAACAATTAAAGTATCTCTGTGCTTGGCACTAGTGAAATATCATGCCATTCATCCTTGTTCTTACATTAGAAATACAATTTTCACCATTTACGTCCTGACAGGATGAAAAAAAGGATAACAAAAAGCCATTTACCTCTACTTCACACGTGTACTCCGATCCATCCAGGAGCGTCACTTTGCATTGCATATTTTTCGGTTTCTTGACGATCTTTAGAGGAGACTTGGAAAGTTTGCTAGATGAAGATTTTTGAGAGAGCTTGTCGTCCTCTAGCTGCTGATATTCCAGCTGTTTTGCACTCGCAGCAGCAAACTCCTGTTCTTTCTCTGTGGCCTATAAAGAGAAAGAAAGATACTTTTTGAAGTAAGATAAACCAGTCATGCCCTGCAGTTCACTGTACATGCTGCACCAAAGCATTTAAGTGAGCATTTTTTGGGACTTAGACAAGAAAGCCCCTGATGCAGGACAGAGTCTTTACTGAAAAGATTTCCCATATTCCTTCCAGACCTCCCTTTTCCCTCCAAAATGTACAGAATACCCATGAAGGAGGGGCATTCATGAAAATATTTTAAGGCTTATACTTTTTCCACAGGTACAAAACCCACTTGGTCTTCCTGTATTTGATTTTTTTTTTGGTGTTTTGGAAATACTGAGTAATCAAAAAATTTTGCTGATAAACAGGTACTCCTACATTTTCTTGCTATTACTTTGGAGTCCTGTTCCTGTTAAATCATATGTTGTTTCCATGGTGTCATACGGAATAGAAATGCACCATCAAGTCTGCACTAATTTTGCTGTCAGTGGGACAACAGTCCCTGAATGAGGGCGTGGATCCCCCCAGAACAGTGTGAATTTGTAAGCGGATGCTGACATCCCCGGGAGAGTGAAAGGCTCCCCAAACACCCAAGCAAAGGGTTAAGAAAAGGTGACAGAAGTGAGGGGCCAAACAACTTTAATGTGCAGCCAGCTGGCTAAATGGACAGGATGAGAGGATGAATTTTGCTCTCTGCCGATGCCCAGTAAGTCTCTCAAGCTGGAGAGAAGTAGGTGCTCTTTGAAAGATAAATATACAGCAGGGAAGAGGGGCAAGAAGTAAATGACCATGGTTGCTTTTACTCGGGTTTATCTGAGGGTCAGGTCGTTTGAAGTTACCGTCACGCAGCACAGTCCTCTCCACAGCACTAGGTGAAAGCAGAACAGCTCTACAGCATTTCACCCTTCCTAGCAACAGCACTGTGCTGCAGTCATTACCCTTCTCATCAGTTATATCCCTGATAGACTCCAAACAAAACCTCAACAGGAGTGCAGTAATACTTCAGCTAAAGCTTAAGTTAAATAAAAACATCTTTCTGTTATCTCACTACAAGGCAAAAAACCTGCTCTGGCTCTGAATTATTTCAGTGTAATAAGCAACAAACATTAGTGGAAATATATTGTAAATTAATCCTGCAAGTCTGTTTCCATTCCTTGTATATAATAAACCTTCATGAGAATGGAGCAAATCCATCCAAAGGCTTTAAGCTGCTTTGAGACCAGAACAATTTTGCATCATACAACCTGAAACAACAGTGTACTTGTAAATCACGGGGTAGTGTCCCTGAGTGATTTCATAAAAACAAGTTTAAGTTTCTCCTCTGCCTTCTGACAATGGGGGAAAAGGACAATTTGGAGCTGGCGGTGATCCCTATAGTGTCAGCTCCCACCGAAGCCCAGCAAATTACAAAGAGGTGTGACAAGACATCACAGTCCTCCTTTCCCTGCAAGGAGGACACAGCGACGGCCTCCGGCCTCCGGGGCTTTCCCGGGTGGGGAAACTGGAAGAAAGTGGTGCAAGAGCTGCTTTCAAAATCTATTGCATCCCCTGGGCCATGAATGTTCTTCCTCAGGAGCAGCCTAGCACCAGCCATATCTTCCCCGCCATGCAGCTCCAGCACAAAAGGAATTCCTCCTTCCAGCAGCTGGACATCAGCTCTGTGCCTGGACATCAAGGTCCTCGCATACCTTGGTGTATAAACTGGTGGGAGATGAAGGCACAGTGTATGTAAATGGATCAGCTGTTTGCTGAGCATTTAACAGCCACAGCAGCTGTGATGAAGATAGAGAGTCCCCCTGAGCTCACAGCAAGGCTTGAGGCCAGCTAGCCTTCTACCACATCCACAGCCAGCTGGCAAGCGGTCCAGCCTTGTGCAATGAGAATTATACAACACTGAAGATGCCTCCTGCTTGGGCCTCTGCACAGAGATGCCCTGCTGCTGGTGGGCAGAGGGGCTGTGATGATTTCTGTATGTTTTGTCAAAAGAAATATGCCAGGAAAGGTACACATGCACATATGTGGGGAAAAAAAAAAAAAAAAAAATTCCAGTGATGGGGAAAAAATGCACTCTTATCCAATGTTTAATTACATTTCTCGAGTGAGAGTTAACACCGTGCTCCAACAAAAACCAACCAACAAAATATTCCAGAATGGAACATATCTCTTTCAAGAAACCAGAAAAGCTGCTTGTGAAAAAAAATCCACAACAAGGACACCCATCATCCATTTAAACCTTAGAACCATACTCAGCCTGCAAGCAATTTATGTGAATCCCAATGGACTAGTCGCTATTTTCCTTCATAAAGACACTCAGTATATTAAGACTACTGCGGAGTTTTGCTTATTTACAGATATTAAAAAATATTACTGAGATTATTTTGTTTGTTAAGGTTCCCATCTACATTAACGTCAAGTGAATGTGTCTAGGTTAAAATCATACAAAAGGTTTTCCTCACATTCGTCTGGAGAACAAAACATGCCAAGGATTATTAGAGAAGATTGCCCCCAACTATACTGACATGTTCATGCATTGAGGTACTTTCAGACTGTATTAAGTCTCCTCTTCCTAAAGAAACCTGACATCCTGGAATCTAGGAAAAAAAAAAAGGCCAGTGAAAGACCCATGTACACAGTGAATTATTTTGTACTCTGCAAGCATAGCTTCATTTTCTCCTAAATTCAAGGTACTTCTGCACTGTTTTGTGGGGTTTTTTGTAGTTTCTGTGTTCTGTTTTTGCAGTATTTTTTAAGTGTTGTGGACTAAATGCTAATGCAGCAGAAGTTGCTTCAGGGTTTGCATTTTTGAGCATCATTTCTCTCATGGATGACACAGTATGTTCAAGTCCTTCTAAAGCTGGACCTCCTCTCAAAGGATGCCTCTGAGTCATGGGATTCAGCAGTAATGATCTTGGATGCTTTGCAGCTTCTCACTGGAGTATGAAGTGATACTGCCACACTTGCAAACACATTAATCCCATCTACTTATGGTACTTGCTCAGAAACTTTGGAGCCCAACCTTGTGTGACGCTGCCTTCTCTTTTTCAAAGAAATAGGAAGGCAGGCAGAAAGTGAGGTTGCATTACACCTGATAGGAAGAACTCATTTCTCTAATACCTGTTAATCTCAGTATGAAAAGGTTTTTCAGCTACATTAAAATGTTGGGGGGTTTTAAGTGCAGAGGATGACAAAGAAAAGTTACTGTCATGGATTGGTAACTTAAATCTTCCTTCCCAAGATTCTCTCATACAAGCAAGAGCAGAAATCCACTCCCTCACTGCAATTATGACAGCAAGTGACAGAATAAGATCCTTCAGCTTTTGGCTTTTTAACACTATTGCAAACAGCTTGGTCTCTTAGTGCTGCATTTAAATGTTCCTTTCCTGAGATTCAGACACTTAAGCCACTACAAAATACACTGGGCCTATCAGTGCAGTTGGATTTGGCATTCTTCTTACAGTATGGACATTTGGATTCAGTCTAGCAATCTCAGCAGGAAGGTGTCACATATCCCTTTCACTAACCCAGTTCTTCCATCTTGCCTTCTACAGAAACCAGCTCACTGGTGATCTCTGGGAAAGAAAGGGATCATGCAGCACATGAGAGCACCCCACAGCTCTAAACACACAGTGGGCATTAGATTTTTGTGTGTGTGTGGTTATCTTGGGGTTTATTTTTGGAGATTATTTTGTAGTTTGGGGTGCTTTGTTGTTGTTGTTGCTGTTGTTTATTTGTTTTTACATTTTTAACATGGAAAGAAATTTGAAGTGGAAAGATTACTGAAGATGTCTGGAAAGACATCTATATAAATAACAATACTTATGCCTAAGTCTGATAGAATTACCCTTTTAATCAATGACCAGTTTATTCAACACCTATGTCTTTTGGACAAGCAGCATTGCTTCTTTTCCCCAAACTAATTACAGGAAACTTCTGATCTATTTGAGAGATCAAGATTGCTTTGCCAACAATTTTCTACCCCAACCAAGTAAAAGAACAGGAGTCCACTTCAAACAGCCAGAATTTTTAAAAGGGTGGAGAAGAGGAGGAGCTAGACTGGCTTATTCCACTCTCCAAAGGTAAATGTGATCAGATGAAGGTCACAACCTTATGGAGCTAAGGGAAGCGATTTGCAGGTACCTCATTAATTGTGTGTCACTTACCCATGAAGAAAAATGCCTGTTAATCCTATTGACTGGAAATTATTAACGGAAAGAAAAAAGCAGCTTCCGCAAATTTAATAAGTACAACAATGAACTAAATGGAAAAGCATGCAATAGCTCTTCTGAAACCTATTACATGAATAGCTCAAGTAATTATAATGCAGTCATTTCAGACCCACCAGAAACTTAAGGGACCACAGATTCTTCATGGCTCACACATCAGACAAGCAAGCATGAAATCAGTGTTCAGCAGGTGTCAAAAGAAATGAACTCTGAAAACATTTTCAGCTTCATATAAACTGACACTGTTTGCTATCTAATGCAAATGCAAGGTCGAAGATGTTTCCTGCTTAGTTAATGAGACTGCCCTCCTATTTAAGCACCGGGGGCAGAAATGCCTGCTATGAATTTAAAAACATTCTTCAGGAGAACTGTTTTTCCTTAAACGTGAAAGACCAAGCAGCCCAGATCTACAGCATCCCATCAGACACCCTCCCATTAGTCCCTGAATACACATTGGCACTCCCAGGGTGCCAAGCTGGTCACTCCCGGGGAGCAGTGGGTGGGGGCACAGCCAGGTGTGTGCAGAGCCTGTGCACACCCTGTGCCTTACCTGCTCCTTTCTCACGGGCGTGCTGTGCGCTGCCACAGCTGAGAACTGCTCCAGCGCCGTCTGGTGCTCCTCACTCGGCTGCTGCTGCGCCTGCTGCGCCTGCTGCTGCGGCTGCTCCTGTGCCTGGGTCTCTGCCGCCCCTTCCTGCGCAGGGCTCTCCTCCTGATCCTGCTCTTTATCCTTGGACTCGGAGTCTGATCCCGATTCTGTAGTCATGGTTGGTTATTCTGCAAGACAGGGTAGGCACACCTCTGAGTACAATCTCATAGCTGTGAATTTGTAAGCTAGGCATACAAAATGAAGAAAGGTCAGAAAGTTTTGGTCTTGATATCCTCAGCCTTTTAAACTTAAGTGCCTATCGCACTGGCACAAGCAGGATCCCTAGGAAATCTTCCCTGGTGCAAAAGACCAGGTCTAAATGCATCCATACTCTAGGGGAAAAAAAAAAAACAACAAAACAAACCCAAAACAAAACAAAACAAAAACCAAAAAAAAACCCAAAAAAAAAACCAGCACGTTGCCAAAAAATCTTATTCTACATAGTAATACACATACACAATAGGACTTATATGCAAATTAAATACAGAATATGTAGTTCATAATTCATGAAGGGAGAGTAACACATTGAGCCTTAAATCTAACAAAACCCAGTGGAGTGTTGGTTTCTAAACCATATGGAACTGTGAAACAAGTAATCTTTCGTCCTTTACACCGAAGTCAACAGGACTTGAACTCCTCAACATCTGCATTCCCTTTTGGAAATGTACTCAGGTACTTTTGATGTTTCCAAGCAATAGTTGAACTAGATGATCTTAGAGGTCTTTTCCAACCTAAAAGATTTTATAATTCTGTGCATACTAGAAACCTCTGACATGGGTCCACCAACAGCAGTGCGAACATTTGTTTGCCCCTAAACCCAGTTCTGTCCTTCCCACTTGAATTCATCTACACCTCTGTCATTTCTTTCTAAGTGCTAGAGCATCTAAAAGAAAACATAAAGACTTCCATTAAGTCATTCTATGTGTTAGATTTAAAGTGAAGGGAATACAACTTCCACTGAATGTGAAAAGTCTGTTTGTACTTAACTTTGTCCAGTACTAAATCAAAATGAAAATATTAGCAACATCCATTCAGAATTTTAACTACTTCAATTAGTTTTGTTGCTAATATGTGATTGGCACCCAATTCTCAAACTAAATATTTACAAACCCCAACCTCAAAAAAATACGGTGCTTTTTTATCAAAACAAGGATTTGAAAAAGCAGACTCTGCGTCAGTTCAGCAAAGGGAGTGTGCTTTTATGTTTGTTACTCATATGTTCTCAGACCTCACAAACTTATTCTTGAATAGTTTGCTACTAAGCAACTTGAAGACAAACCAGTCTGCTGCAATCTATTTCTGTTAGTCATCAGGACATGATTTCTTTAACCTGGTAACCATGGCTACTGTGTAATTATAGGTGATTCCACAAAACATAGATCTGCTAATTCACCTGCTAGGAAGTCACTGTGAAATCCTAGCATACACTACGATGCTTACTAGTAGAAGCAAGTTTATTATAGAACATAAGAAAAGCACAAACCTTTCTCTTTTTCTTCACTTAAATGTTTGATAAGCTAAATTGCTTGACAGAAAATGTTTTAAACGAGGCCAATTACTATTTTCAAACTCGCTTGTGTATTCTGCACTTTCAAGGCTAAGATCTCCAGGGAATACACAGCTCTGCAAGTCTCAGCATCAGCCTGTGCTCAGCTCCTGCACTGTGTGTGCGGAGGGGGGTGCATGTTCCCACCCCCTGCCAGCCAAAACAGCTCCAGAGAGAAGCAGGACTAGAAAGCATACATGGCAGATTTATGCTTCAGGCCACATTTTAAAGGTACTAACATGTGACACACTTGTTTAGAAACACATAGTAAATTTCTATACTCAAACTGGCACAACTGTTTTAAAAAAACACTTTTCGACATGTGTTATTTAACAAATTGTCTACCAACAGCAATAATTAACTCGGGTCTTAAAATGTGACAGTGAGAAAGGCGTTCATTTAATCAAACTTCAGCTGTCCATATCTGAGATGGTCACTTTAAATGCGGAGCAGAAAAACAGACGTTTCAGAGAGGGATTCATCTGACCTATTTTAAATTCCTGCTTTAAGCTGACATAAATCACATTCTAGAGCGACTTCAACTTGCTACGAAAGAAGCCTAAACAAGTTCCTCCAATGTAGATCATGCAAACCCATCCTCCATGTTCAATTCTCCTAAGCCATTCTTTTTTGTATGCTTTAAACATTAAATTGAACAACAATGTTAATCTCTCAGAGTTTTGCTTTACCCATCTGTCAAATCAATGTGGAAAAAACTATTCTTCATCTGACACTCATTATATTTGCCTTGCTTTAAAAGCACCCAGGTCTCCACAAATGTCTCACATTTGGTCCTGCTCGCCCCCACCCCACCCCATTTTGTACAAGTGTTTGAGGATATGAAATGCAAATTAATCCAATAATTATTTCAATAGACTCAAACTATGTGTTCAGTTTTACAGAAACTATGAATTAGGAAGTTACCAAAATCTAATGTACAGCTACAAAAATCATTGCTCAAACAATATGAAAGAGCACCTACGACCAATACAAAGAGTAACGCATGTAGTAAGTTGTAATACTTTTTTCCTCCTCTTGGTATTTCTTAGAGCAGTGTAAATAAAAAGTAACTATCATACTTGCTGTTTTATTATTCTGTATAGGATCAGATTGCCAGCCAATACTAACCAAAAGTCTGCCTTCCTTCAGCTGCCATCACCATGCCTTTGAAAGCTCATTTTTCCACCCTGTGTAGCTTCTTTTCTAATGAACATTTGTATCCTGTCTGTTTGCGAGAATGGAAACCGACGTTTAAATTAGCCCCATAAACCACAATTTCGTGTAGCATGAAATGTAAACAAGTTTTACTTTTCCTGCCAGTTATAATTTTGAATCTCAGGGAACAACAAATGTGGTTCTTACATTCTTCTGGGACATTCCTGCATGAAGTGTAGCCTTACAATACTGAGTTACTCTCTGGGAGTAACTGGTTTTCCCTCCAGTTCCATGAGCTCTTGCTGGCTTTAAGAGTGCTTCATTAGAATGCTTTGTGTGCTTTATCAAATCTTCCAGTGTAAGAGATTCCCTGGATACAATATTACTATCATTAGTCAGACAGCAGATGGGTTTAATTAACCCAAGGTTGCCCATTTCCAAATGTCTTTATTTCCCCACACATGCAACACGTTTAATAACAAATACTGAGAACAAAATACTCTTCTTCTCACACTGTTCTCTGACAGGTGTGAATAGAAGCAAAGCAAACACACTGCAAATCCCATTTCTTACAAACTCCTCAGATGAGAGTATTGTTAAGATTTATCTCCTTCCATCTAGCATGGGTTGAAAATACCCAAATTACAAGGCAAGAAACAACATTCCTCTCAGTGCAAGCCAGTAAGCTGTTTTGCCTTCCTCAGCAAACAGCTGCTTATCCACATGAACTCTGACAGCATTTCATTTGTTATAAGTAGCACAACAATCCTCCTAGGAAGAGGTAATTTCACTTATTGAACGAAATAACAGTAATCTTAAGAAATTTACCAACATAAATATTACTCTACCTTTGTTTGTATGCAGCAAACTTGACAGAATAGCTGGTGGTGCCTAAACATTTATCAAGCTCGCAGCTGGCTAGAATTTTTTTTATTCTCATTTGATTAGTTTATTTACTATAACTGGCTATATACCAAAACCATGACTTTTAATGTGAATTTCAGCACAGGAAGAAAGAAAACACTCAAGTTCCTTAAAATTTTTCTGTTACCAGCGCAGCCTCTGTATCAAATTCCCCTTTCCAGCAAACAGAAAACAAAGCAAGAAGAGAAACTGGGAGCACTAGCTTATACAAATGAGGTAATACTATGCAAGCCAGATGTGCTCTTGGATAGCTACACTTTAGCTTACAACCCAGTATTCAAAGATTCCAAAAGATTAGCCGAGTCCAAACTTAACACAGATGCTGCTATCACTGGATAGTATGAGGCAAAAGTACATTTGGCTGCAGAATGAAAATCAGAATGAAAATTAAGCCTTTTGATTAAAGGGAAGGGGTGGGGGGGGGAAACCCCAAAACTATCTTATTTTAATCTGCTACTAAAAATTTAAGTTAAAAATGTATGTATTTTCAGCAGTGTAAAATAAAAATATCAGTAACATTTTGAAATGTCAGTTTTTGTGCTGTTGACAACAGGTAAGGGAGTATAGATATTAAAATACTATCAAAGTATTAGAACACAACTTCAAAAAATCAACATGGCATTCTGTAATAATTTTATACATAATGCGCACCAAATCACAGTAAATAAATATTTTCCTACCCTCGCACTACATGAAGACATTATATAAGGACTATAAAACCTGCAAACCACTTATGCAAAACCCCTACATCCTAAAACCTGACACAACATCTAGACCTTCTTTCCTTCAGCTACCAACCTATTGCAGCTTGGGAGATTCCCCTTTCCATTACCAATTACTCACCATAGACTTAGAGAACATAATTTACTTTCCTCCATAAGGGAACCCAAAACCATGTTGTCCTCTGTGTCACCTGGTCCCCTGCAGCAAGTGACAGCCCCAATCTACTGTATAACTTCATACATTCAAAAACTTGACACTCTACCTCTCATTTTCAGGGCACAGACCTTCTGGGCTGCATCCACAGAGAAACAAAATTCACAGCTAATTGACAGCAGAGCCCACAGTTTAATTAATGCTGCAGTCATTAATAAACCTTTATTTATATATAAATACATGCTAGTGAAAATATCTTCTATATTAAGCAAACAGAAGTCACATTAGACATGAAATTGCAAATTAATTCTGAATAAATTGTGATGTAATGAGAAAACAAAATTGGACCAAGTATAATTAAATGAACTATACATAGCCACTAACTATTTCCTGTAATGCACGGATTAATGATTTACATTTAAATGCTTCTTTTATCTAATTAATTCTCTTTGTAGAAAGTTCTCCTTCAATTACAGTAATTCTTGAAGATTGTTATGAATCTTTGGAAAGGTCCAAATTTGGAAATTATGTAACTAAATAATGATTCCATACTTCAAAAATAATGTTCTGCATAATGAGAGACATACTTATCCAATAACGATGAGATGCTGATGAGAAGAGCATATGGAGAACAATATTGCTGCAATGAGCAGTGACAGAAATGCCAATATATGTTTCAAGAAAAGAATACACACCAGAACGCCAACTTCTAAGCCTGAAATATAAACTGTTTCCATCAAACTGCCTGAACCTCAGCTCACTTCATTCCAGTTGGGTTCCTTTCTAGGAAAACAATCATGTTCTGTTGATCCTCTTTAATGTGGATGAGTTTCACTCTCACAAGCAGGAGTCACCCAAACCACAAATGCCTGGCACAGGATCCCCAGGAGTTAAAACCAGCTCCTTCTTGACCCATCACCAGTGCCAGCAGCAACTGGAAGCCTCGCAGAGAAGGCACTTCCCTGGCATTAGAGTTACTTCAGGTGACATCAACAAGGCAAAGTGACTGCAGAGATGTGTCCTGAATGGACGTGGGTGGGAACAACCCCAAAATGGGCCATGGGATGCCCCCTCCCAACCACATGCTCCTGTCACCCTTCTCATGCTGGCACCAGTGTGACTTTGGGGGCCTGGTGGCTCAGCTGGGAGGGCTGGACCTCCCCAGGACAGGGAGGGGGAAGCAACAGCCCTCCTTTGGGCACTGATGGGCACCCCATCTGTCTGACATGGCTGTGAGGCTCCAGCCCAGCAAGTGCAACCCTTATGCTTCAATGCACAAACACACCAGCTGTGCTGAGAGCTCACTATTGCATCTTAAATGTACACAAACAAAGCACAAACCCACTAGAGCCAGCACGTTAAAAAAACGAAACAAAACAAAATCCCCATGAAAATAAAGTCAAAAAAGTTGTAACAAAAGAGACAAGAGGAAAACCAATGAAGAAATGGGATGATGCCACCGCGCCAGCAGAGAGTGCTCCAGGCTAAATGACTTAACAGATGTGGTGGTAAAGGACACGGGCCCACCCTCAGATGCAGGAGAGAGAATGCAGGGAGGGCGGAGAGGTATTAATCAGAAATAATAAAAAAAGGTGGTTGGAGGTGTTGCAACATATAGCATGATTTAAAACATTTGTTTGGCCTTCTAGGAAGGTGCATGATACAGATTTCTTTAAAGTTTCTTGATGAAGACGAAAGGAAAACCAGAGGCAGCATCTAAGGAAAGAGTAACGTAATCTGGAGGAGATGAAGAGGGCACCTTAAAACCACCAGACACACCTTTCAAACAGGACAAAAAGGGAACCGCAGACATGAGCTACCTGTCAGGACCCAAATCTCCCTCATCCCAGGCACACATGCACCCCTTGGCAGCACCAGAACAAAATAAAAATGCAGCTGAGTGTTGCTGGAGAAACTTCACCCAGGAAGTCTGGGGACAGAAATTGTCAGAAGCTTTGAAAGGACCTGGGAGGGGGAGGAATATATCAAAAAGGGATTGTACACCAAAGCAGAACCAGAGACACATGACTCAGGGATGAACATAAAAGGAGAAATGAAGACTAGGATGCCAAATGACTTAGAATTAACCAGGAGATGTGGCAAACAATAAGAAGAGAGTCTCTATAAATACATTAGAAGGAAAACCTGGCCTGTTACAAAACATGAGAAAGGCTGAATTCTCCAGTGCCTTATTTCCCAGCAGCTATCTGGGACCAGATAATGGGGGCATATTTCACTTGACACACAGGATGTGCAAGTTCAGGTTGGATGGAGTAAGGGAAGAACAGAGCAAACACATCAGTCAGCCAAGCAGTTTCAAGTCAGCAGGAGCACTGAAAGTGTCCCTACAGTGCCTGGGGAACCACCATCAATCATCTTTAAACCATTAACCACTGCTATGCAGATGCCAGTGAGGCCAGGTAAAGTCTAAAAGAAATGAAAAGACCAAACACAGCACCCAGTCTTACAAAGGAAAGTGGGAGCAAAAAAGCCAGAGTACTTCTAATACCAAAGTTACTGGAGCACACTTCTAAAGGATTTCTAATTCTGTAAAAATAATGAGATTAGAAACAAAACACAACAAATGGCCTACATGAATATATCAAAAAGTTGTGTCAAACTAGAGTAAGGCCTCTCTCACTCTCTCTGACAGGGCATCTGTCCCAGCTGATAAAAAGGAAGTACAGTAGTACAGATGACAGAGCCTATCTTTAGAAAGGCTTTTAAAACAGCCCCATGTCACTTTTTCATGAGTGAACTACAGAAATAGCTTACATTATCACAAAAAAAAAAAAAAAAAAAAAAAAAAAGGAAGGGCAGGGGGCAGAAAGGTGTACCAGTGATTAAAAACCCCCAAACCCTAGCCTACAAAGGTATCAGCACCATGATGACAACTTGTGAAAACTTGTGACTTCAGGAATCACAGCTATTTGAGGGTCAGTGGAAGATGGGAGGAGGCATGATCCATGCTCAGTATCACACTGATGAGGCTGGAATACACCACTGGCATCCTCACCTGACTTAAAAAAGAGCTAAGGAGTCTGAAAGAAAACCATATATGTGCTGAACCTGACTACATTCCTGTAAGGATAATGGCAGCAGCAGTGGGGACCTCAGAAGCGAAAAGTGATGAGGAAGATGTGGGTTAGGCAGCAGGAATGAAGCAGCATGAGGGTCTGATGGATTTCTGTGGGACATAATGCTGGAGGTGTTCTGCCTTCTGTATCATCAGGGAGAACTTTAGAGCATATTATATTTAAGTTTAGGATTAATATTTCTTTTAAAAAATATGCATTAAAGAGTGTCAAGAAGGGAGTAGGAAGAACAATAGCAGCGTTAGAAAACTTGACCAGTGGAAAAACATTTAAGGAACTAGATTTGTTTACCCTGGGAAAAAGGAATAGAAAGAGGGGCTGATAAGAGCCTTGCAATACATTCAAGTTTCTTGCAGACAAAGTAATCAAGCATTTGCTAATAGTGGAGCAAGAACTTGATTGGCATCAAGTGGGATTTAGAGTAGACAGCATATCAACTATAATGACAGTCAAGAAGAGGTTATCTATAGCTGTGTGGTGTCATCACAGGACACTTATGTACTGATGAAAAAGCAGCAACTAAATTCTCTGTTTGCAACTTTATAAAGTATAAGATATTAAGCTTTTGTCCATTTTGCTACCCCTTCCATTTGGGTTGAAAACCCTAAATTCACAAAACTCATATTCGCTTCTACTTCAGATGCACAGGGTGACATTTCAATCTCCTGTTCACCTTTAATTTCTATGAATCAATGAAATTACCTGGGTCTGATTTGCTTCTGAATGTGGGGCTTCACACAGCAATAAAGCCCAGAATCACTGCCATTTCTGCTGCTCCACTTGCATGCAAGGTTTATGAAGAGTCTGACTGACCAGGTTCTCTGAAAACATCAGATCACTTTTTGGAGGTCATAACACCTAGAGCACCCCAAGGCTACACTAATTTCTGAACAAGAGAAGAAAAATCAGGCCATCATAACATGTTTTGGATCATTTTTTCCTATCCTGCTGATCCAAGCAGTTTTCCCCAGAGGCAAACATAGATTGACCAGAGGAAGAAGGGAACAGCATTTTCCCACCAATTTCTCTGTTCAGGTCTCCAAGCATGGGGTGTAGTTGATGCTGTACCTTTCCCTGCATCCAGAGTGAGGGCTGGCTCTGCCCCTCATCCCCCTCATCACCTACCAGGGTTCATTCACCAGCTCCAAAAGCAGGATTGATCACAGCTACTGCCCACAACTCACGCCAGTTCCTGCAGATGGCTCCTGTCTGGAAGGGCTCACGTACACAAGCTGGCAAGCACACACCTCTCTGAAAGTGCTGGGTGTAAGTACAGGAATGCACAGTTTAACCCAAACCAGACAGTTGTTTCATTCATTAAAAAAACCCTAAGTGCCACCACAAAGAAAACCCAAAAGGTAGAAGCAGAACTCCTGAGAAACACAAAGAACTGCTGCTTATAACAGAGTTCAGCAAACTGTCCGCTCACAAAAAAGCTTTAATCCACACAAATACTGCACTGCAGGAAGGTAAAGGGAACCAGAAATAATACACAAGTAACTTAGTAAATCTGTATAGTGAGAAACAACTGGGAATTACAAGAAGGAGGCAGATGTGAGGAGGAGGAGAAGGAAATGAAGAAACCCATAATGGAGAATAGAGCAGCATCCCACAGATGGTGGTCATGAGAGAATTGCATAGAAACACACCCAACTTCACACCCCCCATTTCCACATTTCACGGAAAAAACCTTGGCAAAAACCAAAACCCACAGCAAAACTGTCTGTAGTTTGATTACAATCAATTGATAAATATTTCATTCAGAAACTAAAAAGGCAAGGAACAGCCCTCAATGGCACAGGCTGATTTTCTGCAAACAAGTGACTTTGATTACTTGGGTTACATTTTACATGAGGTTTTGACCTTTCTAAATTGCTCTGGAGCCAAATGTTCACATGGGGCTCCTTGTGCACCATTCACTATTTAAAAGTTGTATTTAATGTCACAGAAGCTGAGTGTGCTTCAGGCATCACATCATTAAAGTTCATATTCTCTTATATTGAGTAGAAAATAGAATCAATTCAAACTTAAAAAAAAAAAAAAAAAAAGAGTTGCACGGGGTTGCTGACACATGGCAGGTGTGTGCTACATTATCACACTACCCTCAGGCCAAAATACTGTAACACCTGTGAACAATATTTTTTGTTTCATACAGTACCTAAAGAGACTGTGCTCCAGTGCTCCCAAGCCGGTGACCTGCCTAACCTCACAGAAACAAGAGAATCAGACAGACCAGGTACAAATAGAGCATCAAGCCCATCTCCTCCAAGGGCTTCTGACTCCCTCTGACCAAACATTTATCATTCCAGCTCAGGTCATGGAAGAGCCTATGAAGTAAAATTTGAACTGTAATTTTAAAATATCGCCTCAACTTTTCTGATTTATCTTATTAATTAGAATCCAGCAAAGAAACCACTTATTTTTTGCTTTATTCTACTGAATAGTGCTTAAAAAGTCTCAAAGGACTGCTCACTAATAAATTAAACCCTTCCTAGCTTATTACTTGCAAAGGTGATGTAGCAGTATAATTTTTTTTTCTTTTGGGCTTGTTTGTAATTTTTTTACAGTGACTGGATATTTTTCCCCCATTTTTGTGGTTTGGAGGGAATTCACTGTTACGTTTTTGTAGCCTTTTTTCCAATTCAGTGTGGTTCAAAGATGGAAAAAAGAAAGAGGGACATTTTGCATTCAGTTGCCTGATGCCTCTTTCAGCTGGCCACAGCCATTTCCAGTGTCCACCACTGCCCCTTCCCAGCAAGGCACAAATCAGCACTGTGGCTGCAAGCTCTGCTCCCTGCTCCCAGCCCTGGCACAGGCTCACAGGCACTGCTGCCCAGCAGCACACTCAGCTGCAGCAGGTTTTCCATAAACCTCCCCAGAACTGTGCATTTTAAAAGCAGTTTTTGAGGGGGGTCATGGATCATTTCTTCTCAATGGCAGTCATCTGACTTGGGTCATGCAAGGCAGGACACTTGAGCAATGGCTTCCCCCACAATATCCCAGAGCAGTGCTTGCTCTCCATCACTCCAAGTGTTCCTCAATGCTGGATTAAAATAACTGAGAAAACTTCAAAAATTCAGGGAGTTGCAAAAGGAAGGAAGAAGTCACAGGCAGGGAAAAAATGCAGAGCAACCACCATGAATTCATGCTGGGTCCTAGTTAAATAAAGACAGCTCTGTGTGATGAGAGCCATCATGCTGAGGCCTGGGGACAGAAGTGCTCCTACTTCATGTTCCTCTTTTCCTTTTATTCATTTCTGTACTAAAACTAATTTTACACCCCACGTTTCAACTTTTGAAGGCACTAAATGGGTCTGATGCCATAAGACTACTTGATGGTGAGGCATCACAGTGGTTTTTAGTCATAATGGCTTTTGTTTTTCTGAAATGGATTATTCATTTCATATTTACATTTTAATGGCATTCATGTCAGTTTTGAATACAAAACACATCCTGCATATCAAGTAAAAAACTTTCCACTATGGAGCACTGTATCAGGAAACCACTGGCTCACCCAAAAAATTAAAATCTTGCGAGCCTAAACAACCAGACCCATGGCATCAGACAGCTAGGTTTTTATACCTAAACTCTCCTGGGATCTCCATGCTTCCCAGAGCTTTAATTACCTGCTACAGATTACAGAAATACTGTTCAGTTGGCACCGGCAGCTAGCCCATGACATGTGTGCTCCAGGTTACATTGTCACTGCAAAAATATTCTCCCAGCATCCTCTGAAAATGCAGTTCAACACTTTCCCCCCCGCTCCAAAACTCAAATGCACATACCAGCAGTCAGCCCTAACCCCTCATAGACACCAGCTGTAACATCATGTGTTGAATTCAAACCAAGATCTGAGGATGGTGTGGGAGCAGGGACTTCCAGGAACAAATTGGTCAGAGTGGAAATGCATGAACAACAAATGTATTTATGGTGGCTCCAGACATCTGTAGAATGATCTCACTTAAAATCAGTCAGAAAGCAGGATTCTCCTCCAGAGACAGTTACACTTTGATTACATGTTTTAGAACCATTTTAGTTATGTGTTTCCAAGGCACGGGAAGCTCGTTCACACCTCCCAATGCACACTAGTCAAGTCCTGAGGGTCCTTTGCATGATCAGCCCTGTAAGGAATTAAAAGCAAGCTTTCGGTGTCTTCACGTAACATCCCAGTAAAGCCAAAATCTTTCACCATCTGTGCAGCTACACCAAACTACAAGGATTTGCAGACCAGCATCCAATACAGCTTGACAAAGAAAATAGCTATCTTTAAAGAGGCTCTAACCCTTTTTACCTATTAAACCCTGAAATGCTTCACATACAGCTCCATAGTAATTACATTATATACTCTTGACCCAGTGTTATACTGGATTATGCTGTCTCTGAAGATGGATGTCACCAGATCTGGCAATTCCTCTGCAATGTGTATGACCTTCTTGGAGTTCAGACACATAGAAATGACAGCAGCTCAGAGAGGACAGAAGGGGTTGAGGCAATTGGGACAGACAGGTGGCCTGAAGTGTCCCCACAAGACAGTGGTCAGAAAAAAAAAAAACTGAGGGAAGAAAATAAGAAAGCAGAAAGTTGCAGAAATGCAGCTAATAACAAAAGAGTAAAAGGGAATGGACAAACTTTTGCAGCAGAAAGAGGAAAAAAAGCTCTTTGCAGCTTTTAAATCACTCGGGTTTCAAGAAAGTAAGTCACATAAATCTAGGTTAATCAATAGAAAGTGAGCATTTAAGAGGATAATAAAAAAATACATTCTGAATCAAGTTGATAATTTAAGAGGAAAAGTGAAGGTAATTAAGCTAGATGCTGCAATTTCCAAACTCTGGAACAAACGACAACCTAAATTATTTACTTCCCCACATACTTTTCTTTAAATACACCTTTTCTCAATGTTTGACGGTGTGTTGTTAAGGCTACAAACCACTCACTAATGCCATCACTATAATCCACTTTAATTTAAGGGTGAATGCTACAATTCAGAAACAACATGAGAGACTTTGATACCAGACCCTATTTAGTGTGCTGAGTTTCAAACTTGTTGCATATGCTAACGAGGTAAGTGCCCAAATCAGTGAAACAAGTCCATGAACAGTGGCTTTTGCCATCTTCCCTCCTATGTTATGCACAACCCTATGCAAGACTCTCTGGCCAAGTGACAAAGGACTGCTGTGCATTGTAACTAATGATTATTTTTTATGCCAATCCATTTTCTTCAGTACCCTTCAGGTCACAGCATGTAAAATTCATTTACATTCCACAGTATATGCTAGTTTGGCTGGGGAAAAAAAAAAGGTAACTGGTACCTGTCTCACTCCTTACTGGAAAGATTTGCTCAAGAAGGCATTTATAATTTCAAAGTTCAACATATCAAACAACTTTGATACCTCAGTGCACAAGCCAACCTTCTCAGGACCTAATAAACATGTAGGAAATACATTTACTCCCAAGAGCATCATAAATGGTGACTCAACAACCACAAGCTTCTCCTAGAGCTATGTCTGATGCTAGATTAACAACAGAGTCACATTTCACCTCTCCTGCTCACTCTGCAATCTGTTTTCTGTGGGGACACAAAACTCTGTGCCAATATTCACAAGGCCATTACATCTCAACTAAAAAATGAATGAGGTAATCCACCCCCACCCTGGATGTCATGAATGCTCCAGGGAAGTGGTACCCTGCAGCTGGGCTCCAACCCATTCTGCTCTCTGTCACCTTCACTCTGTGCGTGTATTTTACTACAGCTGGGGCCACAGACACTTCACCCTCAAGGAATCACTGCTTTTAAGGGTTGCAAAGAAGCAAGAAACCAACCAACTCCTCCCCCAGTCCCAGAATGGCATTAATTATCCCTACAGCAACAGCCACCACATTTTCTCTGATATACAGACACGCAAACATGCCAAAAGCACCACCACAAAACAAGCACATCAGATACATATTTGATCTTAACTAGGGAGCTCTTGCACACTGACTTCAATACCCCATGGTCCTGCTCCCAGCCCCCCTTGTCTAAACTCTACCTGACATATATTTATGTCACCTGACACTAAAATCCCACACTGCTGAAGTTTACATGTTCCCCTATAGGCCATTTATTGAAATGGTTCCTTAGCCTTGCTGTTTATGAAAATTTTCCCAAATGTCTGACCTAATTCTTCCCACTTTAAATGTACTGAGTTCTCCTCACCCTGACAACAGTGGATGCATAGCATGGCTCTGCAGCTTGCAGACAGCTGCTGTTTGCCCCTCAGACCACTCTCTCCTCTGCCTCTTCTGGCAAGTCCTATTTTTAGTCCTCTCTCAAGCTCCTTCTTCTCTCCTCTGTTCTCTTTGCCATCAGTTCACCTCTTTCCAGAGCAATAGTATCCAAGCCCTATTTTCAGCTGAAGATCAACTGTCCTTACTGATGGTGAACAGCTTGCAAGGATGGTTTTATGCCTGAAAACCATACTTCTCTTTATACCTCCAGCTAGCAAAGAGTTCAATATTTCCATTATAATATCACAATTATCGACTTAGTTTTAACCTTTGATTAATTCATAATCCCACACTGTTTTCTCCAGACTCCTGCCTAAGGATCTCCCTAGTGTATAAAAACCACCTTAGCTATATTTTATTCAACAAAAATTGTGGAAAAAGCCCCACTTACTAGCTAGATATTGTTCAACTTCTAAAAAATTTTGTACTTACAAAGTCCCTTCTCTTTTGTTGGGTATCATTCAAAAAATTAAAGCATTTATTACCATACAAGATCTAGTTTCAGTGACAAGAGTGCACGATTTATATTAGAACAACTGCAGCTCCCTGTAGCCAAAGTACATTCACGCCACAATACTCTCATATTTATTCAAGTATTAGGGAGCACCAATGTGAAACATTTCCAATTTCACCTACAGTTTCCATTCACTGACATACTCACTCCAGCTCCTTGACAAGTCTAGGAAGCATTAGAAATTTGGCCAGGCTGACCCCCAGCATGTTTGCTGTAATGGTTTCACAGGAGCTGAGAACACCTTCCAACCAAGGCAGGAACTCAACGTTCTTGTCCACTTTCAAGATCCACAGGGCCATTAAGGCCACCTGAGTGGCATTGCTGGCAGTGTCACAACTTATTAATAAATTCAGAACAAGCTCACATCTGCAGGGAAAGGAAAGTCTAGTCTACCTCATTTTATGGTCTCTAGCTGAGTCAAGCACATTAAAATATGTATTACCTCTGTCTACCTGTCACTTCGTGTAACACGCTTAGGTGAACCCATGGCTGCAAGCCAGAGCCCAAACTGTTCCAACGCAAGCAGTGCTTTTGGGGAAAAGTTATTTGCAACAGAAGTGTCAGGTTCCTCTCAGTATGCTGGCAAATGTTTGCCTCAACCCTTACTGAACCAAAAGTTAAATGGTGAGGAAAGACTGCAATTTCAGATTAATCTGGGCATCATAATATTCTCAAGAAATGAACTACATGCTCTGCCTCACCAATGAAAAAATGGAAAAATCGAGAGATCGAGACTGGTTCCATTAAACTTGTATTTTTTAGAACAATTTTGATACTGTTTCCCAAGAGGGAACAAAACCCCAGCTTACATTATGCTACCAAGGAGATCTTCTCTTCCTACCTTTGGTACTGACAGCAAATGTGCCTTGGGGACGTGAAGCCAAGAAAGGGCTGACAGGCCCTAGGATACTGCTTCCTTCCAACCAAGTGCTAGACAATGGCTGGCACTCAGACAACTGAAAACTTGCAGAGAAGCTAGTTCAAGCTAGCTTAAGTGGATGCAAGTGTGGGCTTGGATATCTAGGAGTTCTTAGGAAGAAAAGCAGCTTGCAATATTTCAGGGTGGGGTTCTGAGACTTTTTTATTTTTTTCTAATCCATTAGTACTAAATAAGACCAGGAACATGGCAGGGTCATGTGTGCCCAGAACTGCATCTAAGCCTCAGAATTACAGCTGCAATTAATGGGTTTTCCAAGGGGGNAGGAGGAGAAAAGGAGCAATTGAGAAAAAAAAAAAAAAAAATTGAAACTACCCAGAAAACCATGACAGCCTGCAGACTGAGCAAGTTAGAGATTTATTCTCTTGCTCACATGCAAGCACAAAATAAAGGGCACAATTTCCGAAACGCACACATTCGAGGTTGTTCCCTGTTTCAGCCCATTTATAATCTTTTACAGTCTTGTAAAATTGTGCTACCTTCAAAAAGACAAGGATTTTTTTTTATTATTTCTTCTTATTTCATCTGCAGTCCAGCACATCCCTTGACCTGCACTGACATGACCTCAAGTGACACAGGCTCAAGTATGCAGCTTCACTTCCCTTAAAGTGAGATGCATTTTATTAGGTTTTTTTTTTCCTTTTTCCTCTTTCTCTGCTCACACTTCAGATGACAGGAAATGCCTGCTGTGAATTCTTGTCCAGCATTTTAAATAGCACGTGAAGTGCTTTCTGTCCAATGCCAAACAGCTTCCCATGGGCTGTAAGCTCTCCAAGAACAAGAGGTGTAAATACCTTTGTCCCTCCTCAGTGAGTGGGAAGCAGCTGGGCCAGAGAGGGAGCCCACAACCCCTATGTGCCACTGCACCCAGCCAGCACCCACTCAAGCCAGCGAGGACAGAAGATACCATCAGCCCCTTCACTCGACCACCCGGCTCCAGCTGTCACCAAAACTGGCAAGCACCCAAAAGCTTCTGATTTTTTAATGAAGATTTTTTTGTTATTTTTCAAGTCCTCCACTGTACCACCCTATACCCCACAGCCATACATTCATTATGGTTGGTCACTTGGTTGCAAGTAAGTGCAGACAGGCTGAATTATCTCCACAACAACCTCAGAAGTCTCACAGAACACAGCTTTTCATCTCATCAAACTAAATACATTTTTGTACACTGCAAGTTTCAAGGAAGAGCATGTACAGCTATAAATCTATGAAATGTATTATAAATAATGCAAAAAAAAAAATCAAACTTAAAATAATGGAGAAGATCATTCTCTGAGTTTATTCCTCTAATACTGTGGCCATAGCAGTCTGTAAGGTATAGCAGGTCTATTACAGCTGAATTGAAGGCAATTTTAAAACTCACATACAAGAATAAATCCAAACTTCTCTAAGAGCGGAAACACCTACAAGTCATGAGTGCACATCTGTTTCAAACACTCTTCATAACAAAAAGGCTGGATTTTTGGGTTGGGTTTTGTGGGCTTTTTTGGGTTGCCTTTGGGAGTTTTTTTCTTGGGTGGGGGGTTGACAATTTTTTGGTGGGTTTTTGTTTTTTTCCAAAAGATGGCCTATGTTATCATTCTCTGTCCTCTGAGAGGGTGACATCTGGTTACTGCAGAAAGCAGGTTTTTGTTAGAAAGCAGACTTGTTAAGTCATGTATGCACCTGGCAAGCTTAAGTATAGCACACATCCCTTCCAACTCCTCCTCATTCAAATAAAATTTATATAGTGAAAAACTTGTGCCATAGAAAAAAAAAAAAAAAAAAAAAAAAGAAGCTATTTAGCTATTTTCAGAACAGACTGAACATACTTGAATGAAAAAACCTAAACTGAGTACCTAGGAAAATGAGAGAAGAGGAAGACTGATACAGCCTTAACACTGTGCTGGCTGTAACCATCCCTGCCCTTTGCACTGTTCCTAACCTCTGCAGTGGTGCCTGATGTGTACAACAGGATTTATAGGTAGGTACCCTGAGCAGATGCAGAACTATCTCCCAGTGTATTGCTTTCAGATGCAAAAGGATTTGGAGTTTCCTCCAAACTGCAGGTGTGGGTCTGCAACACAAGGTACAATGTGCTTACAATCCCTACACTCTTTGCCATGGGTTTTGTAACTTGTTTTAGTTCACAGGTCTTTGCAGGCGCAGGCAGTGTGCTGCTCAGGACAAGAGCAAAGCCAGTGCAAGGCCCATGGATGTCAGGGCCTCAGCCCCAATATTTCATTGTAGGATCCCCTTCTGTCAGGCCAATTCCACTCTCCTAATGAGGACATCAGTACATGCTTCTCCCCCAGTTTATATTTATCCCCAGCCCTGTTTCCCAACTTTGAACACAAGCTCTCCTGTCCTGAGGACTCTGAAACTGAAAGAAAGAATTTTTCCCCCCCTCTACATGTGCGAGATGGTAAAATGAATTCACACAAACTGGTGCCACGTGCCAAGGCACAAAGGCCTGGAGTTTTTTCAAAGCCAGCATATGTTTGTCCCTACATTTATGTCCTATATGTTTTTTGCCTCACTGAAGCCTACAGCAAACAGCTGTCATTAACATTCAACCCTTCTGCTAACACTTTCCTTAATCCCTAACCGACTTCCCAGCCTATAATTAAACTTTCCAGCTGCCACACTAAGAGATGGCACCAATATCCATCATTTATTTCTAAGCAGTCCTTAAAAAGCTTTTCTTCCAATTTCCAAGACCATGGACTAGAACCAAAGCCTCTGACCCTTACAGGTTTTTGGCTAAACCATTCACTTACAAACTGTCTCATCTTTTACCAGGGAAATTAAATGGCCAAGTAATATTTTCTTAACAATTAAACTAATGCATTTTTATAGTGCCAATAGCTGGGATGCAAAGAGCTTGAAAACTGATTCATAGAAACTGATTCATAAGCACTTCATGTATTTACACATTTTGTATGAAAAATATACTAAACAGCTGTATAACCAACAGCATTTACAAAGCTGTTTGATGCAAGCCCAAAGTTTAAACAGGAGCCTGAATTAAAATAATGAAAGGCCTAATATCTTATTTTAGATTCCAACAGTAAATTGGGGTTAGCACTGCAATCTTGAAAATGTGTTTTTCACATCCATGTAAGAGATTACTTGAACAGCAGAGCTGGTTGACAACATTTCCGTCTGGTACTATTCTTGCAGCGTTGAAGAGGACTTGATATTTTATAAGAAAATTACTGGCTTCACAGGAGAAAAAGGGAGGAGATGTCTGAAGCAAATGCTGTATTTTTTTGGTAACGTGACATAACAAGACCCCGAGGAAGCTGAACAAAGCAGGTGAAGGCAGTGCAATACCCAGCGGACACACGGCATGGGGTTCAAAAGATCCATCATCCACAAGCCCTTCAGATGCAGTGCAAGAAAATCCCCCCAAACAGTCACAAAATGCTGTTATTTTTGTGAACCCCAAATGTCTGGGACACCTGCTGAGCCTCTGAGCCCACAGAGCTCCCCCCAGCCCAAACCTGAAGGCTGGAGAGATGTGTACATCATCCTCAATCCCAGAGCTCTGCAACTTTGCAATCCAAAACCCAGGAGTCTGTATCTCCAAATACTATCTGTTACAGAGGAGGGCAACATCTGCTTTACTGCTGAAGCACCATCACTGAGAACAGCAAGCAAGCTCCATTCATAGTACTATTGGTAAGTGCCAGCTGGCAATCCTGACAGCCCACAGCCTGTAGCCTGCTGATGAAGACTCGGGGATGTTCGGGATCAGCCACCTCAGCATCTTATTCAACATGTTCAGGAGTCACAGCATGCTTTGGTTTTGCCTTTTGCCTCACATGGCAGAGTAAAATTGAATGCCAAGATGCAGCTTTCATGTTTATGAAACTGCAGGCTCGTTTCATATGGGATGAGGCTGCAAGCTTGCTGGAAGTTACCAGCCATCTAAACAAAGTGAGGCACCTTCAGGAAAGGAAAGCATTGGTTTTCCATGTTATAATACTGCTTGAGGTTAACAATGTAACATTAAGGTTTAAATGGATTTCAATAACTGTGCAGGATTTGTCAGCTACTGTAAGGCTATTTTGGTAGGCTACTAGATTAATCATTCAGGTTTTGTCAAGTCTAAAGGCATCACTTCTCAGCAAAGAGATCACGCTAGACAGGTGCAGAAATTCAAAGCCTGAACAGCTATGGCTTGTTCCTAGTAGCAAGGCAAGAAAGATCAATATTTTAAGTGAAAATGGTTACACTTTCAGTTCTCTCTAAACTATAGGTGAAATTTTCTCCCTCCTTACATTAAACATATAATTTTACCGATAGATTTTGAAGAGTGTGTGTGACACTCTTAAGCTTCAAACAAGTACGTGTTGAGAGGTTAGGAGAACAGGAAAACAGTGTTTCATTGAAATCCGTTTGTCATTTTTAATCACAGGATAACTCTAGAAGAGGTGTGACTGATGCAATTTAAATTTTCACCTGACAAACTGAATTATTCATCTTGGCGGTGCCTACGACAAAAGACCAAGCAGAGCAGTCAGTCACCAGCCCCAGGAGCTACTACAGAACACCTCTGACAAGGGGAAGCCACATCTTGCAGCACCACAGGGTGAAGTCCTGCTCCTTGCAAGCACAATAGCCAGGAGGGCCCAGGACCTTGTCCTTGTCCCCACTGCTACTCCTACCTTTTGTTTTCCAAAGCAGGGGAGGACCCTGGGCATGCTCAGTGATAAGAAATGCTGTGGTTTGCAAGGAAAGTGACAGAAATGAAGCTGAAGCCTTTATCTGCATGTGTGTTCTGCATTTGTGGCTCAAGGACTAAGGAGTTTGAGGAGCTTTTTATTTAAAACTGAATGAAAATTTTACCTCTTGCCAGTCACTACATCATTTGCCAGTGATGGGACACAAGGGAATGGCCTGAAGTTGTGTCAGGGGAGGTTTTGGTTAGATATTAGAAAAAGGTTCACCCAGAGGGTGGTTGGGCACTGCAATAGGCTCACCAGGGAAGTGGTCACAGCACTAAGCTTGGCAGAGTTCAAGGAGTGTTTGGAAAATACTCTCAGGCACATGGTGTGATGATTGGGCTGTCCTACGAAGGACCGGGAATTGGACTTGAAGATACCTGAAGGTCCCTTCCAATTCAGCTTATTCAGTGAGTCTGAAATACTCCAAGCTCACACCAAGTTTTCAAGGAATTACCTTTTTCTAATGGAATGCACTTGTCATCATGCCTCATCACCCCAATTCTGGAAGATATCATGCATTTTGCAGAACTGTTAGCTTAAGCAATGCTATATATTGCCCTTACGTCCCAGTTTTGTAGCTCTCTAGCATTACTGATCAACAGTTTCTTCATTGCGTGTCCTACCAGAGTTGAGAAAGAAATAAAGTTCTAAAAATTTCCACCAAGTTAATAGAATGGGGTTTCCATACATCACAACTTCAGAATATTAGGTTAAGAGTAGGCTATCCAAGGTCTTAAAATGAAGACTAAATGTCAGCAGAAAGCAGGATTACTTGCCTGGAAATATAAAGATGCTGGGCTTAAACATGAGGGACTTCAAAGAGTGAATTCTGCTCAGCCCACATATCCAGTACATTTTTAAGTAGGAAATAATTCCATTCATTATGTAAACTCTTATTCAGACTCTTGTTAATGTTTGTGCTATCCCTTCTGTATTTCTGGACAGTTTCTTTCAGGCTCAGCAGCCAACATTTAATTAAGAAATATTTAACAACTAGTGTTTTTTAAACAACGTCACGTTTGCAGAAATAATTGCATATCACATCTACTTTACAAAATCAAAATACAACCAGTGGAAACCAGATACAAAACACATGCCTTCAGCTGAGCTAGTTTTGTTTAGAAAATTAACAGACAATGTACTTCCTTGGCTGAGACCTTGATCTGTTTGCCAAATACTATCCTGCAGAGCTTTTTCTTCTTACAACAACATTCCAGGCACTGAGGACACTATCAAGGAAGCACATTCACAGTTCTGCAGGTTAGGAACAATGATAACCTTGGCATGCCTTAAAAGAAAGGTGGCAAAGCATTTTCAGTAAAGTACATAATGCTGTATGTAGTTAAAGTATCGGTTTTATCCCTTTATAACTGCTCAGAAGCCAGAGAGTGATGGGTATCTTCTTATGCAATTAGAAAGTTTTTAACATGTTTTGTTACCACATCATCTAGCGCATGCCAGCACTTTTTTGCTTAGGGAAAAAAAAAAAGCCAAAGCAAGATTTCTTACAAGTCTATGGAAATATCAAATAGTCATATTGATTTCCCCAGACTGGGTAAAAGAAGGAGGCATAACACACTGACTGTGTTCTTCAAAGCAACATCATAGGATCAGAAGGTCATGGGGGGTCATCTTTTTTCATACCAGCTATTTTTCTTTTAGAGGGAACAAACACTGGCTACAGTTAGAAAGGGGAGCTTCATATGATGGAAAATGCAGGACACAGGGAAGCAGGAAAATAAATTGCAATGGCCAAACTTCTACTGGGGTGAGGCAAGGTGGTACAGAACAATAAGGGATGGGGAAAACACACGCGATCGTGTCTGCAAAGCAGATAGGTAAAAACAGTGTTGGAGCCTGAGAGGGAGGGAGACCAAAGCCAGGTAAAGAGTTTGCTTTGATACAGACACTCCTGTCACAGAAGCTGCTGGTATCCTTCTGGTCAGTGCAACCATTTTTCCCCCACGGGTAACCCCAAAATCATGCAGTTTGCCCTGTACTGACAAGAGACATTTTTATGTCTGTTCCTACAGCACAGCAATGGGAAGTTGGTAAAAATTTAAAAAGAAGGAACATTTTTTTTATTCTTCAGCTCTGCATCCTTAATTCAATCACTGTCCCCTACGGCTGAGAAAAGGACTGGCTTTACTGCTCTGCATTATCATGTTGGCAGAGAAGCTACACAGAAAAATATTCCTAGTTTATATATGATGCAAGAAAACAGTTTCAGGTTCACACAATGAAGAGTAAGTCAAGAAATCTAAGTTGCAGAAGCAGCAGATAAGGGTAGAATACTTTCAAACCTTAAGTAAATTCTGTGTGGTTGAGCTTCACAAGAACTGTGGTCAGTGGGTAACAGATCAGAAATAACACGAACACTTAGAAGCTTAAGGCTGGCTTTTCAAGTATCTTTAGTTTAGCTTTCAAGTAATTTAGTTATATCAGTATTTCAGGATCACAATAATTGTGTGGCATATTTAGTTTGTGCAAATAAAAGTAGGTACACTGTTTATGCAGACAGAAAGCTTGCCTGAATATATTTAAATATATTGATGAAGGAAGTGGGCGCTGTCTTTTCTCCCTGTCTTGGAAAACCGGTGAGGGCAGAAGCATTCTCTGCTGGCTCTGCTTCTCCAACCCAGGCATGAAAGGATTCCTGAGATCAGAACAGCGAGATAAATCACTTATTCTCTATTTCTTGAGATTGTCATCAAATAGGGTGGCATCAGATATGGTTGTGGGTGGTGGTTTTTATGTTTTATTTTTTCCAAAATATCTACTATAGCCCGTGAATAGATGATTATAATCCACAAATACAAGTAGTGGTACTGAGAGCAGGACTGAACACAGAAAGCAAACCAGCATCAATACCAGATCTCAGCTGGCACAGAGCCTGTCCCCAACCTCTGTTTGCTGCACTTAGCACACTACCCCTGCAAGTAACTGATTAAATCCCAACAGTGTGCTGGCAGGGTATAAAAAGGATCCTCCTAGTTGCCATGCTTCAAATTCCAGCTCTAAGCCTGCTAAGAGAAAGTCTGCAAAACTCTTTAATAAATCATAGAAATCAGAGATGAAAATTAGGTCATGTCACCCATGCCTCCTATCTGCACCGTGAGTTTGTTACCCACACAGTGCTGCCGAGTGCTCTGTCTCGACGACTTCTAAATGATTCAAGTGCTGAGGTTTCTCCCAATTCCCCAGGCAGCCTGTTACACAGACCAGTGAACATCATCATCCATAGGCTTTTCACTGACCAGTCTCATCCTCTAAGTACCAATTTTTCCTCTGTCCCATTTTGTTCTGTTCCTATTTATATCTTCCTCCAACTTCCCCCAAATCTGCTCTTGATGCTACCTCAACCACTATCCGGCAAAAATTGTTGCTCAGGAAACGTTCTTCTGCCTCTCCTGTAATACTGCTGTAGTGTGATGCTATTTTTAGGAGAAAAAAAGGAGGTGGGGTAAGGGAATGAAAGGCTGCCAGCTCCAGCTGTACAAGAATAATGCTCCAGTACAGTGGAAACTACATTACAGTGTTTCTCTTTAAGCACATATAATTGACCAAAACCTTAGTCTTCTGGAATGATCTAAATGGGAAAGACAGAAGAAATGAAAAAGACAAATTCCAAGGTCAAAAAAACCCTTGTAATCTCACTTCACCTTTCAACCCCACAGCTGGGCTCCTCCTTTCGGTGTTGTTCTTGAGATTTTACAACAGCACTTGGCTATTGAGACACATGGTTAAAGTAGCCATGTACTGCCATTATCCTAGAATAGTTTAGGTTAGAAGGGACCTTAAAACTCACCAAGTTTCAACATCCCTGCCATGGACATGGACACCTTCCACTAGACCAGGCTGCTTAAAGCCCCATCCAACCTGGCCTTGAACACCTGGCCTTTGGCAATGCTTCCAGGCACATGGTGTGACTCTTGGGGTGTTCTGCACAGGTACAGGAGTTGGACTTTATGATTCTTGATGATTCTTCCAATGCAGTGTATTCTATGATTCTGACTTTCAGGGATGGGGCATCCACAACTTCCCTAGAAAACCTGGCTATATCACCTTGTCCTACTACTACATACTCAGATAAAAAGTCTCTTCATCTTTTCTGTAAGCTCCCTTTAACTGAAATTCCCCAAAGGAGTCTCCCCAGAGCCTTCTCTGCTCCAGTCTGAAAACCCCCAACTCTTTTAGACTGTCTTCATAGCAGAGGTGCTCCAGCCCTCTGA
Organism: Aegithalos caudatus; assembly: GCA_013389925.1. Classification (NCBI taxonomy): domain Eukaryota; kingdom Metazoa; phylum Chordata; class Aves; order Passeriformes; family Aegithalidae; genus Aegithalos; species Aegithalos caudatus. Next base: position 160,875 of record WEIU01006567.1, on the reverse strand, counting down.
TCACATTCGTGGCCCTCCTCTGCATCTGCTCCAACACGTCTACACTTTTCCTGTCCTGGGCACCCACAGGTGGATGCAATATTCCAGGTAAGGTCTCATGAGAATAAAGTAGAGAACCAGATCCTTCAGCTGGCTGGTCACACTGCCTTTGATGGAACCCAGGATGCTGTTGGCTTTCTGGGCTGTGAACATGCCTTGCTGAGTCATGTTGAGCTTCTCTTCCACCAACACCCCCAAGTATTTCTCCTCAGGGCTGCTCTCAATCCATCTCTTGGCCTGTATATGAGCTTGGGTTTGTCCTGACCCCATGTGCAGGGTTCAGGAGAAACCCAAGCCTTGCACTTGACCTTGTTGAACTTCAAGAGGTTCATATGGGCCCACCTCTCAAGCCTGTCAAGAGGGTCAAGATCCATCTGAATGCCATCCCTCCCCTCCAGTGTGTCAGCCACACCAAACTGCCTGGTGGTGTCAGCAGACTGTGCAATCATTAAAAAATGATCAATTAGCAAACCTGCTTACAAGAAGCCACTGTGGCTTGGGCCATCCCCTCAAGTAGAAGTGAGACCTGTGTTTTATGCCTGCTTCAAGACAAAGTGACATACTGAACCCCCGAAAGACAGCTGCACATCACTCCCCAACTTCCCTGGCCAAAGCCTGTGCCAGATGCCCCACACAAAGGGCTCTGTGAAAGCAGTGCCTGGGCTATAAAGACTATATGGCCAAACTACAAGATGCTGCTTTCCTGAGCACATACTATTATACATCACCCACTGTCTTTACTTTCATCAAACCTCATATTTACTGATATGCAAGGTTAGGAACCGCTACTGGGAACAAAGTACAGGTACCAGATTTCTTGCTACAAATAATTCTCATAGGCAAGCAGTGATGTTTCTCTTCATATATGTCCATGTATGGATTCAAGTGCATCTGTAGGGCACCTTCAGCAATCACACCATGCTGGGAGCAGAGGGGCTAAGCTCTGTCTGCCCCAACAGTTGCTCTGCAACAGCAGTAATTTAACTGAAACAAAACAGCAATAAATACAGAGCACCTGATGAAGTAATCATTTCCAAGGTCCTTAGAAAGATTACAGCTTCCTGACCTAAGCTACCACTTGGCTGGGTCAGATTTTGATACATCCATCTAAACCAAACTGAGCCTTGCTTCTCAGCCAGGCTCACCGATTTCTGTGGGAAGACTGGCAGATTAAGATTCTCCCTGACGTGAGTCAGGGTGCAAGAACAGGTCTCTCAGTTAGTATAAACATATGTTTCCTAGGTCTGGAAAAGCTGGGTGCTTTTTTTTTTT
>WEIU01006567.1:108671-153610 GCA_013389925.1 Aegithalos caudatus | reverse complement strand
GGGGGGGGGGTGGAGAGGAGTGTTACCAGCCTTTTCAATTTTATTTTTCAGTGACAAACTACATGTTTTTAAAATATGAATCATATTTCCCTCAAGAAGATCACCAAAATGTTTAAAAAAATATAAAATATAGGTCCTGCTGCACATCAGCTCCTAGTCCAAAAGGGATAATGTAAAACTGAAGATGACTTTCAAGTTTGTACTCCTGTACAGGCCACAACATGCCACAGTCAGAAAGCATCGAAAATTTGTAGTGCATACAAAAGCAATTTGGGAGCAGATTAATCCTGCTTGTACCATACATAGCTCCTCGTAGAGCAAAAATCTGGCTTCTCCCTTCTACACATATAGGAGTGACTGTTAGGTTTGAGACTGCTGCATCACCGTGCTCAGAGGCACTGCTCATTTGCTTCTCTGGGGGACCAGAAGCAGCTGAACTTGCTCTTTTCCAGAGGAGGAATTGACCACAGGAAAGGCAGTGATGGCTTGGATGCAGAAGAATGACAGAATGAAACGGTCTGATGCTGCACCTTCAGTCCTGGTACAGCAAAGTGGATAAATGACACTTATTCTCTCTTTAGATAGGGCACTTTGAGAGCTCCCAAAACTTAAGAGATACAAATTATACTCAGGGCTCTGACATGAATCAAGGGGGGGAGAGAGGGGCAGGGAATAGATCTCTTAATTTAGCGGCATCTCTGGGGGATTTTAGAAGAGGAGGAGGTTTTGACAGTAGGCAAAAGCATACCCTTTCTCAGATCTGCAAAACTGTGCTGTTCTGTATTCCACGTGGAATCGTAGCCAGACACACACCGCCCTCTTCACCTGCTATGCAAGAGTGCCGTTGAGCAGATCTGGCACACTGTAATGTGCCCGAGAAGGAAAGAGAGTTCAAAAGGAAAATGCATGCCATTGACTAAGAGAGGGCATACCTATGGTCATGCAGTTGAAATAACAAGACTTTTCCACCAGGAGCTCTGGAAACCATCACAAATCACAAGGGAATGGACTTGACAGCTAAGACGCACATTAGAGTTAACAAGGTTTGATTTGAAAAAAAAAAAAACAACAAAAAAACCCAACAAAAAACCCCACTAAAACAAGAGGAAAGTAAGAAAAGGACTGAGCTGCTCTGAATCGAATTGAGTCTCAAAAGCAAGCTGGGCGACTTGAGAAATATTTGGGAAAAAAACAGCAAGAATTTAGCAGCTCGACCTTTGGCAGCTCTTGCACTGCCCATTACAGAGGAAGGTGTTGACATCACTTTTAAGCAGACACATCACAGGAGAATCAGTGCTCCCCAGCCACCCATGTTGTCCTTGAGAAGCACTGCAGGCAGATTTGCCCCACAGTTACACTATTCTCTGTGATCCCTTTTGTGGATATTCTGCATACGTAATGACATCTTTCATCTGAGGCTCTAGAAAGCTTCCAGCACATTGATTTAACCTCAAAGCATCAAGTGGTATTAACAGGCTGCTCCTACAAACACAAAATATTCTCAACAGACTAAATGCAGCTGGTACCTCTGGGCTACCAATATGGGCCTAAGTTTCAGAGCTCTCAACATTCACAGTATTATTTTCTTTTCATTTTCAAATGTTAATTTCATATTTCAAAGTGGGCTTGTTGCCCAACTTGTCATGACTTTTGTCAGACGGAAGCTCCAAGGAAGTTTATGTTTCCATGAATCAGCAGTTTTAAATTTTATTTTAATGTTTTTTCAGTAATTTATAGCAAGCCTGAATCCATACTCTTCTTACACAGCTGGGAAATGTGGATAATCCACCTGCACTTCACTGGAATTACACATTGTCCATTTACACAAAAGCAAGACACTGGATGACAAGTCCAGGCAGCACGAGAAGAGACTGATCTCCTGCCTTTCTATGGGACAATAATTTTATTTTTGCTATTTTTTTTTTTTTTTCTTTCTGGAGGTGGTGTTTCTGACCTAGATGTCAGGAGAAACTGGCTCCACTTGAGTTCCATTTATCTCGAGTCCCAACATATTAGGCTTGGTGCATCCCAAGGCAGTCCCTTCTCACCTCCACATAATGCCCTGCTGGCAACAAGTCACGCAGCCCCTGCTGCCTGCCATGGAGGAGTTTTTAACTCCTACATTTTGCTTATTTAAAAACAGCACTAGCTTGGGCAGGATGCAGGATGCCACACTCTGGCAGTCGCTCTGAAAGCACAGCCTTTGAACCCCCTGCACCCTGTTGCTCTAGACATGAGCTCCCTGCACGCCACTGCCCACACAACATCTCCTCTCCATTTCAGTGACTGCAGAACACCTCTCCCAGCCTGCTCCTGCTGCACCATCCCCTTTCCTCTTCTTATGTCCAGTTTGGCCCATCCTTCTCCTCCCTCCATTAGCACCATACCTCTTGGCCAGGGATTTCCCAACCATCTATTCCTCCTCAGCCCGTACAAGAGGTATCTCTTCATCTTCCCTCCAAACCAGTTGCCTTGCTTTTGTACCACATACCGCCCCCATATTTTCTCCATTTTCTGTATTGAGATGGCAGGACCCAACTGTACGAGCAAGAGTCAGAGTCACTCAGGAGAATGACACATAGCTGGGAAAGGGGGTAAAATAGGTGGAAAGCTCTGCTTTCCATTCTCTTCTTTATCCATCCACCCCTTTTGCTGTTCCAGTTTCTCCCCTTTGGTGAACATGAGCAACTTCCTTGGGAAAGCCCTTCAAAGGGAGGAAGAAAAAGCCAGGGAATAATAATAGCAAACACAGCCTCTGACATGAAGCAGGTAAATTAGAGGTGGGGAAGGAAAAGGTGCCGACACACACACCCATCCCTTCCCCATGGGGTTCCACTCAGAGGGAAAGAGTTCTAAGGAAAACAGGCCTGTGCATAGCATTTGGCCACTACAAGGACTTTTTTTAATGGGGGAATGGGGAGACACATGGTCTCTGCCAGGAAAAGATGAATAGGCAACCCTGGAAGAACAGGGACAAGGATTATTGCCCAGCTCTGGGAACTGATGCCTAAAACATTCTTGTGATTCCCTAATTGATTGGACATGGCATTCAAAATAGCACATAACAGAAAAGCAAGACACAAAAATGCTATCAAACTCAGCAGAAAGCCATCTCAAGTCCAGCCAACAATGAATTAGCTGGGCACAGCACTTTGAAAAATGGCAAGTACTATAAAAGTACTAGCATTAATACAGCATTATTAAGAAGATACTTCTTAGCAGACAGGAGCTTGGCACTCTCTGTCTAGACGGGCAGATGGGTTTGGAGTCAAACTGATTTTTTTTTTCTTGTTTTTTATTATTACCGTATCCACTTCCATTTATTAAAAGCAAACCATTCTGTCCATGACTCATGCAGCTTAACTTTCTGCACGGCAATGAAACAAAATTCTCATCATTAGAAATGATCACTGTGAACAGATGAAGGTAAGATTTGGAAATCAAACCTGTCTTCACTCACTACAAACATGCCAACTAATTGGCCAATATTACCATTGCCTTCAAATATGTAAGTAGTAAACCTTTAAATGAGATATCGTTTAGTAGAACTCAGTGACACAGCAGGTCAGATTCATTCTTGACACTGGTTTACTGACCTCAGTCAAGAGATTTATTTGGTCTGTTGGCTGTGACTCTCACTCTGCCAGTCACTGCCAAATCCACCCCATATTAAGACTACTGATAGAACTAGTAATTTAAGACTTCTGAAGAAGTAAAAAAATTTGGTTCTGGTGCTTTGCAACTGAAATTCTACCTATAGAAGATTTACTGCAATTAATTCAGCACTGCCCTTTGCCACTTTCATATCTGTGGCTACTTTCTGACTGAGAGCATTAACTGGATTATCAAGGACTACATCTTGCTGCCATTCTCCAACCCCCATTATGAACCAAAGGTAGCCACATTTTATGGATATATGATGCTTTGGGATGTACCTGAGGCTGTAAGCAAAACATACAGGAGTTAGCCTTCAGAGAGAATAATAAACTGAAGCTTTTAATCTCAGTTAAGGTTTTAATTTTTGATTTATTTTGTTAATTCATAGTCATTAATAAAGTTTAACTGTACTCTGATTTAATACACACTGACTACAGGAAACCAACAATGCAATATGCAGTTAGTACAAATTTATTTTCATTTCAGTAGGGTTCCTGAACAGTCCAACAATAAGGGAGGCAAGGACAACTCTTTTTCCATTAGCAGCACTAGGACCACAAGCTTCCCATGTAGAAACCATCTCTAGGGAGGTCAACATAGACTATTCTCCTTTACTGGGTTGTTTCCTTCATTCTTTATCATACCATTAAACCCAGTCTTGCATTTTAGTTATAAAACTATTTTTAGCTGTTCTATGTCTTTTCCTCTAATTCAGAGAAGGATTTAAGCTGATGTTTACCTTAAACATAAGCTAGAGTCTCACTGAGTCAAAGAAGAATCAATGCTTGTATTTAGGGACTACTACCAGAAATAGAAATGTCATCCTGAATCATAACTGCCTTCTACAAATCCCATTTAAGATGCCTCTTCCTCATGACACCTATAATAAAACGACTCTCAGTGGCCAGGTCAACAGGCATAGCCCCCAGCTGCTTTTATATAATTTGCCTTCATTAGCTGCAAGATTTACCAGGGAGGGAAGGCATTTTAATGAGTGTTTGCATAGCACCCAATACAGTTCAACTCTCAACTTAATGAAGGTTAATAGCAATTAAGGGAAGCAGTAGTGGGTTCTTGTTTAAAGTACAATAAATGTTTATGTTTATCAACATACTAAAATGTTATTGGGAAAAGATAAGAAGGCCTGCTCAAAACAGAACACATTTATCATTTATCTATATCACCTTACATGCTGAGATGTCCCAGGTTGCTTTCTCCAATGGCTGAAGGATTACTTTAGGCTCAAGGATTCCTTACAATCAAAACATTTCTGGCCTGGCATGTCTAAGCAAGAACTTTAGGTTCACTATCTTTCCTGTCAAGCTATCCCTCCCCATTTTTATTCTCCCAGAGTGACAGGAGAGTAGGAAAACCCAGACTGGACAACAATGAGTAAACTCACAGAAAGAGCTGATGTTTTTAATCTATCAAATATATTTCTTGAAGAAAACAACAACAAAGCAAACTCCCAATTAATGCACCGTAATTTCTCTGTCTCTACTTAGAAAAGTGCACAGTTGTTCCCAGTATGCTGCCTCATCTTGCTCTTACATTTACAGAAGAAGTGGCTGCTCTTCACAAAACAAGGACCTGGGGCTGTGCCTGGTGGCTCCAAGCCCACCAAGCCAGATGTCACCCTTGTTCCTTGCAGCCTGTCCCTGGCCCAGTTTGCCACATTGTCCCAGTTAGACATCTGCAATACCAACAGGAGAAATGTCTCCATCAATCCCACAATTTCCCACTTCCATACTGCTCCTGCCCCTTTCACTAAGCCACTACAAATATTTATTAAGGCCGTGGGAAGAAGCAGGCAAACCCTTTCAAGTTAGAACTGAAAATGGAGGAGAAACAATAAATCTGATCAATTCCTCACTATGATTCCCTGTGAGATCTCATCAATACGAGACTGAGGAGTGGGTGGTGTGGTGTGACATGAGCAGTGAGAATGACAGCAATATCACACCACTGCCTCTGTCAGGGGCTCTGCCAGCCCTGTGCTGGCATCAGATGATGATGTTGGGCATCAGCCTCTATTTATGTGAGCAACTGGTCAAAATTATACCCCTGTCCTTCAGCCCCCACCTGAGCAGGGCTCATGAGGACTGGCCCACCTCCAGCAAACAGCCCCTGCACGCAGCCAGGAGCTCCTCCACCTGACGTTTATAGCTGCTCAGATGCTTTCAAAATGCATTAAAACATGATCTGATTCAGATTACAGTTTAAGTCTCACATTCAATTCATGGGACACTGCCAGTAAAAACGAAAGTAGTGAAGAGAGATTCATCTCTTCCTTCTGCTTCAACAGCTTACTCCCTCTGCGACTCGCTCTCACTATCAGTACTCACAGGGAAAAAATGAGAGGTTGCTTACCAATCCAGGTTTTCTGTGTCATTTCCCTGGCAAATACAGTGGCATACCTTAAAGTTAGATGCCTTATGTGCACCCAACAAATTGCATATCAGGATAGAAAGCAGCAGAGGGTCACACTCCACTGTTTTCCTTCTAACTGAAAAGCAGTCAATAGTTAACTGGACACAGAACTGCAAAACAACCCTGTGATATCTGTGTTGGGATCTCTGAAGGGTAGATCCTTTTAATAGCATGAAAATGACACTGATACAGTTGTGGGGAGGGGAAAGGCAACACCAAAACAAACCATCATCTTCAACTCGCAGCTTTAAATGAAACAAATTTCACTCACCCAAATGACAAATGGTATGTGTGCCTGTCCCCTAGGCACTGAAAAATAGCCAGAAAGGCATCTCAGCCTCTCACCTTTTGAAAAGCTTTTTACACTGTCCAAATAACAAGCATCATGAACAGCCTCTCACAGTGCAAATGTTTAATTTATCACACATCCCTTGAAACAATAATTTTAGGACTGGGTTTGCTTGGTCACCACCAGGCACTGCTCCCAGCCAGCCTGTGTGCAAACATCTGTCCAGCTGCTCCCACAGAAACGCATGCCCGGCCCAAAGTTGCCAAGCAACATCCTCGATGCATTAAGCATCAGGCCTGCTTTAAAAAAGTTACTTGGAAAAATAGGCTGATAGGAATGCACAAGCTTACATAAGGATCCTGAATTTAGAAGAAGAGATGCTCTGCTGCTCTCCCAGAAAATTTTTGGGTGCACAATTTGTTCTTGGTAGAAAAGCAAAGGTAGTAATTCCTATCACCACCTTAAAAACAAACAAACAACCCCCCCCAAAGAAAACCAAAAAGCAAACAATTTTTGTGTTGAAGTTTCTAAGGCTGCTAAATTAAAATCTGAACAAATATCCAATATTCAGGTTGAAAAATCTATTTCCGGGGCAAAACCACATAAAGCACACACTACCTTTCCATTCCTTACCCAAATCCAGCAATAAGCAAGCATCCCTTCAGGGTACCTGAGGGTTGACACAGCACCCCTGGTGACAGCTCAAGCACATGTCAGTGTTTCAAATCCATAATTAAAATAATTTATTTACAAAGAGCCTGTGAACCAAAGAGTTCCAGGCTACAGTCTCCCCCATATTTGAACTCATTTTATTCAATCTTCAGACAAATTATTTCCAAGGCCCTCTTTAACACACAAATCAGAGCAGCCAAGCACCTGCGCTTTTCAGGGTTTTAATGTAGCTCCTCTCTCAAAACGAAGTAGGAAACAGAAAAAGTGGTACTGGAATGTCTGTTTCAAGACAAAATAATGAAAATAGTATCAGGGCTTACAAACGGGGCTGGTCCTCAGTTTCCCAACTTGCCTGCTCTACTCTGATGAGACCATGGTGATGGATTGCACCACTCTGCACATCTGCTTAGGACAAATTTGCAATTGCCATTGCACCTGTTAAGATGCACCATGAACAGTCCTTTCTCAACCAAAGTGAGCAGACCTTACTGATGCTTGACGTGCCAGACAGGAACAGTAAGGCTGGAAAAGGATTTATTTTCAGTTTAAGACACTGTTTTCTCCTGACAAGACATACAGTGTAAGGCATAATGAAACCTACAAACATTTTCTCAAAGGAAAAACACAGTGGCATTGATACAAAGCATTACATTTATACAATATACAGTGAAGAGTTGTTGCCTTTGCAATTGCAAGAAAATTCTATAATTCAATTAGTTTGGAATAAAATGTCCCAAACCCCTCCAATTCTGACTTCGTTATTGAGTCCATTCCTGGAGGTTTGGGCCATTTTACTGCTATTTGTACAGCAGCTAATCTATAGCCTAAGAGTTATTTTTGGCAGAAGAAAGAAGTTACAAAGAAACACAAGCAAGCCAGATAAATGAACTCATAAAACAGCCTTCAGAGGGTTCAGATGACTTCAATGAGTTGCTCTCCTATCTTCCTTTCACATTTTGGGGAGAAAAATTGGAAAGATGAAAATGAAGTATGCGAAAAGTTGCATTCATAAGGTTTTTTTACTGCTCCTTGTCCTCTACACTCCATCATTACCCCACCAAGCTCAGTGCTCTGAATACCCCTCTGGATCTTTCTGCAAGGCAGGAGGCAGCACATGCCCTGGCTCTGTGCATGCTGACAGGCAGCACTGCCCACGCTGATCATCTGTCCCAGCAAAGGCTGTGAGGACTCAATCACACAGGATACCTGCCTGCTAGGGCCACACAGGGCCGAGCTCAGGCCAAAACACAACACGTGCCTTAGAGGGACAGGCAAGCTCTGCTCCTCTAGACCATCCGTCCTCGACCACCACGGCTACACCACCACCACTGCTCTTTATTCGTCATAACACCACACAGGGTGGATTTGAATGCTTAGCATCAAAGATGCTGTGGCAGTGTCTTGTGGTGCAGAGCCTCCATGTCTCTCCCTGCACCAGCCACCCTCTGCTTTGCATTAAGCAATACAAAGTCTTGCTTTATTTTCCTTTGTGGGGGATTCTGCCACGCTTTGAAGGAACCTGAAAGTGATTATACAGACGAATGATGAAATATGAGCTCTTGTTCTCATGTTCCACTCAAGAAAAAAGGCAGGAGATAGAGTGACTTATTCTTCGAGAACTCAGTCTTGAGCATCCACCACAATTGTGGTGACACATTTCTTGGGGTGCAAGAGTGCCAAACCCCTTCAGAGAACAAGACCATTTTTGTGTAGTACTCTGAAATTATCTTTAAAAAGAAATTGCTCTCATGTCATCAGTGAATTCCTCACTGGTAGGTTTTTGGTTTGTTTTCCTTTTCCCTATTGTTAATGAGTAGCAAATAATAATATTAATAACAATTATTATAACTAATAATTTTAAACCCTAACTTTTAATGAACTGTTCTTGGTATGACATGACAGAAGGTCTAGCCTTTGAGAGAAATAAATTTTCTACACCCCACAACACCCATGAAATGTTGTATGTCCAATATGATGATTAAAATAAGGACTTCTGAAGTTAAACTCACCAATGATGAATTTACAAAGTAAAGCAAAGCAAAATTTTGTTCTTCCGTGATCTTGAAATACATGTGAATTATAAAATCTCTTGCAAAAGCTGCATCAATGTGGATATTTTGTTCACTTACCTTTTTCAAAGCCTCTTTAAATATAAAATTATGTCCCCTATTATTTATCAATTTTATTTAAGCTAATCAAATTAAATTCTCACATTGCAACTTCCCAGGCATCCCATTCTGTGATGTGTCTAAAGTTTGTATAGAATTCATCAGTCAATGAACGTAGCAAAGCAATGTTCACCAGACAATTACAGCATCTAAAAAAACTCACTATAAAACAGCAGTTACAATGCATTACGTACCTGCAAACTGAGCTATTATGGTAAGATAATGTAGCATGTTACATCTTACTTTCTTATCTTTGAAGTCCTTGATACCCTCAGCTTTCCTACCATGAGTACAGCAACTACTCTTAACCACTTCTTCTTACCTCTTTCAGTGCCTGAAACCTCTAAAGCACTTGCGCTGTGTAAGGAAAAATTCAGCTATTTTTTGCTTACTTACAAAAGAAAAAGAAAGCTATGAAAAATAGAAACATTTTGGAAATGTCTACAGCAGTGTAAGACTTACGGAGTTAAAGAATAAGGAATATTTTTGGTACAATTTACTCAGCACAGAGAAAGCAGTTATAGCTATACTTAGGCATTCACAAATATTTGAGAGCTTTGCATATGGGGAACAACCATGCATAAAGATGTCACGTTTGAAGTGGAGTGAGTGAGAGAAACAACAGCTACTTGTAACCATGCAGCCAGTGCTGAACTCGCACAAACCCAGGGAGCACCTCCACCTCCTGAGGCCTGTAGTGGGAACTCACCTCCACAACTCCTGCACTCAAGATCAAGGGGGCTGGAGAGACACAGCCAGTGCCCTGGGAACCTGAGCAAATACGTGCCTGAGCATGACTCCAGAGGATACCAGGATCACATTGCAAGAAGACTACATCTTAACTACTGGGATGTGATCAACCTGGATTGTTATGAAGGACCAGAAATTAATCTGACCCGAGAAATCTAGGTTCTGTGGAGTAGATAAGATGAAAATACTAACAGGTGGAGCAGACTGAAACCAGCCTAAAATTTTTACCAGAGAAAGTATTTTGAAAACATTGCAATGTAGCAATAATATAATTTTCAACTGTATTGAATATTCTCCTTCACAAATTTCCAATGTTCCTATATTTGTTTCTACACCAGGTTCTCTTTATATACATATATTTGGGGAAATAAAAATATACCAGGTCCTTTTGATAATTCCAATTCTCTCTTCTTCCTCCCACCCACATCTGTACATCTCCACTTCGCTTAAGCCTTATGGTTCCAAAGAGCAGTAAAGTAACTCGTGGAAGGAAAGCTCAGTGTTGTAACAGCTACACAAGTGAGAAAATTAAACACAGAAATGAGAGGTGGTACAAATCATGCTGACTCATGTGACATTTCTTAAATTACAACAAAGAAAGATTTTAGAAATTTTTTAGTTAATAATAGCATTATGTATCTCAGAATCCTACTGGACAGCCAATATTTGGACCTGCTCTTATCCAGGCTTCTTATACGTGTATAGACTATAATTTTCCTTACTTTTTGTTGTCTTCATTGTACTCTGTTAAAGTTTACTTTCTATCATAGAAGAAAATCAAACTAAACATAGCTATGAAATGAGAAAAAAAATTAAAACATTTTGTCCAAATGTTCACTATTACACTGAGAATGCATCCACCTGCTCCAAAACCTATTATGTTTTCTAGTGATTTTATGAAGTGCTATCCTCAAAGTATTCTAAGCAATAGAAGGATATTAGGAAAAATTTCTTAACTGAGAGATGACAAGCACTGGTACAGGATGTCCAGTGAAGCTGTAGAATCATCATTCTGTAAGTGTTTAAAAAAAAAAAAATGTAGATGTGGGACTTAGGGACGTGTTTTAGTGGTGGATCTAGCAGAGCTGGGTTATTGGTTGGACCTGACAGTCATAGAGGTATTTTCCAATCTTAAGGACTCTATAATATTCAAGACCAGAACCAGGGCAAGAAGTTTGCTTAAACAAACAGGTTTCAAATCTGATTTGAAAGCTGCACTGACTCCAAGCACATTGGCGAGAGGAAAGGAGGGGTCAGACAGAAGCAGCGCTGCTTCCTCTATGCCATTTCCTAATGCAGACTCTGCTCTCTGGCAGCAGCCAATAATCATATTGGATTTCACAAGAGGGCTTCTCTGCCTGAACAGCTGGGTTGTTTATAAAACTAAGAATTAAAACAGCATTATAAACCACACAAATAAGCAGCTCCTCTGCTTGTTTGCACAGGGGTTACTCATCGGAGGTACTGACAGGCCTTATCTCAACACATTCTTTTCCAACCAAGCCACTGAGGAACAACAGAGACTTTCTAAACCACTGTTTTAAAATCTTATCACTCACTCAACAAGAGCCTTAAACAGAGTATCAGGACTCCCGCAAGTACAGCACAGGTGGAAAAAGAAAATAAAGTCTGTTCTACCCATACTATCTGCCACAGTAGCTCTGCATAAGCAAACGTGACACTCCTCCCTGCAACAGAGGTCTAACCTCAACAGGTCAGTGGGTGAAGCCCTCATCACTGAAAAGGATGGGAAAACTCATCAGTTTAAGGAGGCAAGGGTGTCCCTGACCCGTGCAGTCTGATATTCCTGGTGGGGAAGCCCAACTAAACCAACAGAAATACAGTGTCAGAGAGAAACACTGAGTTCTCTGATAGCTCTGTTTCACAAATTAGACAAAGACAATTTTAATAGCAGTACAGTTTTGACTCAATTCCTTTATTTGCATTTTACCCAAGAGTAGCAATGCAATTTGTGAAGAACTTTTAAAATACCTTTTTTCTAAATAAATGAAAAGAGTACATTCAAGAGAAACAGCTACATTATGCTTAGCAATGAACTAATTATTACAAAATACACACTCATCCCAAAAGAATTCTAGCCTATTATTTCAGCCCATTTGATAATTCAATTCAAATGCAGACAATATTTGAAAATTACACAACCACACTTGCATGTGAAAAGACAGCAACTGTGTTTAATACAGACAGTTTGTGCAATTACAATAATTTCTGTTATTCACGTTATGTGTGCAGTTGATTCTGTGTGCATCTCTCAGCATCAGACCCGCTGGAACCGCCCCCTCCTCCGGCAGCACAAGAAGGTCAGCTGCTTTTAATGCCGGAAATTTAGTGAAACAGCTTGGTTTGTTATTGCATTGGAACTGGTTTTAGTCAGGGCAGCTCACAGCTAAATGGCAGGCAGAACAGGCAAATTCAATTAAAGTAGCTCTGAGGCAAAAAGGAGATGAGTGTATTAGGAAAATATAAATGGGAATTTAAATGGGTGCTACAAGAGCATGACCAGCCCACATCACGATCCTCTCTTTCCCCCCTTCATGCTCATGTTTTTCTCTAACAATGAAGAATATTTTAAAATAGGTTGCTCCATTTCACAACTTTATCTTATCTCAGCTTGCAGCGAGCAGACACGGAAGAGCCGGGTTTTCACCAATCCTGCCACACCAATCCTTCCCTGTGGAGGAGAACTTTCAAAACACATGGTCTGGAGTATCCCTCTTTCCCAAGCTTCTTTTTTGTCCCCCACCACAGAGAGAAGGCAAACAGAGCATCCTTTCTGCATGATATCAGGCTGAGCACAGGCAGGGCATGAGCTGCCACCAGCCTCTGAGTGAAGTGCAGGGGAAGAGTAGGGCACAACCCTCACACCTCCAGGACTGCTCTGCCAGGAATTTCAGAAATTAGCCTGAAAATTATTCAGACCAGCAGAAACATTGCCAATATTCTCAGATACACAGGAATGACCTCAGAATCCTATTTTCGTTTGTTTTTTTTTTACCCTCCTTGCTATAAATCATTGCAAGGCACTGCTCCACGTGTGGTCAAGGGTAGTGTAACATTTCCTTGGGCTCACAACTCAGGATGGGAGTAGTTTGGGGCTGTTCTCTAGAACTCGTTTTAATCTAGAGTCTTAGAGAGCTCCACCCATGAACTCTGCAGCCTCCCTAAGAGCCTTGTATTCTGTACTAGGGCTCATCCATGCCTTGCTTTGCAATTACTTAATGCAATTCCTTCCCTTCTTCATTGCTTGTGGCACGATTTTTATTTCCCAGCTGCAGAAAACTGTCTGGATAAGGGAGGATCAAACCCCTTTTAGTCTCACCACATATCAGACAGACCTACATCATACAAAAGTGCAGCAGGAAGAAAAGTAACATTTTATATTCAACTACTTTTGTGTCTCTCAAAGCGAGTCTCTCTTAGTTTTTAATTTTTAAATCAATTGCATATGTGTTTGCATAACAGCTACCCTAGGTCCTAACAAAAATTTGTTTTCAGTGGGTCTCTGTTGCTATAATAGCTGTGATGTGCAGCTACATCCTTCTGCACCAGCACTGGATCAGACACCAGGACTCATCCAAATTACAAATTCAGTTCTGTTTCTGTGACTCAAAAAAAAAAGTCATCAAAGCAAAGTTCAAGTAATGCACATTACACAACTTAAACCTCAAAGTTTTACTCTTCAGAGCTAACTAAAACCAGGCATTTTCTGAACTAATGTGAGTCAAAGTTGTTTGGGGCTGTTTTGCTGGGTTTTTTTCTTTTCTTTTTTCTTTTTTTTTCCTTAGCATCAAAGTAACATGTCTTCAAGCACAAATATTTTATTTTCTCAAAATATGGCCAAATTTTCCTTGTGGTTTACATGATAGCCCTAATAATTGGAAAACTAATGAACTTGGGATGAAGACAGACCTCAGAGGACAATGAATAAATCTTCTCTGTCCTTAGTACCATCTACTACTAGGGCCACCTTTTTAAGAAAGATAAAATCTTTTTCTCCTGTATTTTCTTTTTTCCCCCTCACATCCGATTTATTTCATGGTTTTAGTGATCCCTTTCAGATGTCGGTAAACATCTGTTGAAAACAACATTTTTTTCCATAATAATACACATAAAGCCACTTTAATTTTTCTTCTCTTGGAGCATCTCAGAACTCCAGGCAGTGAAAAGAGCTAAAGCACACTCTAACATTTCCACATCAACAACAGGTAATCCTTGCTTTAGACAGGCAGCATTAAGACTAGAAACAGTACTAACGTGAAATTATTTTGAAACTAAACCCCCTTTTCACAGTGAATCCCAGCAATGTCACATTTCTTACATGTAATTATGTTTATGTTGTGTCTAGAGCAAGTGTAACTTGGCAGGAGTGCAACACTCAGCAGACAGATATGGCAGCGGGAGAAAAGATAGCAACTCTAAAAATAAAGTCTCCAACAGTATCAAAAGCAGGAGCCAAAATTCAGAAGAAATATGTATTCACTATCAGTGAGGTTAAAGAACCCCTGGAAATCCATGCAGCAGAACAGTCCACTCAACCTCTGAAAGACAACTTTATGTTTTCTTGAAGCAAACAGGACAGGACAACCTGGACTTCTCCTTTTACATCAGTAATGCTGAGTAATGCAAGCAGACTGAGAAGCTTCAGAGGAATCATTAGGGCCAATGCTTACAACAAAAAAATTGACAAAACAAATATGGATACAATTTTATAGGTAAAATTACCCACCAAAATACATTAGCATTATACAAGCCAATGCTTAGAAATGCCAGAATTAAGTTGCCCTCTACTGCTGCGCTATGTTCAACCTTCCTCTTTTTTTTTTGTTTTTTTTTTGTTGGTTTTTTTTTTGGCCAGGAATGAACTCCTGCCTTATCCAGTGGAAAAGGTAAAGAGTATCTAAGGAATTGAGTCATGAGGACAGAGTTATCAATTTCCTCACTTGCTTTCCTGTGGTACTTAGCACTGATAAACGAGCACTGCAAGAATAGCCATCAATACTGATAATCGCCATCTTTCCAGCCACATTTTCTGCACAGGGGACTGAGCCACACACATTAATGTCAAATTCATCCATCAGTTTGGGATGCCCAACTTGTGCCACCCAGGCAAGATAATTTACACCACGTGGTATCTTCTAGCACAATCCCAGTACCTTTCAGCTGCAGCTCATCGTTTTTGTCCTGAGATTCTCAAATCACTGCTCAAACCTCAGAAAAGGGAAAATTCAGATAATTGACATGTCCTCACTAAGGAACTTCAGAGTAATGGATCAGTCCAGTCCAGACTGCTACTTCATCACCCCCACAGCCTTGCCCTATTTATCACAGCCCTTCTGCAAAACATAAACAGGAGGTCGACCAGCTTCTGAGAACACCACTAGACAAATCTTACCTAGAATAAAGCAAGGATATTACTCTCTAGTCCCTTCCCCTGACTTGTTTCCATCCTGCTTTCTTCTTTTCCCCCACTTTCTGATCTTCATCACACTCTCTACTCTGAGGCTTCCCTTCCATCCACCCCTAGTTTTACCAACTTGAGCTCAAAACCTCACTGAACATAAACTTTTTGTGCAGTACTTCACTCAGTAAGGCCTTGCCAAAAAGCCATGCAGCCTGCCAAGCTAATAGGCTTTGCCTGAAAGCACAAGTACAACAGAACTTTTGAGAAAGAGCAGAAAGAAGTCCTAATACAGGTAAAACAATATATTACTCTTTCATTCCTGAAAAAAAGGTTAAGATAATTTTGGCTTTGCAAAAAACCCAAATCCCTTCTCTTACCCTCCAGGTGAGGCATACACTCCTTTTGGATAAAAAATTAGCTGAAGTATTTCAAATCAGGAGTAATTATGGGTTGAAAAACACTTTCCATGAGAAACACCTGACTAACAGTCTGATAAAAATCAAGAGAGTTCAAAAAACAGTAGGATTTTAATTGAATCATTGAATAATTATGATTGGAAGAGGCCTCAAAATCATTAAGTCCTATCTCCTTGCTGAAAGCAAGGTTAACTTCAAAGTTAGATCAGACTGCTCAAGCATTTGTTCTGTCAAGTTCTGAATATCTCCAAGAATGAAGACTGAATATTCTCTGGGCAACGTGTGCTGATATTTGATCATCTTTACAATTAAATTTGGTTTTTTTACACCTAGCAGGAAATCCTTCTGTTGCCGTACACTTTCAGGATGAGGCTGATCCACCTTATTTATAAACTAATCATAAGGTACCCCTTTGATTAATTTCTTCTGTGGGATACATAAAGTCCACACTTTCCACCTCTCTTGGTCCTTCATTTCATTCTTTAGCCTCCTTGCTATCTAGATAGGCTTCATTCTGAAAATGAAAGCCTTTTTCTCATTGGAGCAGGACCCAAAACTGGACGCAGGACTCCAGATATAACCTGTCTTTTGCTGACTAGGGGGAACTTCTCCTGACATTCCATCTCTTTTTTAACCATGGACATGGTTTAGTGGAAGACTTAGCAGAGTTATATTTATGGACTTAATAATCTAAAGGGGCTTTTCCAACTGAAATGATTTTATGGTCTGCGATCCTGTCTTTGCCCTTCACTGCTGACTTACGTTCAGCTTGCCCACCAAAAGGACTTGTAGGTCCTTTCCTGCAGTCCTGTTACTGAGGCAGCCATTCCCCAGCCACTGCTTATTCCCTCCTAGGTGCAGTTCTCTGCAGTTTTCTTTGCTGAGCTTCACAGGGTTCCATCTTGGTTTACTAGTGCAGTTTTTTCTGGCTAAAATGGGAATTACACTCACCAAAGGAAAAGTCTTTGGAGCATTAAGTCACCTCACAGGGCTGCTCATTCCAACAGGGATCCTAGCACACCTCTTAACAGCTCGTCTCTAAGCCTAGGATTGAGACACTCCTGCTTAGTCAGGGAACCCCTCAGGACCCACTGCTCTCAAAGGCAGCCCTGTTAATGCAGGGCAAACTCTGCATGTTCATGAGGCCTGCATTAGAAAAGGTCCCCCAAACCACTTTCCACAGAAGGAACAGGATGTTTCTTCCCTAATCACTTCTGGAAATATTAACTACCCTCATCTGAAGGCAGACAAAAAAATCAAAACAAACTAAGAAGTAATAAACCAGATGTGCAACAAGAAGAAATGATGGATCTTTTGGGGAACAAGATGAAGGATGTAGAATTGACAGGTTTCTTTTTTCCCTCTCTGAGAAGAGCATGAAGCTGATGGATGATTTTTTAAAGGAACACATTGTTAAAAATGTTGGCAACACATTATCAACCTCTAGGGTCTACTTAATCAATTAAAATGTCTGTCTCTGAAAGAATCAAATTAATATTAGACATAAAAGTTGAAGAAAAAGCAGGAAGCTGGAGAAAGGAATAGGTTTAGCTGATTCATCCCTCTGAGATCCTTGTTTAATTATACTTTGCCCACAATGGAGAACAAATTGTTTCTCAAGTATAAAGTTCATGGAAGGCAAATCCATCCATCGCCACTGCAGCAATGTACTGATGGTAGGATGCTGTGTTCCTACAATATTTAATTGACACAGCAAGTGATGTGACTGGCTTCTCCCAAGGTCTAGTGCATGGCCCCACACCAAAGGGTTGATGGTGATCTCAGATGGGATGTAATCACCTCCCACTACAAGGGCATTGAAGTTGTGCTGCTTATCTGACAAAATACTTTAACAGTGTCCCTGCTGTGGCCAGCTTTGCTTCCTCATCATCCTCTGTCACTTCCCACATTATTAAATCACCATGTGCTACATTCCTAGGGGGGTTTTGGTGTCATTGCATTTGGTACCTCGCCCTCTGCTAGAATAGTGTGAGGAGGGCTGCTACAACAGCACATGAACTTCACTATTTGTACTTGACACATGTTTCTACTGTGGAACAAAAATTAAAATAAAAGTTGCTGTTTGGCCAGTTCAGCTCCACTTGTGGTTACTGGAATGGATGTCAGGGTCAAAAACTAGATGCAAAAACCACAGATCTGAACAGATCTGATGCTCTCTGTAGGGAGCCAGTTTCTCATCTGTCCCAAGCTGGCATGGTTCCACATTGGCAGTCTGGCTCCCAGTGTAAATGGGCTATAAACATGGTCTTTGCTTTATCTGTGAGGCTTGGGGTATCTTAAATTTGACAGTCACTAAATGAAACCATACTCTGAAGTTTAGAGGCAAATTATTGAACTGACTTGTTAAATTACATTTCATTAGCTGTAGGAGCATTACAGTTTCAGCCTTTGTTATTTGAGCCTTCAATCTGATTTTGTCAAGATTCTTTCACTGTACAATTTTCTAAAGCAAATTATTCTGAAAGGTTGTGCAACTGGCATAAAGAGCAGCAGCAGGGTAGTGACTTTCTAAGCAATAGCCAGGGGTGGTGGGAATTAATTTTTTTAGAAATAGCAAAACCAAAATTTTTTAAGACTTCTCAGGTCAACAGTTCTCAAAAACCTCATATTCTCAACCCAAAGGTGTGAATCCCAAGGAGCATGGCAATGTGAGAGCTTTGCACTCGTGTATGTGAGGAGCCTCCCTGAGCTGTGATTTGATATGCAACACAGCAAAAGAATTGCCAGCTGCCAGCAGAAAAGAAAAAGAACTGGAAAACAAAGTTTGAATTACTTTTGTAATTCATCAGCTAGGTATTAAGGAAATGAAAAGAAGAATGACTGATTCAAAGCCTGAAAGGAATTACTAGGTTTAAATTTACCTCTGGAGAGAATGAAATCGCATCTGGAGCTTATTAACTTTTTCCACAGAAGCAGAGCATACTCACTTGTGAAATCTTAAACAGCATGAAATGATAGACATGTAAAATAAAATTAAAAAAAAACAAAACAGATCCCAATAAGAGATTTTGAAAATAACAGCTTTAGGCATCATAAAAGACTGTAGTCCTACAAAAGTTATTAAAAATTTTAACATAGTTTATTCACTTCCTAATATTTATCTGCATATTCTAATACATGATCAGGTTTTGTTTTCTGCTGAACTTGAGAAGAGTAGCCCCATGACAGTTTTAAGCTGTAGCTACTAAAACTGGCTGATGAACTTCAAGAGCACACGCTCTGAGCACAGCCTTGGCTTGGGAAGTTTTCAGGAACAAGAAGAAATGCAGCCACTGAATTAGCACGTGATGTTTTGGATCACATTACTTATTACTGAAGATCAGAAGTATTTGCATTTGCTTTTGGGTAGCTTCATAGAAAAACACAAAGAAACAGGCTCAGGTTTCAAAAACACTATGCTTAGGGAACTATCCAAGAATGCTTTGCCACAATCATATGTGACATCAGAAGAGGTACAGAAGCTCCATCCCTGTGAACACCTCTCAGAGAAGTGCCACACAAAACCCCTTCAGAACCCCAATTCCTTCCTGCTTCAGGCTGCTGTCATTGCTGTGCTTGGGCACTGTTGGAACACAATGCTGAGGACACAGGGGCTGTATCGGGATGCTGGCTCACAATAGTTAGAAATATCCTACAGAACCTGAGACAGGGACATCTTTTCCATTCCTGGACCTGCAATACAAGTGAATGAAATCTGTGTTGAGGTGAAGCAGACTCTCAAAAAAGCCAAATCAAATCTCAAAAACCTACCAAGGGTTTATCTGCATTCACTCCTCCCATCACTATCACCAGCAGTAAAATGAGGCATTTAGGTAGAATAAAAATAACAATAAAAATGAAAACCAAGTCTGAAAACCTTTGCTGTCACTTCTCGGAGAGGGAATGGGGCAGGGTGAACCCCTAAACCTTATTTTCCCACTCTAGTTTGAAACTGGTACAAATGCAGCAAAAGAAAGCCCTGCCCAATAAAGGAAATTTTTGGTGTAAACAAAAATCTCCACAAGTGCCAGAAAACCCACAAGGCTCCCACCTACTTCAAGATGCCCTGGAGCAACCAACAGCTGGATTTGACCTCAGCTTGGTTTGACGTCATGAAACAAGGACCTCTTCCATTTTTGCTAACATGTGTTTCTCACAATTACCATGGCTGAACACCAGAGGAAGGTTTTGGTGACAGCAGACAAGAGCATCAGATGAAGCCATGAAAGCATAGAAAGCCCAGTATATTTAAGGAAGTCAATGTTTGTGATTGACAGAGTCATCCCTGTTGGATTTGGAGCACAGGAGGTCTGTACAGCCACAGCCCAGGCACCTGCTCTCTGCACACACCCCAGAGCTGCTATGCCCCATTCCAAAGCAGCTGCTGGATAAACAAAACAAAGCATTCACAGTGTGCAGCCCCAAGGGCTTCCATGCCCTCAAAGATATTTCATCTGTGGTTCCTGCCACCAGAGAATGTCTCTGATTCACAGCAGGGATGCCTCACTGAGCAGCCAAAACACTCCCTTTGGGTCATCAGCACTAACTGAGAGGAGGAAAAGAATAATTTTAAAGAAGAATAGCTTAGAAATTTAACCCAAGCCTCCTGAGCAGGGTTAAATTCTCCAGGAGGCTGGAGAATTATTTCACCTTGCCAAAAACATCTTTGGTCTCCTGAGTGCTTCCTAACCCACAAAGCGTGTAAAATATTCTAGTCTTATAAGCATGACAGAGTTCTCTATTAAAAACAAAACCACAGCCCATGCCTTTCACCACCCCCCCAAAAAACCCCAAACCAAACCAAACCAAGCCTAAACCCAACCTAGTAAAGAGCTCTGCCATTACTGAAAACAGAGATAACCTGACCCTACTCATCAGTGGCACTCACGCTGTGAAAAACTCAAAGCACTCTGAATTTTTATGCTGTAAGGATGAAGGTTATAAGCTCAAGGTGATCCCTTTAGACATTTTATTCCCATTATCTTAGTGTGTTTAGTAAAAACTCCACGTGTATTGTGTAGGGCAAAAAGTCAGTCCAGAAAATTCTACATGCAAGACGTGAATAAACCAGATCATCATCTAAGTCATTGTAGTGTTATATAGAGGGGAAAAAACATTTGCATATAAGGAAACAAAGTATTTTTACAAAGTACTTGGAAAAGAACTTGCATTAACCAGCTGGCCAGAAGCACAGTTGTTTTAAATTTACTTTAGGTTTTTAGCAAGATTCACATTCCTACATTGTGAATTTGAGAGATGCAGAAACTTGAGGAACAAAAATTATTCACCTCTTAAAACAAACAACAGAAAAAGACCTGCACATAATCCACATTAGTGTATTAATTCTTTTAAAGTACATTCCTCACATCTCACAATCAATTCTATCTTACACTGTTACTTCCCTTTCCAAAATTCCCAATACCCGGGACAGAACATGTATCAGTATCACAGAAAACACCATTGCAACACACTTTCTCTGGAGAAAAAGTAAAATAAAGAAAGCATGTTTAACTTCTTCCCAAAGGATCGAGAGTGCCAGGCAGCAAAAACTGCTCACCAGAGCCATCACAGGGGTAGAGGTTTTTGATGATCTGCACCAAACCTGCAGAACTGTGAGAGCCTTTTCTGTAGCCAGCTGCTGTCAAAGAGTGATGGATTACTTACTCAGCCAAATTACAGGAACAACCCATTTTGAAGTGATTTCTTTGATTTTAAATCCTGATTGTGACTGAAAACAATCCCCCTTAACATCATCATGGTACCACTGTAAGAGGCATCATTAGGATTTGTTTCCATTAGACAAAAAACCACAATCAAACCCTCCAGCTGTGCCTGGGTAAAGAGCAGCTGCATTTTGCCAGGACATATTCTGAACCCAAGATTAAACCAGAGCCTCTGTCCACCCTGACTGATAAAACAGAGTTACACAACAGAAGTAGGCAGTAAAGAAAAGTCTCCATCTGAGCTGACCTAAAGGATACTTTTCCTCCACTTTTATGTAATAATATATCCATGTATATACAGCCAGAGTACAGTGCTGGAGAATATGACATTTTTTATTAGTTTTTAATGTTTTACTATCTGTCCATGCCAAGATAACCACGGATCATATCTCATCAAATGCATAACGAGCCAAATTATTCTCTACTACTGTAAATCGGTGAAGGTCCATTGATCTCATTACAGGAGAGCAATTTGCACTTGCAAAGAGGGTGGGGGAATACTCCTAAATGAGGAAAGAGAACAAACCCTTAATCATGGGAAACCTAATTCAGGAACAAAATGAACACGCATCACTGCCTTTTTTTCTCAGCTGTACAGCTATATTTATACCAAGTATTCATACTCAAGAGTTAAATAGTTTTGGAACAACTTACTGAGCTTCAGAGATTTCGACGACTCTCTGAAGTGTTTGCAGAGTAGAATAAAAGCAGTTTCCTTCCCCTACAAAACCACCAACGCCTGGGACTCACTTGGCATTCCTAAAGCATTCCTCCCTCCATCCCTTAGCAATGATATCCAGGGCCACTGACCACCAGGCACCCTATTCACCCTCTCCTCTGCAGCCACCACGGGTGGCACTGCCAAATGCAATGCAGAAACCTGAGCAGCACTTCTGCTAATGTAATTGCCAAAGTCTCTGGTGAAATCTGTGCATGTGTTTTATAAATTTGGGACGGGGGAAGAATTCAGGAGCAAATAAGATACCCTGATCTCTCTGCCATGCATTGCCTTATAAAAATTGCTAAAAAAAAAAAGAAAGGAGGAACACTTTAAAAGTCAAAATATCAGTGGACTTTTACTCTATGAACTGATGATTTGTTTACATTTCCTCTTGGTATGTGATATGTACAAACTGCTTGTAAGTGAACAAATTAATATATTAGAAAACGACTTATTTTTGCATTGTGTATAAATAGTTTTCAAGTATATTAATCTAAAGGTATAATTTTTAAAATAGTATAATGAAGAACTTTTCCTATTAAACTTGATTATTTAGTATACACCAACTTACATGGAAACTTCCAAACCAGCTTGATAGAAGTTACTTAATTCTACTGCACAGCATGAAGTTGAAGGACAAAAGAACAAACCAAAATGGTTTCAACAGATATAATTTGGCAGAAGTGACAGCTTACATTTAATATTAAAAAGAAAAATTACTTCTACAGCTGCTTTTGATTCCATATGCAGCTTAGAAAAAGGCTGAGAAGATGCTGAAGTTAATTAGAGGGAATCTCTTCCAATGGTCCTCCCAGACAGTTGACATTAACAGAGAATTTTTCTCTGCTGGGGAAGAGGCAACCAGAGCTGGGCAAGAGACATCACTCAGGATCCTTTGGATCTCTGAGGATGGGACATATTGGGGGATTTCTTGTTTTGGTTTTTGTTTGTTTGTTTTTGTTTTTAATGACATGTTCTGCTATAGTGTTTTTCCATCAACT
The DNA here is from genome assembly GCA_013389925.1 of Aegithalos caudatus. Lineage (NCBI taxonomy): Eukaryota > Metazoa > Chordata > Aves > Passeriformes > Aegithalidae > Aegithalos > Aegithalos caudatus. Next base: position 130,361 of record WEIU01006567.1, on the reverse strand, counting down.
GCTCCTGTTCTGACCAATGGGTTGTGTTGAACTGTTACCTTCTGAGACCCACAAAAGAAGACAGGATGTCCATAAAAGTTAGAACCTACTCCAAAGGGAGATAAAATTACCTGTCACAAAGCTCACAAAAATAAATAATAATGCTAAAATAATAGCAATCATCATCACTGGACTCAAAGAACACCATCCCCTATGGGGAAAGCATATGGAAGAAGCTGCAGAGTCTGTGCAGAAAAGATCTCACTCTGCTGTATAGAAGAAAGGGTAATAGATCTCTCCATATAAAAGCTCAGCCTCCTGCTGGTGGAAGTAAGGATGTTTGGATCTGATGAATAACTGCAAAATGCTTTTCTCTCCTTTACAAGAGCTTGTTAATGGTATATTATGTTCATTATCAGGAGGAGGTATGTCACTGTAGGAAGGAACAGCAGTTGCTGCCCTCACAAATGCTGCTTCAAGGCAGAGATTGCAATTGAGGCGTGGGACCAGAGCCAGAGCTGCTTCCTGGGATGCAGCAGGGCAGGCAGGAGAAGCCCATGGATGCCCAGCAAGCCCGTGATTAGCATCACTGCTTTTCTCTTAGTGTCACCACAAAAGGGAACTTTAAGAAAGATAGAAAGCTCACAAGAGCCATTTATGAATTGGAGGTACTGGTCTGAAACCTTGACCGCTAATAAAACTCCTTTTCTGGCTATGTTTTGTACAGGAAAACAGGGGTAAAGGAGAATCTAGAGAAAGGCAGCAGGCAAGAGAAATTGTTTAATAGGTCAAAAGAAGACTAATACATAGAAGATAATAGGGCTACTCTGTATTTTATCAACTGACAATCTGGAAGAAATGTCCAAGTAAAAGCTGAGGTATTGCAGAGAGAAGGAGAAAAGGAACTGGACCATGAACATGAGATAGTGATGGTAGGAAAGAGTTGAGAGAAGGATGCTCTTCCGTTGGTCTGGCAAAGCTCCAAGCCAAAACCATGACACCAGAGAAGGAGAGAATTAACTTATGCTGAAGAGTCAAAGTGGTTGTGCACTATTTGCCACACACGCTCTGCAGGACATTTGTGTTATTCCACTCAGTGGTGACATTAAAACCTGGGCTATCTCCAGACTGCCATTTAACCATGGTGAGAAAGAAAATCTCCAGAACATAAAATCTCCTTGCATAGGAGCAAACAGCAGCACATTCTGGGGAAGTGCAAGGGGAGAATGTTTCTACCAGCAGTAGTGATATATATTCCTTTAATCCACAACTGTAGGCCAAATATTTCTGAGCCTGAGAATTGCTAGCTCTTCCCAAGGGAAACTTTTCAATTGTTTTCCTTGTTCCAAAACAACTTTGTATAAACAATATTTTATTTCCCATAACAACGGCTCTCCCAGGCCTTGTTTGCTATTTCTGTTACTTAACAAATGGAGAGAGGTGTCAAACCTATGGACCAATAATGTGCCTTTTTAGTGCAGTATGTTATAAAAAGGCTGAATGAATTGTAAATAAAGCCTTCTGATTCTCTTCTGCCTGCTGACTGGAGTCAAGCATCTTTATTTTGTGTCCTATTGCAACAAACAACATAGATATTTATGTTGTTGACCAAAACAAAATTCCTACTTCAAAACATAGTACCCCATGTTGGATGAAAGAAGTGCTTATCTAACATTTTGTATGTGCAAAATGAAAATAAAAATAGTTAAGCTACTGGAATTCAGTGTATTCCTATTCAAAAGTTCAGAAGCTTTGATATAATAAAAAATATTTACAGAATAAATGTGATGAGCCAGAAAACTACTGATTCGTTTGTGTCTGACATAAGAACAAATCTAACTGCATTAAAATGAAATAATTAAAGTTTATTCCAGTAAATATGAACATTTGGAAAGTACACATCAGGAGCTAAAACGTCAACTTTATTGCAAAGATTTTCTTCTCCCCATGAGACATGGTGTGCATATCTAAGGTTGGCATCAGACATTAATTATGGGCAGGGAACATTTTGTAGAGGTTAAATAACAAAAGCTGTCTTTGGTGACCCCTCTAGATAGCAACAGCAAGCCAAATGGCTCCACTTCTGGGACACTTCCAAATCAGTTCTCAGCCCATAACCATAAGAAAATGCAAAGCTTTTAAAGGGAAATTCATTTTTCAAAACTTTAATGGAGTTCAAAAGATTTGTCCTGGTAAGAGATCCAAACAGAAATGAGCTTTCCAATGCTGCTCCTGGGATCCTGAACCTTGTGTTTCCATTCTGATCCCAGTCAGCAAGTTTCAGTGGGTCTGCAGCACTCTGCTTCAGCTTTAGGAGAGCCACAAAAACCAGAGCAGGAGGGAAATGAAAAGAGCTGGTAAATGCGAACATAGCATTTAAATTAGGAAAAGTGGGATACAAGGGAAGAACGGGAAACCATCCAGCCACTTGGGAGTCTGTGCAAAGAGAGTCACCAGCCTCAGCAGCACAGCACCCCATGCAGCTGCCCAGGGCCAGCAAAGGGGTGGCACAATGGGATGAGGTTGGCAGTGAGGTGGGATCCAAGTGACACAGGGCTGAGACAATGGGCAGAGCCCTGCCAGAGCCAGGAGAGCTTGGTAAGGGGCACCTGGGCTTCCTGCAGCATGGCAGGAGGACATGGAAGGACAGCAAGAGCTGGACACAGTGGGGAGGCACCGAGCATATCAGCAAGTGGAGCTCAGGAGCACTTGATCATGAAGCAAGGGGAAGGTCTCAAGTAGACATCTGTATGCAGTGGGGAGGAAAAAGTGCATCTGAGTGTTGTAACAAAATGTCAGTCAGGAAAAACCACAGCAAGACTTCAAGGGGAAACCCCAACAAGGACTTACAGGTGTGCTTTGGGAGGTGGGGGATGGCATTTGTNAAAAAAAAAAAAAAAAAAAAAAAAAAAAAAAAAAAAAAAAAAAAAAAAAAAGCAGCTCTCCATTTGTCTCATTATTTTCTTTTTTTTTTTAAAGTAGAATAGGAGGTTTAAAATCCTTCTTTCCTATTTCATTGCTGCTGATGAGAATTTATTAGCAGCAATATTTTTCCAAGAAAAGCTTGAGACATAATCAGACAATCATAGAATGATTTGGGTTGAAAAGACCATCTGCTTCCAACCCTGCCTGCCATGGGCAGGGGCACTTTCCACTAGACCGGGTTGCTCAAAATTTTATCCAACCTGGCCTTGAACACTTCCAGAAATGGGCCATCAACAGCTTCTCTGGGCAACCTGTTCCAGTGCTTCAACATCTTCACAGTAAAGAATGTCTTTCTAATAATCCAACAATTATAAATGCACTTAAGCATGTAAAAGGTCCTTTTGACATTGAGACCACTCACATACTCTTGTCTTAAGCAACTGTGGAGTATGTGCATGAACACTGGCTAATTTAATTGTGTGATGGCCTCTGCACCTTCTGCTTCACTTTCAGACTGCAACCCCTCTCAATGCACACACCCTTCTCTCACCTAACTTCTTGCCAACAGGCTTCAAGAAACAGGGCTTTTCCCATTTTTATTTTTTTAAGCTGGAAATGCTGCAGCAAGACATTTTAATAATATACAGAGTAGTACCAGTGTAACATCAGCACACTAAATTTTATATGCGGAGCAATCAAATTCCTACTACAAAATATGTATGAAGTCATCAGCCAGATTTAGGGCAGCCATAGATTTTTCAAGGCATATTTCCATTGTAAAAAAGTTAAAGGACTGACTATTTTCTCTCAACAATAAAATGACATATTAGGACTCAGTAGAGGTCAGGAAGAAATGAAGTGTTTCCCTTACACAAGAACCATTTTTTTATCATCATCAGGTGATCTAAACCAAACAAAATTTTCTTATACTTTTTTTTCCCCCCACCTTCATCCAGAAAAAAAGAAATAGCAGTGTATTTCATAATGGGTGTTTAAGTTCTCATTTCCAAATATCCCAGAAGTGATGGTTTATTTTCTATTCAATAAACACATTGAAATACAGGAGGTAAAATAAACCCAACCAGGAAAGTCACCACTCCGGTGCAGTCCAGAATTGATTGGCTCTGGGAGCTCTATAAATAAATTTTGGTGACAATACCACCTGAAATATCTCACTTGGTGGCATCATCATTTATCAATACTGCATTTTTTCCTGCCCTGATTGAGCTATTTTAATGTAACAACAAAATTGTTCTTGAAATATTAAAAACTCTGATTATTGCACTTTTCTGGGAACCATACTTTTTCTTTAAATTATTTCTCCTAGAACTGATAACATTTACATTTTTCTTTGGAAAAAGATTTGTCTTCACAGCTTCTCTTTGTATTTTGCTTTATTTTATCTTTTTCAGCACTGAGCACAGCAAGGAAGAAATATTTTCATGCTAATGAAAATCAAATTGTGAAAGCGATTAAATCAAACAAAAAGTAAAATCAACTCTGGAATTAATGAAATTACTCTTCTCCTTTCACAACATTAATTCAACACTTTCTTTTATACACCAGTTGACTAGTTTTCAACTCTTCCCTTCACCAAAGTTATCAAGAGAAACAAACTTTCATGAATTCAACACTGTATTGTGCATTCTAAAAAAAAAAGAAAAAAGTTATACTTTTTTGGGATATTTTAGGACATGTATGTTTTAATTGACAAATTTAGATCACATACCAGCTTTTCTAGGATCAAAAACTTTTAGCTATGTGTTGCACCCTTATATCTTCAGAGCAAAGCAGAAATTTGAGAAGGATAAAACCATTACAAATGCTATTGCATATTCCAGTTCAATCTAGTTTTATATTGCTATTTACACAGCAATAAGCTCCAAAATAACTCCAATTAACCTCATGCCTATTTTTTAATGGAGGATATCTGCAAACCTGCTTGGGCTTCGAGCAAAAGGACCTTAGTGCAAGGGCAGGCAGTCTGGCATAGCAAACTAATAAAACCTGGATTACTTGTAAACTGCAAACCACACTGAGGGCAGAGCAGCAACTTTTGGTCATTGCATTAAAAAGTATCATTTTAGAAGGTACTCTGCTTGGGTTTTGTAACAAAATAAACCCCGAATGATTTTAATGGTGTGTGTTCGGCTTTAATAATGCTACTTAAGACTATGTATTAAAGTTGTGTAACTTCTACCTTCAGACTGAACAATTTCATTACTTTCCCCTATAAAAAGTGGCTTTAATAACTAAGCTTTTAAATTGTTTTCCCCATAATAAATAAATGACGTTAAAAGGCACTTGTCAGCACTGAAGATCTGGATCCAGTCCCAGAGTAGACATTAAGAACACAGATTATATCAAGCCAAAAAAACACTTAAAGCAAAGGTTTTCCCTATTAGCTGTAGCAATTTTTAATTGAGATACAGTAATATGATTTTAATGCCAGATGAATGAGGTCAGACAAGAAATGACATCAGCAATAACAGGCAAATTTGTACCAATTTCATGTCTACAAATTAGAGCAAGCTTTCCTTCAGGAATGATTTACATCTCTCTCAGCACTGAAGAAACCAAAAGCAAGACACTTCTCAACATCTAACTTGTGAGAACAGAGCTACAATACAGTGATGTTTGCTATTATTTCTTATGGGCACATTAAGAAGGAGGATGATAGGACCTCTTTCCCAACTAAAAAGAAAATTTAGTAATAAAAGCAACGGTTTAGGAGATGAAACCAATCTGCTTAATTGAAGGACAGTGAAGTTGTCTTCCCTATTTCTCTTCCTTCAGTTTAAATGAATGTCCTTTTAGCAGCACATTTCTGGCTCATAAATTTCCAGTGTCATGTGCTATCATGGCACAGAGCCAAAAGGTTGTGCAGCTACCAAAGACATCAATCCCCAGCAGAGCAAGAAAGGAGTTCAAGTCAGGTAACCAAAGCCAGTGCAAAACTGTAGGTGCTAGCTGGGTCCAGCTCCCAGGCCAGCAGGCTCAGGTTTTTTTAGGGAAAAGGTACAAAAGTTCTAGAGAGGTGAACATACATCTACTGTGACACAGGTGCTGTCCCCACCATGCTGAGGAACATTAACAGCCAGGACCTGATCACACCACGGTCTGAAATGCTGACTGCAGGATGGTTTATGTTGGAAAAGACCTCCAAGACATCGAGTCCAACTGTTAATCTACCACTGCCAAATCCACTGCTAAACCACATCCCAAAGTGCCACACTTACACACCTTAAAAATACCTCTGGTCTAAATAAAGGATCTTAGCACCCTTAATCTGGTTAATTGATGCATTAGTGTATTCTCTCTCTCAAAATACACTCTCCAACACATTGATGAGTTGATGCCAACTGTCTGCCCTTACTATTTACTACCACAGTGCACTATTTGCCACCTCTACCTTAAAGAGAACAGGTAGATGATAAAGTATCTTATTCCTTAATTTTACTTGGAGATACCAAGTCTAAAATACTTAAGTCATCTTAACAGTCAAATGCTTTCTCCTCCTTCTCCCCCCTCCTTTCTTTTTCTTTCAGTTTAAATAGGTTAGGAATAATTACTTCATCTTCATGGCCTGCAGTACTTCAAACCATGAATTATTTCTGCTCTTTTCCACTCCATCTCTATTTTAACACTTTACTATTGTAACAATGCAACAGAAAAGATCAGAAAGCTCCATACCAAATTTTCATCTACCAGAACCACCTTTCCAACCTCATGTTCTCAAGACTTAGCTTTTGTTTTCAATTCCTGTCACAAACTCTGCAACAGCTCTCCAAGTATAGCAGTGCATCTCTCTTTGATATTACCCTCAGTTTTGCCATTTTGCAGAGCTGAGGTATTATCTGGCATTTGCTTTGTTCCTTTAGTCTCTTTTATGCTCAGCAGAGGGACTTGGTGGATGCAGCAACACTTGCAAGTTTTGCTGGTGCCACCACCACGTCACCTGCTGCTCAGCATCATGACCAGATCCAGCCTTTCTGCAGGTTCTTCCCTCCTCTATAGACCTTTGCCATACACTATCTTGGATCCAACCAGGAAGTACAGGTGCAGTTGTACCATGAGACCATGGTGAGGAACAAGGACACCTCTTTTGGGACCTTCTCTCCCCAAAAAAAATACTGCCTTGCCCTTCTGGCCTGCAATCTTACAAATACATTTTCAAGCTAATACTGGCAGTTTAGATTTGGCCCAGATTTTATTCTATTTAAACTGACAAAAGGATTTAAGGGAAACACAGATATTTCCAGCATTTGTTTAGAAATTGAAGTATAACCCCAGCTTCTACATAGGTAACTAATAAACACAAAACCCACAAAATACATAGTGATCTACTAGATCACTGTAAGGAGCCTCAGGTGACACAAACATGTTTGCTTTCATTGTCCTTCACTTCTAGAAGAGATGTGAAAATAAGTAACATGGAAACAGAAACTGGATTTAACAATGTAGTATTTCAAAGATTTTTAAAAATTCAAGAGATAAAGAAATGTTGGGTTTCTTTTTTTGTTATGGAAGACATTTAATAGCAAAAGAAATCCAGGTGTCTATTCCAATACTATCATCTCTTGTGAGGTTAAGAGACCAAGTTTACACCTACAGGGAAGTTTAGAGGTTGAAAAGTACACCAGCATCTCAAAAGCTAAAAAAAAAAAATTTTTTAAAAGACAACAAAAGTAACAATAACAACAAATTATGAGCTGTCAAGAAAGTGCATGTATGTATAGGTACTTAAGCCTCTCTCCTAACTTCTGGTTGCCTTCCTCAGCCATATGAAACCAGCCCAACACTGGGAGGCTCCAGGGCTTGGCAGTGGTGCCCCCTGCCCAGGGGCTTTCACCACCCACATCCCACATCCATGGCTGTCCTCCTCAGCCATCATTCCCGATCCTTTCCCCCAACACTGCAGACACGTGGGCAGCCCAGCATCCCGCCCCAACGGCTCCCCATTTCACATGGCCAAGGTACCATCTCCCCACTCCCTCCTGGCACCAGATGTTTCCCATTAACTTTGTTCACTCTCAGCTCACAGGCATCAGCTGGAAAGCCCAGACCCCAATTTTACAGATGAAACAACAACAGGCTCTTTGCCAATGACTCAGGCCTGGATCCCAGCCCCTGTTCCACACTTCTCAGGCAACTGGCAGAAAACAAGCCAAGAGCTGTCTGGGGATTTGCATGGGGATCCCCTCAACCTCACAAGGGCAGGCAGCTCTGCAGCTCTCAATGTAAGAAACGTGAGGGGCAGCTCTCACAAGCCCACCGTGTCTTGGAGTGATGCAGAGGTCTGCAAGCCCCCCATGCAGGCAGGGAAGGGAGGGAGGGGCTGGTGGCTCCGGCGTGCAGTCACACTCAGCACAGCCATGGTGCCCACCTGCCACTTTCCTCATCAGTCTCAAAGTGCTGCAAAGTGCCAGAACGCTCAGGGTAAAAGCTTGTTTAAGTGGTCCCAAATGTCCCTTTAAGGAGAGGCTGAAAAATCACTACTGGACAAAACCCCACTGTACTAATAGTTAAATAGTCCTCAGAGAGCCCAGGTTTCCCTTTCTGCAGGTTTGCTGTTGTGCCCTCCTGACCAAAATTCTGAGTTCCTGCTTCCTCAGTATGGAGTTTGGTAAGTAAATCTGCATTCAGTCTTAAGTATTTAAAATTTTCTCAAGTTGCTCCAGTTTCAAGGAAAAAAAGAATATTATTGGTGTTTCTTGTCTCTGTTTCACAACATGCATTATCAGGGCACTGTCGATATGATAGATTAACTATCAAATAATATTCTACTTTAGTCAAAAACAGTTCACAATGTTAACTTTTTAATTTAAAAAGTAGCATTTGAGAGAAGGTTAAATATTACTGAGAAGATGATAAAAATAAAGGTTGGAATCCCACATGCTTCTTATAGAAGCATTACATATTGGAAGATATTCTGTTAACTGGATATTAATTCCCAGCACACATTTCAAAATTCATTACTTCATAAAAGAATTCCACAATTAGTTTTCTAATTCTGATTTTATAGATGAACATGCTGGTTTCCAACATGCCACATCAAATACAATGAGAGGAACTAACCACAAAATATTCTAGGATCACATCATTACCATGCTGGTTTAATTTCTTTTTATCAATGTGCTATTTCATAAAAAAAGAATTATTTTAGTGCATGTATAAAACAGATGCAGTGTTTCAGGTTGCCATTCCCACTGTACTGGATAAAGTCTCACTAGATAATCATCAGCAAAAGCAATGCCTATCACAATTCCTCCTCTGTGTCCTTTATCCACACTGCAAGGGCGTTCATGAAAAGGAACTGGAGTCTAATCTTAAATTAAACACTAGATGGAGCCCACTTCCCAAGACTGAAAAATGAAAGCTCTCCTTGCAGCAAACTCTTATGGCCTGTTGCAATATCTGGTCATGCATAAACATGACAGGACTCAAACAGCTGCAGTGACTGCCCTTAATGCAAAAAGATATACTGTCCAGCAATTATATAGCTGCATAAAGGGACAGTCTTCAATACCAGGCAACTGCAAAGGAATTTTTATTCCTCTACAGACATTAATTTGGTGTAAAAGACCAACAATACTTGAAATAAATTAGGCACATGTGGATTTTTGTAATAGTATATAACAAACATAATGCTGGATTGAGAGAACTATGGCCAGCTCTAACATCTCTTTATTTTTGACAATAAACTGTACCGATTCCAACTGTATGAAAATTTTGCACATGTAAATTAAAATACAACAGGAAGAATCCTTTTTCAGTTGGTTTGAAATAGCTCTAGCAAGAAGGCTCATTTGTGACATTTGATAAAGTGCCGCCTCTCTCAAATGAAACATACCACACATTCAACGAGAGATAAGTGAGCTTTGGTGTTAAAAATAGGATGCAACAACACCAAACCTCAGCACAACTATTCTGGTGAGAAAGAAAAAGAAAAAAAAAAAGGAGCCAAGTTGCCAAGATCCAAACTGAGCAGCCTCATGGATCCTGGATAAACCCATTTATCTCAGGCTCCACCACAAACAACTGCCAGTTCTGCAGTATTTCGGCCCCACTCTGGACTGGCCTCACAATGCAAAGGGCAGGCAGAAATTGCAGGCACACAACCCTTGGCCTTTCCTTAGCTTGTTGAAGGACACGCTCGCAGGAACAGCTGGAAGACAAGCAGACAATAAAGTTGTGCAAAGCCTCAGACCCTATCCCCAGCAATGCAATTCTGCTGACAGCCAAGCCATCACTGATTGCTTTAACCTTTGCTCAGTCCAGACCACTGCCCTCACCTCATTCTTTTCCTAACAAACCTATGGTAATAGCTTCATCGAGGTTAAGATAAGCACAAAGGTAGTTATCTTTACCACTGAACACTACCTTTTGCTCATAGTGATCCATCCTGTTTAAACAAAATTGTTCACAGTAACCCAGCTTGCCTTAGGGCATTTTATAAACTGACTGGGAGGAGAGACAAAGGGAAGTTGTGACCTACCACGAACATAGATCCTCCTCATTACTATTTCCAGAAGGAAAAATAAAAGAAAAAGGATGATCAGTGGAAGTTTTCTTTTTCCCTAAACGGCCCTACTCACTCCTTAATCCTGTGAAAAGCCTACATAGAATATTTCCTTGCTCCCACGTCCTTGTGGATGAAAGATGGTCCTTGGGTCTTGCAGATTCCTTCTGGGATGCTCTAAAACCAAGCAAAGTCCTTCAAACATGAGACCTGCTGCTAGGAGATCATGGCTTGTGTACTCGCCATCACGCTGACAAGTGACCGCTCGACCCCACAGAGGGGTCAATGATCACATCTGTTTGCCAGAGCTGGGGCTGGTGAGCAAACATTCTGCAGCCATAAAAGCAATGGGCTTTGCAGCTGTAGCAAGCACACAGCCACCTCAAACACTGACACCTCAGTCTGTGAATATCCTGGTTCAGTCCTATTACACTGTGGTTGCCTTCCAGTGTATCTAAACTGGACACAGGTCTGCTCCCAGATGGGAAGATTGATTTGTGTCTTGGTTTTGTTTATTTATTTTTTTAACAGTGGGTAAGCACCTAATAGCAAGCACCTAACATTTCTTTTACAAGTAAATCTGAAAATAATTGTCAATTGTTTCACACTTGACCTAAAACCATCTGCGAGAACACACCCATGTACTTCCACAAGCTTCTGGTTCAATAAAACAGGGACTTTATTAGCAGGAAGAATATCTCACCAACCACACAAATTAAATGTCAGCAAAAGGAGGAGACAAATGAATAACAGCCACAGTTGTAGGTTTGACTAAATAGCAATGTTTAGCTACTTCCTTATCACAATCTTCCTATACAACTATAATTTAGGAACCTTTGCCACTGCAATTTTCCCTGCTTCATTTTCTTTACGGCTATGCTTTTATGTGTCAGACTAAATACTTGTTCATCAGCACTATTATCCATGTAACAGCTGAAAATAACCAGCTATGGGAAAAACACAGAGAAGAACAAATACAAAGGCTTTGCATAAGTATAAAAGAAATTAAAAGAAATGGCAAATCACCCAGTGTAGTGTCTGATGCTGTAGGGAAAGTGGACACAAAGCCACTGCAGTTACACAAGTGTAACTCTGAAAATACTGCAGACAACATGGAGAAGAGTGGTTACAGACCAGCTGAAGTTAAGCCTAAAATCTGAAGCTTTCAGTTTCTCACAGCAATGGCTTTCAGTCTCAGAACATGAAGGGGATGAAACTCTGGCCTTGCTGGGATCTCACCCACTGGCCACATCCCATCACAGCTGGGGCATGACTGGCAAGAATGGCAGTTCACTAAGTATGTCGGTAGAAGCAGGTAGAATAGTGGTTTAAAAAGTGCAAAAATAAGCAAAAACTTTAAAAATCCCATTTGGAGTTACTAGCTGTTGCTTTCCACATTCACCTGTATTGCCTCCAAACACAAAGGAAAGTCAGTCTGTAAGTTAAACTAATGGCCTTCCAGGAGAAAGAAACATCAAGCAAAAAACCAAAACCAGACATTTTCTGTTTTTGCCAGCCTAACTCCAATGTTGCAGGCCATCCTCCTTAAAATGCAGGGGAAAATACACTTGGAGGGTTGTGTAAACCATTGGCAGTGCTTTGGTCCTCCAAAGGCACTGTGGTCATCTCTGAGACATCCACACACTCCTCTTTACAGGTTCACCTACTTCATCCTGCAAGGTTGTGTCAGTACCTTGACCACTTTTCTCCCCCTCCACAGAAGCACCATTTAGCTTCACATAACCACCCATATGCACCTACATCACTTTGGGGAGCTGGCTCACGTTCACTCTGATCAACCCACAGATTTTCATCTGCCTCCTATTTGCACTCCCACACAATTTTTGAAAGAATGCAAATAGCCATATATCAATGTCCAAAAAAAAAAACCCCAACTGACTAAACAAAAAATCCCTGATAGATTGGAAATCTTCTGCATGAAGAATTTACTTCTGAAATCTCTTCCCACAAGGTTAGTGGTGTGTTAACCAATACAAACAAAATTCAACTGATTATTTCCAAAATTTTAGAGATTAGTTATACAGCTACCATTGACATAGAAAAAAAGAGTACAGAGCTTCTTCAGAAGCAGCAAGTGTCAGGTTTTAATTGCTTTGCTCAATTAAAACCAAAAACAACAACCCTTCACAGACAGCCCCAAAGAGTACTTCAGAACAAGTCTGGCCAGATGCAACATCCTTTTTCATCTTACAGCAGCCACCACCAGCTTGCTGTTATCACAATACCCTCCATGACCACGCCACTTAACTCTCCCAGCTTTACTATTTTTTCCCAGCATAAAGATCCCTCTAAATTCAAATGGTTTTTAACAGGTCACAAATTAATTCAGGCTAGGAGGAACCTCATGAGGTCTCTTGTCCAGGCTTCTGCTCCAAGTAGGGACAGCTGTGAGATCCACCTCAGGGCTTTTTTCAGTCAGGTCCTGAAAACTCCCAATGCACAGCCTCCCCAGGCAACCTGTGCCCCTATCCAGCTGTCTGTCCTCAGAGTGAAAATACTTTACCCTTGTAACCAGTGTGAACTCCTCTCATTTCAGCTGATATCCACTGTCTCTTGGCCTTCCACCACTGAGAAGAGCTTGAAATGATGTCACTCTTTCAGTGAAAAGAAAGCACTTCTTATACTTTTAGCTCTGCTATTTATCTGTTTATGCAAAGTACACTTTTCTGTGATTTAGATTGCTGTTTCAGATTTAAACTTTGCTAACAGCATTTGCCAAAAATTCAAATATAACCAAATCAGAGTGAAAGTGAAAAACAAATCTAAGAATAAAACTTGGGTGGAAAGCTCACCCATGTGATCACATCAAACTTTCCCTGATGTGCCATGGTGATGGCAGCACTTCAGCACTCATTACTGCATTTCCAGATATCAAAGAAGCATCTCTTTATATAGGTGCAACATGAGAGCCAATTATTCATGCAGATTACAAAATAGGCCAAAAAAGCAAGACACATGCTGGAGCAAAGCTATGAGGAATGCAGTCTGCTGGTTTTCAGGCTCAGAGTTTTGAGCTGTGTGTCCATCACAGTAAATATGCATTGCTCCTGGGCCCTGAAAAGCTGTTGCTGTCTTAGTCTCCTCAAGGCTCCTTAGCACATCAAAGGACAGCAATCCAAAGCATCAGTCCTTTACAGACCTTACTGCTACTCAGTCACCAAATCACCCTGTACCAGTCATACAGAAGGCTTCTTAACTGCACTCTTAAGCCATGCAGTTGAGGAATAAAAGACAGGACCAGAACCTAGAGTGGAGGTAAATGCAGGAGTGCAACAAATGTTCACCCTGCCTGAAAGGTCACATGATATGTGATTAATACCATTATCCTCCAGGACTCTGGAAATTGCCCTGAGACAACAGCTTTCCGGCATAAGCTATGGATCAATAAAAAGGATTAAGCACCAATACTACAGAAATGCTCGAAAGTAAACTATCAGGCTTTATCTGAAATTTTCTCTACATCTGTCCCTGATAAGAAATTCTTAAGTTTGATGTGCACCTTTTGGTCTCAGGCTCTTTGCACCAGCACAAGAACGCAGGTGACGCAGACCGTGCACACTCAAGAGACTGGAAAAGGAGGAGGAGAGGGAGAGAGTGCCAATGTCAACCTTCCCCCCTCCCCCTGAAGGGCTGTGTACCAGCTAAACTCAGCCACAATCTGTCAGCAAGTAGCCAGTGCCAGCCCTACGCTCACTCCCACGCCTTGCCCAGGACAGGGCCATCATCCCCACACCAGGAACACTCACCTTGTTCTGGGATAGGACAGGCAGCCAACCCCACTCCCAAACCACATTGGTCTTGTCCCTCAAAACTTAAGGCTATGCATAAGCAAGGTCGTCACCACACAAGTGAGAGGTGAAGCAAGTTGTTTTCCCTAATTAAACCTATTAGTAGTAACGAGTCACTCCTGCTGGGTCTAAATAGCTCAGAGATAAATCCCAAGGCTGCTAAGCTGCCAACCACCTCATCTCAGTGCTCAGAGGCAGCTTTTTTACTCCTACAGACAACGCTGGGTGAATACTACCACCTCCAACCATGCTCCTGGAGCAGATCTCCAGGTTGATATATTCAAAGCAACTGTTTTCCCTGCAGCTGCCAAGTCACCTTTATTGAAAGCCCAAAGTGCCAAAATCACCTCCTCAGGGAGGAACACCAGACATCCTCAGAATATTCTGCAGGTCAGGCATCTGCACACAAGGAAAGAGTATGACCCTGACAGAGCTTTGTGATTTTTTAAATTTTAGATAAAGAAACCTCACCAGAGACTACTTGGGATAGAAAACCTTTTCATGGAAAATTCTTCTACAATATTTAATGCAAACACGCCATCAACACATTATCTCTTAAAAGTTCACACCACAGGCAACACCAATATTAGGAACAGTAAGGAGAACGACACAGTGCTTCTCTAAAAAGTCATCCAATAAATTTATCATCTTCTGTCTGAACTATTTGCAGAAACCACTGAATAAGCCAGAAAAGAAAAATTAAAATGTTCTAAGCTGTTGCTTCACAGCATGTCTTACAGAAAAGTAATTTAAAAGTTATTACAAAGGCAATAACACTCAATCTCATAACATGACACTATTTCAAATTAATCCAGAGCATGTTAATTCCTTCACCTTTGCCAGTGATAAAACAGAATAAGGAAAAAACACTCCATCAAAATAATTTGGAGTTTAGTAAGTTTTACCTTTTGCATTGACAAAACCAACATGCAAAAACAGCCCTTAGCTTTCATCAAGCACAACTTCCAATACATAACATTCTTCATCTTTCTCCCAAGCAAGAAGAAATAAGTGAAACTCATTTTGCAGACTCACCAAAATTATCCATATCCCAGGGGCAGCCATTCATCCAGTTTGTGAAGTCCATGGTTTCAGCACAGTCATAGCGATCAGCAGGAAAATGAGGGGGAAGAGAAGGAAAAAAAAAAAAATCTTGAGATTCAATGAACAACACAACATTTACTGCTTTCTGTTAAGTCTGCATTACAAAATAGTTTGAGGTAACTCATTAAATGGACTGACCATAAACAACTCCCCACTCTCTAATTTACTCTAAAAAGAAATAAAAGTCCCCACAATATCGATGTTAATAAAAGAATTATAATTACAGTCTAATGAAGACATGTCAAAGCTGACCTCAGAAGAAACATTTTGTGAGGAGGGGAAAACTTATTTTTAAGAAAAAATAAACCTTCTACTGTATTTCCCCCATCAGGAAGTAACAGGTGTCCAATATTACAAATAAAAAAAGGTATATTGTTTTCTCTTATACTGCTGACATTTCAAAATCCTTGATGAGGAGATATAACATGTGGCAAGGAAGTAAGGCAAAGCCACCACAGTGACTGCTCAGTTTCAGAATCTTCAGTCAAGGATGGGGGATTGGTAATTTATTCTTTGCAATTAAGGGGGCCTGCAGCCTACCCCACAGCTGAGTATCTATGCACTGTTACACATCTGCAAACCATCAAGAACACCCAAGCTGAAACAGCTTTTTTTTTTTTTTTTTCAATTTGGACTTTGAACAGTGTCTGAGTGACCAAACTCAGTGTGTGTCACTTCTCTCCTACTAATAAAAACCCAAGAAAGAATTTTACAGCTTTCCCAGGCTCAGCATTGATTTCTTTTGGCAACTGTTCCAAAACAGTCGACCAATATAGCATTTGGGACTTTTTGCTTTTCTATTTGGTTGGGGTTTTTTTTCATTATTATTCCTTTGGAGAGGAAATGCTTCAAAGAGATCGGTACAAAATGCCAGTTGCTTGGGTTAACCTAAACAAACTGCATGTGTGTGTATGTAAGGGCAGACAAAGGCATGCTCTTCTTTTGACTAGAGAAATCAATTGCATGTGCAAGTTCAGGAAGGGCACAAGGTCCCGAGTGCAGACAAGCAGGCGAGGAGAGTGCTGAAGCCTGCAGTGGAAGGAAAGGAGGCAGTGAAGGAAGTGCTGTCATCATCTCCCAGCAGCTCTGTGACCATTAGATTGATCATCAGGCCAAGACTGACAAGATGCCAAAAAGCCAAAGGCCATTGCAAAGTCTCTTCTAACAGATTGGGATATATCTTCTCAGTTCACATGTTTCAGCCATCCAAATTCTCCAAATCAACTGTTCTCAGGAACAGTCATCCTCACAACTCAAATGCTCTTCTGCTGGGTCCCAGCAAAGGGGCCTGAGGCCACAGCAGCATTTTCACCTCCATAAATCTCAAGGCAACTCAGAAGGGCAGTGGGCCACCAGCACAGCCCCTGATGTGGGTTCTGTTTGATCTCTGCAGAAACTATGCCATATGAAGGCAAATTTATCTGTTTGTGTCAAAAAAGAAAATGAAAATGGCACAAGCAACTAATTTGCAACTCCCCCCTACTCGATGGATAATGGCTGTTTAGTTACCTCCTCCTCAGCCTTCACGGCCCATTAATAAGACAGCACGAAAGGCTGCAGAAAAAGGAAGATGATTGCTCACATATTTACCACTTTGCTAGCAAACAACTTTTTTTTTTCTGCTGTTTTTGTAGGAGTTCTTTTACAGTAGGAACCTTTCCAGCGCCTCCATGTGAAGAATATTGGAGAGGAAAGGAAAAAAAGATTGCGAAAGATTTGCCTTCATTTCTGATTTCTCTTGTCAGTCTTGTGTACCCCAGTCCTTCCTCAGAGCTGCAACCATGCACCATTAATGTCAGTGTGACTGCAGCTACAGATTGCCCTCAAGATAATACCTGTCTTTTACCTCTGCAAGGGAAGCTGAGTTTACTGGGAGAACATTTTTACTGGAGCAGACATAACACCAAGGTACTCCCAAGGACTGTAAAGGCCACAGTCACCTGACTGGACACAGGACTTCATATTAAGGAAAGTGAGATTTTGACGGTGGCATGGAGGAAGATGAACATTAATGAATTTATCAGGATATGAGAGGTCACATGAAAGCAGATGTTGAGTAGGCGGGAATGGCGGGAAACGCAGTGTGCAAAAAAACGAGGAGGAACAAAACAAAAATGTATGGATGACTCAGAGCTGGCAGAATTCACACAGGAGAGCTGCTGAACTGGTTTATTTAGAATGGGGAGGGGACAGGAGAGCAGTGTGCCCGTTGACAATACTGCAGATATACTTCTGACTGAAAACAAGAGGTGGTTGTTGAAGTTTGACACATTATAAGGGACAGATTTCCATTATCAGCTCAGGAGGTTTGTGGCAGTGGGGGGAAAAGAAGTCATAATCTGCCATAATGGGATGGATGAATGAATGAGATGTAAATTGCCTTGAGTATTGCAGCAGCATCCACTGCCTACACTACATGCCAGTTGCTTGGGTCAGGGGGAGGAGAGATACATAAGAGCAAGACCACAGGGACATTCTGCATTTCCCCTGTTCCTCTTCACATACTATTTTTGCATGACACTGGTTATGAAACTGAAAACGTTGGTTCAGCTTCAGGCAGCAATTTTAGGGTCAATTGCTTCTTCACCAGACACTGAAATCACAATTTGTCAAGCATCAAATTAACTGTGAACGTTTTAGGGGACAGTGAACTTGAGTTATGCATTATTATTGGGTTCCCTTCCTCAAAAGCCTATCTTGTAATCCCTCTTGATATGGCAGGTGCCTTTTTTTTTTGCTAGAATCACACTTTAAGATGAACTCTGCAATTACACTACTTGCTTTTTGCTCCATCAACTCATTCCTGACTGTTATGCACTCTTGAAAGTACAGATCTCAAGTGGAGGAATACGCTTTCAAAACCATGTGAAGCATTCTATCCATTTATCACAAGAGTGCATCAATATAGGTTTTCCAGCTGAAAGCATTTGAAAGTTTCCTGAAAACTTTTATAGTTCAGCTTGGACCCACTCCTAATCCACAGACAGGGTAAAAGACTCATCTGGCACCAGCATACCACAAAATAAGTAAGCAATAAAGCCTTAATGAGGTTAGATATCCAACAAAACCCCAATACCTAGGGCTGTGCATCTTTCCTTAATACCGTCTGTACCACACAGAACAATTACAAGCCTTGGTGCTGCAACTGACATCACTGTATCCAGCTGAAACAAACTGGTTTTAAACATCATTCCAGCAGGCTAAGAGAGATGGAAGCTAGTGGAAATTGGAAAGCCATTGCTGAGAATGATGTCAGATTTGGATTTATTGTGTCACCTTCAGTAGCAATTCTAGGTCAGAATCAAACTTTTATATTTTATTCTTCTATGCAAACATTAGAGAATGAATATGAAAAATGTATTCTTTAAAATGGAAAAAAAAAAAAAGTCCAGATACTTCTGCAAGTTCTATAGATCTTCAGTCAATTTAAATGAGAAGTGATATTTCATACCCAGGTGGGATGCTCATAAATCTTTTGGACATATATGAGTTAAGATAAAAAAAAAAAAAAAAAAAAAAAAAAAAAAAAAAAAAAAAAAAAAAAAAAAAAAAAAAAAAAAAAGATAAAATCAGCAGTGCTATGAAGATTTTACATCTAAGTGATACATGACAAAGTTGAGTTTGGTTTGTTGGGCCTCCATTTCAGGTCTACCTTGCCAGCCTGCTATCTGACCCCTGAGGTGCTTGTGAAAGCTTACCACACCACAGGCCATGAGCTATACATCTGAAAATTCCCATTTGCCTTCAGTAAAACAAAGGCAGCATTAAATGTCAGCAGTATCAAAACTTCCCCTTTACCCCTGAAATAGACCAAGTACTATTTGCCACCAAACACAAGCTGTGCTAAGTCCTCAGGTGAGGAACTTCAGGTCTTACCAGGGTTTCATAGTTTTACCCAAGAACACATCTGTGGAAAAGCTGTACACCTGTATGCAAAAAAACCACATACATAAACATAGCATATGTATGTAAACACAAATGCATACATGCATGTGTATAAATGATGTATAATTGATATAAAGTGGCTCATCACCCAGCAGGTGGCACTCATACCCTGAGCTCCCGAGGCTGGGACTCATCCCTGCTCTACAGGAGGCACCATCTTCCTGAGAGGTAAAAACAGCATGGGCACAAAAACACTCATCACCCTTTTGCAAGGCCTGATGTGTCAAGTCCAGCATCTGGGCCGAAATCCCATTTAGTTTACTGGACAGGCACCCCTGCCATTAATTCCCCTGACAGCTGCAAGACTCTCCCTTGACTGCTGCTGATTCTCAAGTGCTCTTGCAGCCTTTCCAGAGGAGCAGCATTTTGGGGACTGAAAGGGTCCTGGAATGTTTTCCATATAGAAACATCACATTACGATATTGAGAACAATACAACTAAATGTAAAGCTTCCTTCAGACTTCATCACTTCTTTTCTCCATTTGACACACCCAACTAGCGTTCAATTAGTCCCACTAATAATTTGGGCTTTTGAAGATCTTATGAATGAGCAAATCAGAACTGGCAGAGGAAATGCTATTTTCCTTTGATTAAAATTAAAGACTTGTTTTCACCCTAGACTTAAGTGTCACTATCATACATACATTCTTAATACACCTCCTTCTAAAGCTGAGTGGTGCTTCAACTTCAGCTGAGTGGGTTTGTTTTTTAAAAAATATTTTCCTTCCCGATTCAATATTCCACCCATCTCCCTTTCCTCTTTAAAAAAACAATAAAATCAGTTTAGAAGTATCAATTTGAAAATATCAGCTCTTCGTGGAGCAATGCTGTTCCCCGTTAAGAGAATGCTTCGTGTCAGATTGAAAGATACCTTTCCAAGGTCGTTTCATGTTCCAATGGGTTTGTTATGAAGTTGTGGAATGGCAGATAAGGTTGCATGAGATAGTAAAGTGCCTTCCTAAGCTAGTTCTGGGCAGTAATGTGCAACCAATATTTGAGCAAGGGACTTCAAGAAACTTCATATGCTGAAATAAATGCTGCTGCAGGAAGGGAAGAAGCAGTACTAAGATAGTGATAATCTATTTCTCAATTAAAAAAAAAAAAAAGCCGTTTTCTTGACAAGTTTGCACAAACTGCACATTGTTATGGCACTTGGCAAAGGTTGGGTGCTTCTAGGAACATTGGGGAGTATCTCTGCAGCAAGTTAAAATACCCAACCCTGTGTAATACTGAGGATTTGATACTAAAAACTGCTCACTTCAGAATCAAGAGTGATGCCTTGAAGTTTAAAGAACAAGGATACAAGAGTAGCTCCCTATTAAGTACCAGGACTGATAATTTACAAGGTTAAAAAAGGGGGGAAAAAATAAATGGTACATATCTAAGAACAGTTCTTTGAAAGTCTTGTAGTTACAAGTGTGATGAATGATGATCCAGTATTTTTAGATTGCTTCTAACAGATCCCAAAAATGGAGGAAACCATAGAACAGTATCCTCTTATCAAGCTTTTAATACTGCCTGAGCCTATCCCAAACTCTGAAAGAAGGTAAGCATCTGGCAGCACGCTGAATCGCGTGCCACCATTTCAGCCATCATACTAGGGACTAAATCCTTCCCTGGAAGTAACAGAGGAACATGCAAACTCTAGAGAGAAGGGGGGAAAAAAGATCCTCCTCACAAATGGTTAGCTACATCTTAACGTAGCTTAAAGCTTGATGAAGGATCACCCGTTTGGAATACAAAAATACAAGTATCTGGCATCGAAACAGCCCTAACAAAAGGGTAGGGGCGCCTGAGGGGGTGTTTTTTCAAATCCCAAATGAGCATTTTGGGGGTCCAACAGCCTGACAGGAAAAAGATTAGAAAAATGGCCACCCAGCACTGAACTATGCACAAAATGCAGAGTTTCGGCGCTTTCAGGTCTGCATTGCACCCTGCGCTCCCAGCCCCCCGCATTCCCACAGGCTCCCAGACGCCCCCGGCTCCTCCACGCCGCTGTCCACTGCCGGCAGCGGTGGGGCTACGGTCCCTCGGCGCTATCTGCAATCACCCCCGGGGCTCCATTACTACTACCGTCAATTTTCCTGCTAGTATCACTTTTCTAACGAATTGCTGTTACGACAGAAATGTAAGTGTCGCCAGCTGAATAGTTTGGGGTTTATTTAAACATCCGAAAAGGCAGGGAAAAGCGGGGAGGGAGGTGGGGAGCACCTCATTAGTATCCGCTATTAAACATCGTTAACGCCAAAGCAGCACCGACCCCGCCGCTCGCAAAACCTTGCGGCTTCATCAGGACTGGCCCCGAGCCCCAAAAAGGGGTTTCAGCGCCCCGTCAGCACCGACAGGGCTTACCAGCGGATGCTCCCCGGGCCGCGCTCCGGCTTGCGCAGCCCCTCCGCGCCCCCG